>AP025071.1:9655878-9764418 GCA_036186865.1 Eustoma russellianum
AAATACGCTCAGAATGCGATGCATATGAATTGGAAAAGCTGAAATCCAAAGCATAACAAGAAATAGTTACTGATGCATGTTTAGGTTCTATGATAACAAGTATGTTTAACCGATGGTCATGAATTAACTGATGCAGACGTGGTTTTGAGGCCCGCAGACCTCTTATATTCCATATCATAATATTCATTGTGAAAGTGTAGAGTCACTTCCCTGTATCGCATGTGATGCACTGCGCGTAAGAATGGACGATGGTGGCAGTGGAGGAAGATCCTTCTTTGCTCGACGTTTCCTGTGAGGAACCACCTGTATAAAATCTTCTGTAGAATCCTGTAAGCGAGAGATTAAGGTGTCCGTATCAGGCGAGGGAGGTAGCAGCTGGATGCGGCAGGCTACCTCTTTTGGAACAGTAGGTATCCCATGATTATCTGTCTCTGGTAAATCATTATCAGACGAATGTCCTATGTCACAGGATTCTGGATTATCCCGCAGCGGCTCCACGGGCTCCTCTAAATTATCTGCGATAGGATCTGCATCCGGGATGGGGGAACCTGGAGGGACTGGTATGTCTGTCGATGGTGGCTCAGTCTCTAGAAGGTTTGTTTGAGCAGCTGTACGCTTTTTTACCAGAGTCCAGCGCTGGGCTGGTCGTCGCCGCGGAGGGGGTGGAGGGGGTGGCGGTATGGTTGTCACCGACAGTGGTGTGCATGACGCAACGGCATGGCCTAATCGACGGCAGGAGGTGCAAAACAAGGGCAAATCTTCATAGATGATGGTTTGCAGTATAAATCGTCCCTTCGCTTGGAGATAAATCTTTTGCGGTAAGTCCTTCGAAACATCGACTTCCACACATACACGTGCAACCGAAGGTCGCAGACCATATGTTGTTGCAACATCAAGTTTGATGAGGCTTCCTATCGGTTTAACAATTTCAAATAATGCCTCTTTTCGGTGAAGATGGATGGGAAGACCAGGAAAGGCTATCCAAACCGGAACTATCGGCACATCCGTGGACGGATCAAAATCAACTGTCCATTTGGTTATACGCATATGACACTCAGAGATAAGCCATGATCGGCGATAAAAGCATCGTAAATAATCTGCTTCATTGCTAAAATTTAACAGTATATGGGCCTGATCAATAAGAGTGATACGAAGATCTTGATGAAAACCTATCTTCTCAAAGACATCCCTGATCACCTTCAATGGAGGTCTCCCATACCAAAATGTACCCACTAACGAATATTTGAATGGAGCAGCAAGTTCATCAATTTCCGAATCCGAAAATGAGATTAAAGGAATACCTTTATATCGAGAAACAGTTTTGGGTGAGATGGTGATGGACTGAGCCGAGGCAGCGCCGGTCACAATGGCGGCAAAGGACGGCGATGGAGTTTGCATGATCGTCGTTTGGAACCGCGTGAGCGAAATGAATAGGTGAGATGGGCAGCGAAACAATGAGAGCAATAACCGGATTAACCTATGCCAAATGAGATGCCGGTGATGATAACGTGTATGTCAAGTGGAGAGAAGACTTTCCATGTTTCAATTTGTTGACATCATGTCTTCTCCAAATATTTCTCTATTTAATGAACTAGTTAGTTCATTAAACTAAGTAATTCACTTAATGAACTAGTTTAGTTCATTAATGATGGCACCTGAAATTAGTTCAAACGCAATAAATGTTTGTCATTTGATGTAAGCTTTAATGTTTCATGGCTTTTTAGTACGGCAACATTGTATATAAAGTATATAAGGCAAGTTTATCACAAAAACATGTCAAGTAATAAATTTTATCATGCATTTCTTAAACACGCGTTATTTAAATCATGTATTTTGTGAATCACTCAAACTCTTTTTCTCAACACTTACCCCTTCACTCAAATCACCAATAATTAATTCCTTATAGTGTTTATGTTTATCTTTTATATGCCACCAATTTCTAGGTTTACTAGGTTCACCTATTTTTTATTCAAAAATTTTATTTATATGTATACTGTCATATACTATTGGAACATCTAGCAAGTTTGACTTATCGCCTTCTATTTGCAGGTTTTCTTGATTCACTTCTCCTCAAGATTCATGCACATCTTGTTCAGGGTGAGTAGGATCTAGATGATCACATACAAGCTCAAGCATAAAGTCATCATCATCAAACACATTTTCAACATTGTTATCTTGTTTCTTTTGAGTTTTATCACAAGTTTCAAGATGAGCAATCTCATTAAATTTTACCTGCTCAATTATCTTTCTAGATGAAGGATTATAACATTTATATCCTTTTGAGTTAGTTGAATAGCCAACAATGATGCATTCAATAGATTTTTGTCAAATTTATCTAGATTATCTTTTGTGTTAAGTACAAAGCACTTGCATCCAAATACTCTTAGATAATCTACTTTAAGTTGTCTATTATTCAATAACTCAGAAGGCGTCTTATTTAGTTTGTTTATAATAGAAAGCCTATTAATTACATAGCATGCACAACTAACGTCTTCCGCCCACAAATATATTGGTAACTTATTTTCACATAATATAGTTCTAGCTATCTCTTGTATTGTTCATTTTTTCTTTCTACTACACCATCAAGTTGTGGTGTTCAAGGTGGTGAAATTTAATGTTTATTCCATTAAATTCACACAATTTAATCACATCTTTATTCTTAAAATCTCCACTTATATCACTTCTAATTCTTTTGACACTTTCTTCATAAACACTTTCAAGTTTTTTAATTTATGTGTTAAAAACAATGTCCATGTATATCGTGCGCAATCATCTACTAAAACACATACGTAGTAGTGTCCACCTAGACTCCTTGTCCTACATGGACCAAATAAGTTTGTGTGTAGTAGTTCTAATATACTAGTACTTACATCATGTTCTGGCTTTAATGTTTCTTTACAATGTTTTCCATTCATACAAATTTCACAAAATTGAAAATTAGCTAAGTCTAGCTTAGGTAAGCCTCATATAAGGTATTTTCTAGATAATTTTTCAATAGTTGAAATTCCTATGTGGCCTAATTGTCAATGCCACAAATTTACATCAAAGTGATATGATATTAAGCAGTTAATTTTAGCACCCAATATATTTTCCCATGATAAACTGTAGATGTTACCATCCTATTTCCTTTTAAAACTATTCATCCTTTGTCATTTGTGACATTACAAGAAGTGAGATGAGAAGAAATGACATATCCACAATCAATCAATTGAGAAATGCTCAATAAATTGTAGGAAGGTTTACTTACCAATAACACATTCTTGATTTGAAAAGTACTTGGGTCACTAATAGTGCCTTTGCCAGTTACCTTGCCATGGATGTCATCACCAAATGTGACGTTTGCACCATTCTTTACTTCTTTCAATTTAGTGAACAATGATGGGTCGCTGGTCATGTGTCTTGAACAAACACTATCTAAAAACCATTTGGTTTTTAGAGCTTCTTGATTTATCTTCTTTTTTTCTTCTTTTCCAATGTTCACCTACGAAGAAGATAAAGTTTAGGTACCCTTTTACTTGGGTCCTTGGATGTTAGTAACATCCTTGTTTACATACCCTTTGGGTATCCAAACTTGGATGTACCTTCTTGGCACATACTTGACATTTTCATAATTAGAAGAATAGAGAGGATTATTGTACATTTGACCATGCCTTTTGAATGAAGATAAATTGTTTCTATATGTATGCATATTCGGCCTATATGGAACAAATTTTGGCCAGGTTTGATTCGTAGCATAAGATGCACAATTTTGAGGCCTATTATATGCATAACCATGTCTTGTTTATGTCTTTTTATAAGCCTTATATGGAACATGATTTTTAAAATCAATATGAGTTGTATGCACTTTATTCAACTTAGGCATATTTGCGTACATATAGACATGGTTTCTATGTGTTCTAGATGCTAATTTTGCCTAGAAAATTTTGTATGTTGTGCAAATTTTGGTTTGGAAAGACGAGTAGGAAGAATAAGCACATTATTCTTCTATATCCATTGAGAAAGCCTCATTCTGAGTTTCCAATGAACAAATTAGTACCATAAAAAAGAGAAGGGCGTTGAGTGGACATATCTTCCAACTCACCTTTGGGAGGAACTATGGCCATAGTATAAAGTAGAATGTACCTTGTCTTCTTATGTTCTTATAGTGGTGTAACATCGGCTCTGATACCACCTATTGGATTGTAATCCCTGCACAAAAAACAACTAGAAGGGGGGAGGAGCGACTAGTGGTTAGCGAAAATTACACTTTTTAAAGACCATTTTCAAAATTCTCCTCAAATCTAATTCTGTAAAACTCAGAATCATAGTCTGTATTTGAAAAATTGTTTCTATTTATGTAGTACTCCAAAACCTTTGAAACTTTTCAGAAACAAACTTCAAAATGTTATGTAACTCCTGCATAAAATTTGAGAGAAATCCAAAGTCGTTTGTTCCTTCAACAAAGTAAAAAATTTTATTCGCACAGTTTTTTTAGAACAAGACAGAAAAATTCAACTTTGAAAAGATATAACTCCTTGTATACTTATCCAAAAGGTGTGTTCTTAATGGAAAAACAAAGTTTTGAAATCCACATTAGCCAACTCAAGTATGTCAATGATATGATTAAGAAGTTTATCTTTGAAGAGTTGAAACCAACACCTACTCCTATGAGTATTAGCACCAAACTAGACAAAGATGAAAATGGTAAACCTTTTGATGACACACTATATAGGTCTATGATTGGATCATTGCTGTAATTAACTGCATGAAGACCTGATATAATGTTTAGTGTCTATATGTGTGCTAGGTTTCAATCTTGTCCTAAGGTATCTCATTACAATGCAGTGAAAAGGATCTTTAGATATCTTAAACACACACCTTACTTAGGAATTTGGTATAATAGAAATGCTAAGTTGGAACTGTATGCTTATAGTGATGCTGATTATGGTGGTCGCAAGTTAGATAGGAAATCCACTAGCGGTACATGTCAATTCATAGGAACCAACCTGATTCTTGGTTTTCTAAGAAACAAGCTAGTGTAGCTTTCTCTACCACCGAAGCCGAGTATATAACCTTAAGCTTATGCACTACCCAAATACTTTGGCTTAAACAACAACTTAGTGATTTTGGCATTAAAATGAATAAGATTCCAATTTTTTGTGATAGTACAAGTGCGATCAATCTTTCTCAGAATCCGGTACTTCATTCTAAGGTCAAACACATTGAGGTAAGATACAATTTTCTCCATGATCATGTTCAAAATGAGGATATAGTCATAAACCATATAAGAACCGATCATCAAGTAGCTGACATCTTCACCAAAACCCTTAATCAAGCCACTTTTGAAAACTTACGTGCCAAGTTACGTATGATAACCTACGATACAATTGCGTAATTCTATCTTTTGCATGATTTGAAAAATAAAGGGAGAGACAGAATAAGGACATCATTTTAGTTGTTAAGCCATGATTTGAATTGAATAATATGATAAGTTCAATTGGTATAAGTTTTAATTGGTGTTAAATTGGCTTGAAGCATAGGTTAAGGGGGAGAGTATGAGTTAAGGGGGAGCACATATATTAAAGACATAAGATTTGAAAGTTTGAAAACAATTGGTATAGAATTGGTGAAACAATTGGTAATTGGTGAGGTTTTCAACACAATTCAATTGGTAAATATATGATACAATTCAATTGGTATAAAATTGGTAAATATGTGATGAACAATTGATAAAGAGTTGTGACATTAAAATCATGTTGAGTTATTTTGAAAATCATCCAAAAAGGGGAGATTGTTGAGAAATATGCTTTGATAATTATCAAGGTCATGATTTTAAATGGTGGATACTTAAAAATGTCACATGTGATGTTATAAATGATTAAAAGTTGAAAAAATGAAGAAAAATGACATCGATCTCTCAGGTTTTTCATTTCGATCGATCGATGTACAACGATCCCTCACATAAATCGATCCATGTAAGGCGGAGAAAATTCAAGACCTTACTGTGAGACATCGATCTATAAACATGAGACACATCATCGATCGATGTACATCGAACGCTTGCTTCGATCGATCGATGTAGGTCAGAGACAAACTCTGAAACTCACTGTGAGACATCGATTTCTGAAGCTGAGGCACTTCGATCGATTGATGTCTAGGATTTTTTAGAAATATTTTTCTAAAATGTGATAAAATGGTTGTTTTTATTTGTGCATGAATTATATATGTTCATTATATGGTTATTATGCGATTTTGATAAATATTATGTATTGTGACTAACATGCCTTAGAAGTTTCTACAACTTAAAAAAGGACATTATTGGTATTCTGAGTTGTGTAGGTACATGACATGGTGGAAATATTTCAAGGAAACATTCATATCTTATATATCATCACAAAGTTGTTATTATATCTATTTCTGACCATCGGGGTCATTTCTGGAGTTTTCTCTTAGCAAGGGTATTTTGGTTATTTTACCCCTGAGGGCAGTTTCGGTATTTTTACTCAAGGAATCTCTTGAGTATATTACTATCTTCATTTTGAAGCTCATTTATGATTATCTTGAAGATTATTTGGTGCTTTTCTATTATTTCTTTCAATTGATGATATTATCGATAGTAGCAGGATATGTGAAGAGTTGTGATGTCACATTCTATTTTTTCTTAAAGACCTTATTCTATGTGTTATTGGAGGATATTGATCATCATTTTACAGAGAATTTAAATGTGTTAAAGGTGTGAGAATTGATCACAACATACAAGGAGAAAAGTGGGAATTTTGGTGTTATATGTTGACATAATCTTGTCAACTATTATTTATCGATTTCTCTTCATTAAATCTGAGTTTGTACACATATATATAGGTTGAAAAAACTTCATAAACAGGTGGAGAAGATGCCTTACTCATTTTATGACATTTGTATGAGTGGACCAATCAAAAAGAAGCTAGTTGGCAAAATCACCAACTTGGAATTTTCAAACTTTAAAAAACGGCTACAATGGGTTGTTGGAGCTAATTTTAGAGCTGTTTTTGAAGTCAAAAATGCAGCCTCACATGTCCTATGTTCATGCCAAGAAATTGAGATATTCTTGTGGCATATTCCTTCTTATTATCTTCAGCATTTTCAAGACAAAATGAAGTGCAAAATTTCGGCCAAATGAGATTCCAAGGTGGACCAATTATGTTCTTTCATTTTGCCATGTGTACAATGTGTTTGTGTGGCCAACCAATGGTATGAAGATACTTAAGAATTGATGATGAAGATAGTGACACATTGGAGATCTTATCTTCAATGCTCATTTCACCCTATAAATAGAAGGCAAAGGTGAAGAAGAAGAACACACAACTTTCAAGCAAACTTGAAGATCATTCTTTCTATTCTCTTATTCTTGATTCTTTCTTTGTCTAGCTAAGGTGTTTCATTTCTTGTTGTTGTTGAGCTACGTATACACACCTTCTTGGGTTATTCTGTAATATTGGTTAGCCAAGTTTATAAGGCTTCACCAATAGGTGATAGAGGTGTTGCAACCAAGAGTTGCATAGAGGTGTTCATCCAAGTCCTGAATAGGGTTGGTGTTTAACCCAAAGATCAAGCTTGGTTCTTTTTGTAAGTTTGTCCATACCATAGTGAAATCCAATGAAAGGTGTTCCTTGGGACTGGAGTAGGTCACATTGACTGAACCAGGATAAAACTTTGGTGTTCTTGTCTTCTTTATATTTTTCTGTTTTTCTGCCCTTTTCACTGTAGATTTCACACAACTTCTCACGTTTTTAAAAAATAGCATAAAACTTATAAAATTCGTGATTTTTGATTGAGTTATACTTCAGAGGGTTATCTTTCATTTTCAATAAGAATCACTTGATTTGAGCAAAGGAAAGTTAGTCTTTCAGTCGTTGCAAGATAACTGCTCCAATCTGGATGCAATCTGCCCAGTTTTGAGAAAACTTGAATTCTGCTTTCATCAAGAATTTTTTAAGGTCAAAGCCTTTTGGAAACATAAACTAGACATCTTAAGGAGTGTTTTGACTTAAAGATCAACCTTTTTGGTTGAGTATTTAAAGAGAAACACGTTTTCAAATTTTAGCAACATTCTGTCCAATTCTGTCCAAATTGACCATCTGAATCTTTTTATTTTTTTGAAGGGCCAAACGATTTATTTTTTATCTAATTTTTGCATAGAGTCTTGTCAAGATATTGAAGTTAATTTCTGAAAATTCGTATAATTTTGGAGTTGTGTACACCGATTTTTGATTTTTAAAAAAACCATTATTGAATCTAAGAATGTCTCAGATTCTGTTATCAAAGGGGATTTTGTTAAAGGGTAGTAGTGTAATTTCCGCTAACCACTATTCAACCCCGCTCTAGTGGTGTTTACTGCAGATGCACAATCCAAGGCCAACACCACTCAAAGAAGCAATATTCAACACCATACGAACAATACAAGGTCAAGAAACAACAATTCTTTGTAGCCTGCACATCTCAAATTAAATGTATATACAATGGGCATAGTTTTCAACAAAGGTGAGTTGGAAAGTATGTCTACACAACGTCCTCCTCTTTTCGATGGCAATAACTTCGTTCATTGGAAACTTAGGATGAGGCTATTCTTAATGGAAATAGACACCAATTTATGGTCTATAGTTGAAGATGGGTCATACATTCCAATGAAAATTGTACAAGTTACTGGAGTCACGCAAGAAGTAGAAAAATATAAAAGTGAATAGTTTTCTGAAGATAAAAAGAAAATGTCCATGAATGCTAACGCTATGCAATTACTGTTAAACGGACTAACAACTTCTGAAGCAGGAAATGTTTCAAATTGCACAAGTGCACATGACATGTGCAAATCATTAGAATTAAAGCAGGAAGGAACTAGTGGTGTAAAAGAGTCAAAAATAAACATGCTTATGACTGAACTCGAATCATTTAAAATGTTGCCGAACAAATCCATAACATCTATGGATTTGAGGATTACTAATATTTTCAATGCACATGAATCTTTAGGTAAATCTTTTACCAGCAACGAAAAGGTTCAAAAAAATGCTACAGAGTCTTCTTGCTGAATGGGATCCGAAGGTAACAGCAATCGAGGAGGTAAAGTCAATCACTAAAATGGATGAATTGATCGGTTCACTTAGAGTTTAATAGGTAAAATTGAACCAACGAAAGTCTGAATCATCTAAATCATCCTGTAAGTCTATTGCTTTCAAATAAACTGAGACACATACAAATAATCATGATAGTAATAGTGATAATAAATTAGACGATGATTTAATATTAATGGCTATAAAACTTAGAAAGTTTTTCAAATGACCAAATAGAAATGGAAAACAATCTTCTTCAACTTTTTCTCAACCTAAGAAAAACTCTAATAACAAGTGGTATACAGAGAGTTAAAATGCTACGAATGTGCCAAAAGGAACATATCTTATATGATTGCCCAACAAAGAAAAATAATGATAACAACAACAAATAAACAAGTCAAGGAAGGGGAGGCGCAAAAGTCTAAGACAAAGGAGTCTAAGTCAAGAAGAGGAAAACGAGCAATGAAGGCGAGCACGTGGAGCGACTCGTCCGACTCAGAATCCGACTCTAAGGAAGCTCAAGTCTGCTTCGTATCCAACGAGGTAAGTTCTTCATCTGATGTAGATTCTGATAATGAAATATCATTTGATGAGATGTATGAAGAATTTTTAAAGATGCATGCTCACTGTAAAAGGCTGTCTAAAAAAAGAAGAAACTAATTGAAGAAAATGACAAGTTGAAGACGTCCAACTTGGAATTTTCCAATCAATTAGAATCTTTTAAACAATAGTCTACTAATACTCTTGATTCTTTAGAGATTAAGATTGAATAATATAGGAAAAATAAAACAAACATTACAAACTAAAAATAGTATGTTAAAATCTAAGTTAGAAAGTTGTGAAAATGAGATAGTAGAACTTAAATCTTGTAAACTAAACTTAGAAAAAATGTTAGAACAATTTAAATTTGACACAAACATGCTTGACACACTTATATCGTCACAAAAATATTGAAATGATAAAAAGGGCTTAAGGTATATAGAAGAAAATGACAAGTTAAGCAAAAAAAGACTAACTTTGTATCATCTAAGTCTAAGTTGTTGTATAATACAACAAAATCAACTTTGTCTGCTACATCTTCTTCTACTCCTTCTTCTGCATATTCCAAGGTAAAAATGCAACATGCATCCACAAAAACACACACATATCAACTTACAACTAGGCAAAATTTTGCATCTAGACAACCTAGAACTTATGCCTACATGTATACAAATATGTCTAAACAAAATAAACCGCAACCAACTTATTATAATTCATATAGACATAATTATAGGCAACATTCATATAAGACTTATAGAAATGCATATGAATACACATACATGGCACCATATAAGAAACAAAATCATATGCCTTACTTAAGCTATCAAAATCAGCCACAACATAGTACATATAAACCAAGGAACAACATGTATAACAATGTAGCATCTTTTAAATAGAATGGTCAAGTACATGTTAATCATCTTTATTCAACTAATGTCAAATATGTGCCTAGAAGGTACATCCAAGTTTCGATACCTAAGGGATATTGAAATAAGGATGGTGCCCCTAACATTCAAGGACCCAAGTAAAGGGTACCTAAAACTTTGTCTCTATTGTAGCAAAATCACAAGGAATGCGAGAAAGAGGAAAAGTCAAAGAATCTAAAAACCAAATGGTTTTTAGACAGTGGATGGTCAAGGCATATGACGGGCAATCCCAAACTATTCACCGAGTTGGAACACATCGAGAATGGAGGAAAGGTGACATTCAATGACAACAACAAAGAAAAAGTTGTTGGAAAATGAACAATCGGGGACTCTAACACATTTCAAATACAAAATGTGTTGTCAGTAAGAAATCTTTCTTATAATTTATTAAGCATTTCGCAACTTATAGATTCCGGTTATTATGTTTCTTTTCTCTCTGATTCTTGTGATATAAGAAATGAAAAAGGAGAAATCATTTTAAAAGAAAATAGGATTGGTAACATTTACACACTTTCACTAAATAACATGATAGATGCTAAGGTTAAATTTTTAATATCACATGACTTAGATGTAAATTTATGGCATAGACGACAAAGCCATATAGGAATTTCAACTGTTGAGAAGTTATCTAAGAAGAATCTAATCAGAGGTATGCCTAAGTTAGACTTAGATAATTTTCAGCTATGTGAAACTTGTATAAAAGGAAAACACATTAAAGAAACAATGAAACCAAAACATGAAATGAGTACTAGTCATGTACTAGAATTGCTTCACTTAGACTTACTTGGTCCAAGCAGGGCAAGAAGTCTAGGTGGACACTACTATGTGTGTGTCATAATAGATGATTACTCATGATACACATGGACATTGTTCTTAACACACAAAGACGATGCTCCATTGGCAATCGAAACTCTTATCAAGCAACTCAAAAATCTTTATGAAGAAAATGTTAAAAGAATTAGGAGTGATAGAGGTGGAGAATTTAAAAACAAAGAAATAGTAAAGTTTTGTGAATTACATGGAATTAAACATGAATTCTCACCACCTAGAACACCACAACTCAATGGAGTTGTTAAACGCAAAAAATAGAATAATTCAAGAAATTGTTAGGGCAATGTTATGTGAAAACAAAATACCAAAATATTTATGGGCTGAAGCTGTAAGTTGTGCTTGTTATATTATAAATAGACTTTCAATTAGAAAGAAGCTAAACAAAACACCTTACGAATTATTAAATAATCGACAACCTAAGGTAGATTATCTTAGAGTTTTTGGTTGTAAGTGTTTTGTGTTGAACACTAAGGATAATCTAGACAAGTTTGAACAAAAGTTTATTGAATGCATATTTGTTGGTTATTCAACTAATTCAAGAGCATATAGGTGTTATAATCTTGCATCTAGAAAAATAATTGAATCCATTCATGTAAATTCAATAAGAACGCATATTTTGAAGTTAGAAATAAAACTCAACATAAACAATAACATAATGTTGAAAATATGTTTGATGATGATGATGTATTACTTGAGCATGTACTTGATCATCTAGATACAACTCCCCCTGAACAAGACATGCATGAACCCTTAGATGAAATAAATGAAGAAATTTTGCAATTGGAAGATAATATAACTAACTTGAAAGATGATCCAATTGTATACGATAATTTTCACACTAATGAAACATTTGAACAAGATGAGAGTGAACCTAGTCAACCTAGGAATTTGTGGCTTATAAAAGACAAACATAAACACCCTAAAGAATTAATCATTGGGGATCCAAATGTTGGGGTTAGAACACGTTGAAACATAAGTCAACCTGAAGGACATAGCTTAATCTCAAACTTAGAACCTAAGAAGGTCAAGGAAGCCTTAGGTGATATATCATGGATAAATGCCATGCATGAGAAATTGAATCAATTTACACAGAACAACGTGTGGGACTTAGTACCTAAACTTGAAAACAAGTCTATAATAGGAACAAAATGGATATTTAGAAATAAAATGGATGAACAAGGAAATATTACAAGAAATAAGGCTAGGCTAGTCACACAAGGTTATAATCAATAAGAAGGAATAGATTATGAAGAAACCTTTGCAACCGTTGCACGACTAGAAGCAATAAGACTGTTACTTGCTATTTCAAGTCTAAGAAACATCAAACTCTTCCAAATGGATGTCAAGAGTGTGTTATTGAATGGATACATCCAAAAGAAGTTTTTGTCAAACAACCCCCTAGATTCAAAGATCCAAAGAATTTTAACCATGTTTACAAGCTTAAGAAAGCTCTATATGGTTTGAAACAAGCTCCAAGAGCTTGGTATGATAGATTTGCAAACTTTCTTAATGCAAATGATTATCAAAGGGGGACCATACATAACACATTATTTCTAAGAAGAAAAGATAACGACTTGTTACTAGTTCAAATATATGTAGATGACATAATCTTTGGTTCAACCAACCCTACCTTAGTTAAAGACTTCGAAGAGTGTATGAAGTCTGAATTTGAGATGTCAATGGTAGGAGAATTGAACTACTTCTTAGGGCTTCAAATCAAACAAACCCCTCAAAGAAGCCACATTAGCCAACTTAAGTATGTCAATGATATGATTAAGAAGTTTAGTTTTGAAGAGTTGAATCCAACACCTACTCCTATGAACATTAGCACCAAACTAGACAAAGATGAAAATGGTAAACCTTTTGATGACACGCTATATAGGTCTATGATTAGATCATTGCTGTATTTAACTACATCGAGACCTGATATAATGTATAGTGTTTGTATGTGTGCTAGGTTTCAATCTTGTCCTAAGGTATCTCATTACAATGCAGTGAATAAGATCTTTAGATATCTTAAACACACACCTCGCTTAGGACTTTGGTATGATAGAAATGCTAAGTTGGAACTGTATGCTTATAGTGATGCTGATTATGGTGGTCGCAAGTTAGATAGGAAATCCACTAGCAGTACACGTCTTTTCATATGAACCAACCTGATATCTTGGTTTTCTAAAAAACAAGCTTGTGTAGCTCTCTCCACTACCGAAGACGAGTATATAGCCTTAAGCTTATGCACTACCCAAATACTTTGGCTTAAACAACAACTTAGTGATTTTGTAATTAAAATGAATAATATTTCAATTTTCTGCGATAGCACAAGTGCGATCAATCTTTCTTGAAATCAGGTACTTCATTCTAAGGCCAAACACATTGAGGTAAGATATCATTTTCTCTGTGATCATGTTCAAAATGAGGTTATAGTCATAAACCATATAAGAACTGATCATCAAGTAGCTGACATCTTCACAAACCCCTTAATGTAGCCACTTTTGACAACTTACGAGCCAAGTTAGGTATGATAACCTACGATACTATTACATAATTCTATCGTTTGCATGATTTGAAAAATAAAGGGAGAGATAGAATAAGAACATGATTTTAGTTGTTAAGTCATGATTTGAGTTGAATAATATGATAAGTTCAATTGGTATAAGTTTTAATTGGTGTTAAACTGGCTTGAAGCATAGGTTAAGGAGAAGAGTATGAGTTAAGGGGGAGCACATATATTAAAGACATGAGATTTGAAAGTTTGAAAACAATTGGTATAGAATTGGTGAAACAATTGGTAATTGGTGATGTTTTCAAAACAATTCAATTGGTAAATATATGATACAATTCAATTGGTATAAAATTGGTAAATATGTGATAGACAATTGATAAAGAGTTATGACATTAAAATCATATTGAGGTATTTTGAAAATCATCCAAAAGGGGGGAAGTTGAGAAATATATTTGGATAATTTTCAATGTCATGATTTTAAGTGATGGATACTTAAAAATGTCACACATAATGTTATAAATGATTAAAAGTTGAAAAAGTGAAGAAAAATGGCATCGATCTCTTAGGTTGTTGCACTTCAATTGATCGATGTACATCGATCCCTCACATCGATCGATCCATGTAAGGCGGAGAAAATTCAAGACCTTACTGTGAGACATCGATCTCTAAACCTGAGACACATCATCGATCGATGCACATTGAACCCTTACTTCGATCGATCGATGTAGGTCAGAGACAAACTCTGAAACTCACTGTGAGACATCGATCTCTGAAGCTAAGGCACTTCGATTGATCGATGTCTAGGGTTTTTAGAAATATTTTTCTAAAATATGATAAAATGGTTGTTTTCATTAATACATGATTTATATGTGTTCATTATGTGGTTATTATGTTATTTTGATAAGTATTATGTATTGTGACTAACATGCCTTGGAAGTTTCCACAATTTATCAAAAAGGACAAAATTGGTATTTTGAGTTGTGTAGGTACATGACATGGTGGAAATATTTCAAGGAAACATTCATATCTTATTGATCATCACAAAGTTGATATTATATCTATTTCTGACCATCGAGGTCATTTATGGAGTTTTTTCATAGCAAGGGTATTTTGGTCATTTTATCCCTGAGGACAGTTTCAGTATTTTTACTCAAGGAATCTCTCGAGTATATTATTATCTTCATTTTGAAGCTCATTTATCTCAAGGAATCTCTTGATTATATTATTATCTTCATTTTGAAGCTCATTTACGATTATCTTGAAGATTATTTGGTGGTTTTATATTATGTCTCTCAATTGATGATATTACAGACAGTAGCGGGATATATGAGGAGTTGTGATGTCACATTCTATTTTTTCTTGAAGACCTTCTTCTATATGTTATTGAAGAATATTGATCATAATTTTGCAGAGAATTTAAAGGTGTTAAAGGTGTGAAATTGATCACAATATACATGGAGGAAAAGTGGAAATTTTGGTGTTATATATTGACATAATCTTGTCAACTATTATTTATTGATTTCTCTTCAATAAATCTGAGTTTGTACACATATATATGGGCTGATAAACGTTCATAAACAGGTGGAGAAGATGTCTTACTCATTTTATGGCATGTGTACAAGTAGACCAATCAAAAAGAAGCTAGGAATTCTCAAACTTGAAAAAACGGCTACTATGTGTTGTTGGAGCTGATTTTGGAGCTGTTTTTGAAGTCAGAAATGCAGCCTCGCATGTCCTATGTTCATGCCAAGAAGTTGAGGTATTCTTGTGGCATATTCCTTCTTATTATCTTCAAAATTTTCAAGACAAAATGAAGTGTAAAATTTCAGCCTAATGAGATTCCAAGGTGGAATAAATATGTTGTTTCATTTTATCAAGTGTACAAGATGTTTGTGTGGCCAACCAATAATGTGAAGACACTTAAGAATTGATGATGAAGATGGTGACACATTGGAGATCTTATCTTCAAGGCTCATTTCACCCTATAAATAGAAGGCAACGGTGAAGAAGAAGAACACACAACTTTCAAGCAAACTTGAAGATCATTCTTGCTATTCTCTTATTCTTGATTCTTTCTTTGTCTAGCTAAGGTGTTTCAATTCTTGTTGTTGTTGAGCTATGTATACACGTCTTCTTAGGTTATTTTTGTAAGATTGGTTAGCCAAGTTTATAAGGCTATACTAATAGGTGATAGAGGTGTTGCAACCAAGAGTTGCATGGAGATGTTCATCCAAGTCTTGAATAGGGTTGATATTTAACCCAAGGATCAAGCTTGATTCTTGTTGTATCTTTGTTCATACCATAGTGAAATCCAAAGAAAGGTCTTGTCTTCTTTACATTTTTCTGTTTTTCTGCCCGTTTTCATTGCAGATTTCGCACAAGTTCTCACGTTTTGAGAACAATACCAAAACACTTTCAAAATTCGTGATTTTTGGTGGATTTATACTTCATATGGTTGGCTTTCATTTGCAACATGAATCACTTGATTTGAGCAAAATAAAGTTAGTCTTTTAGTCGTTGCAAGATAACTGCTCCAATTTGGCTGCAATCTGTTCAGTTTTGAGAAAACTTGAATTCTGCTATCATCAAGAATTGTTTAAGGTCAGGGCCTTTGGGATACATAAACTATACATCCTAAGGAGTGTTTTGACCTAAAGATCAATCTTTTTGGTTGAGTATTAAAAAAGAAACACATTTTCACATTTCAGCAACATTCTGTCTAATTCTGTCCAGATTGATCATATGAATCTTTTTATTTGTTTGAAGAGTCAAACGATCTTATTTTTATCTAATTTTTGGACAGAGTATTGTCAAGACATTGAAGTTAAGTTCTAGAAATTTTCATAATTTTGGAGTTGTGTATACTGATTTTTGAATTTTATAAAAACGGATACTGAATCTGAGGAGGTCTCAGATTCTGTTTTCAAAGGGGATTTTGTTAAAGGATAGCAGTTTAATTTTCACTAACCACTATTCACCCCCTCTAGTAGAAAACCGTGAGAATAACTTTGCCGTCCAGATATGATTATAAGAATGCATTTGTAATAATAATAGACATGTCACACATAAGTCCTTGTATGAATTTCTTGTCACGTAACTACAAAAGCTCGAAATGCCACTTTTGTCCTTTTTGTTAAGTTGTAAAACTTCTTTGACAAGTTAGTGAAAAAACACATGCCTATATAAACATATACACATCAATTTCAAGCAATGGGATCATGATAAACTTGTATGGAATGTTTAAGACCTCGTTACATGTAAAGAAGATCATATGTATACCAATAATGATTATTAATTTGTCATATGCTGGAGAAATGTTTAGAAAATACGTTGACATCGATCGATCTATGTCTCAATTTTAGAGAGTGATGCATACATCGATCGATCGATGTACCTCCAACTGAGAGATAGATGTCTCATATTGAGGTTTTGTTTTTAATTCTGTCCAACATCGATCGGTCGATGTAAGGGATTTTGTACACATTGATTAATCGATGTGCCTTAACATGAGAGATTGATATCACTTTTGCACATGTTTTAACTTTTTGATATTTTTATAATATAAAGTGGTATTTTCAACATTAACTACACTAGATCAAACAATATTTTCAACATTAACTACCTAGATCAAACAATTTCTGTAGGCACTTTTGAACTGATTGCGGCCAGCTTCTAAATCAACTCTACCACCCTAAGATCCCCGAAGGCTGTGTTTTTCTTGCTGCAAGAAGCTGGAGAAAAATCATTCGGGTAGGTTTGGCTTTAGTGTCAAAGAAGAAAAAAGAGGAGGCGGAGATCTTGGTTAGTCTTGCAGCTTTGCCCTGTTAATTTCCTTGTATCCGTGGGAACACCCTCCATCTGAGTTCAACAGCACCGAAGCTCACAGCTACGGAGGTACTCTGGCAGTGAAGGTACTCTGTTGCTCTATTGGATCTTGGTGTGCCACAACAGTCCAACCAGGTGATATAATTTCATTTTTGTCTTATTATCATTCAAGTACTTTTGATTGTTTACATTTAGTTTCAAACTTTATACATCTGTAGCATACCTTGGATCTGTAGTTTTAGTTGCAATAATTGATAAGATACGTCATGATTTTTCCGTGAGACCATGTCTAAGGAAGAGGGGTGTAGGTAAGGGGAAGAAAAATGAAGATAGTCTAAGGGTAGCCTCTTGGAATGTAGGAACATTAAGGGGTAAATTGTTTGAGGTTATAGATACACTTAAGAGACGTAAGATAGATATAGCATGTCTCCAAGAAACTAGGTGGAAAGGGAATAAAGGTAAAGAGTGTAATGAGTATAAGTTGTTGTATTCAGGGTCAGATGGGACCAAGAATGGGGTAGGATTCCTAGTAAAGATAGAATTACACACGAACGTGATTGATGTGATTAGATATAATGATAGAATTATGGTGTTGAAGTTAGTAGTAAATAAGGAGGTAGTAGCAGTGATTTGTGCCTATGCACCCCAAGTGGGACTAGGAGAACAGGAGAAGAAAAGGTTTTGGGATTGCTTAGATGTAGTATTAAAGGCAATACCCAGGGAGGAACGAATTTGTATCGGAGGTGATTTTAATGGACATATTGAAAAGAATAGTGATGGTTTTCAGGCGGTACATGGCGGGTTTGGTTATGGAGATAGAAACGAACAGGGTAGAGATCTGCTAGACCTAGCAGTAGCCCATGACCTGGGCATTATAAACTCGTTTTTTAAGAAAAAAATCACATCTGATCACGTTTAACAGCGGAGAACGTCAAACGCAGATCGACTATTTTCTGATGAGGCATGAAGACCGACGGTTATGGAGGGACTGCAAGGTTGTACCAGGAGAGACAACGGTGATGCAACACCGTTTATTAGTGGTAGTTATAACATTGAGCCAAAAGCTGAGTAAGTGGGTTGGAAAATTCCCACCCGGTATTCGATGGGGAAGTTTGAAGGACAAAAAAATTAATATATTCAGAGACAAGGTCATCTCTGCGAAACTAGATCGTCTAGGTGATGACACAAATCAGATGTGGGAAGTTATATCGACTACTGTTACTCAAGCCGCGAGAGAAACGCTCGGGGTAACAACAGGAAAGAAGTCCGTACATAAAGAGACGTGGTGGTGGAACGAGGATGTGCAACAAAAAATAAAGGACAAACAAAAGATTTTTAGAGAGCTGTTAAGATGCACCAATGGGGAAGAAAAAGTGCGATTGAAGGATAATTACAAAATCGCCAGGAAGGAGGCGAAGAAGGCAGTGACAGAGGCAAAGACTGCAGCTTATAAAAGGATGTATGAGAGATTAGAAACAAAAGAAGGAGAACATGATATTGCCAAAGCTAGGGATCGAAAGAGGCAGGACCTAGGAGGCGGAAAGTTCATAAAAGGAGAAGATGGACATGTGTTAGTCAAAGCACAAGACATCAAGTTGAAATAGCAAACATACTTTCACAATCTTTTCAGCGGCAGTAGTGCTGACTACGAAGAACGAGAAAGCGCCACTGACCAACAACGACAACATAATAACTCCGACTGTCAGAACATCACACAAGGAGAGGTGATGAGAGCACTGAAGAAGATGGGAAGAGCTAAAGCGGTCGGCCTAGATAACATACCCATTGAGGCGTGGAAGTATTTAGGAGAGGAAGGGGTCCAATGGCTAACTACTCTGTTCAACCGTATTTACAAAACAGGGAAGATGCCAGATGAGTGGAGAAAGAGTGTTGTGGCCCCCCTATATAAGAACAAAGGAGACGCACAGTGTTGTGGGAACTATAAAGGGATTAAGTTGCTAAGTCATACTATGAAGTTATGGGAGAGAATAATCGACACTCGAATTAGGAGAGAAACTCAGGTTACGGTGAACCAATTTGGTTTTATGCCAGGAAGGTCAACTACGGAAGCAATACACATTCTCAGGAGATTAATGGAGAAGTATAGGGAGAAGAAGCGTGATTTACATATGGTTTTCATCGATCTTGAAAAAACATATGATAGTGTGCCGCGTAGTCTGATATGGGATAGTCTGGAGGCAAGAGGGATTCCTATGAAGTATATAGACATAATTAGAGATATGTATGCTAGGACAAAAACAACCGTTCGTACGGCTGTGGGGAATACAGACTTCTTTCCGGTGGAGGTCGGTCTCCATCAAGGGTCTGCGTTGAGCCCATTCCTTTTTGCAGTTGTCCTTGACGAGTTGTCAAAGCCGATACAGGAGGCAGTACTGTGGTGTATGCTTTTTGCTGACGATATTGTATTAGTCGCAGAAAGTAGACATACCCTGAATATGAGAGTAGAGCAGTGAAGAAGTGTTTTAGAGAGAAAAGGCTTAAAGATTAGCCGTTCTAAGATTGAGTATCTGCACTGCGACTTCAGCGGCGTAGCAGACAGTGAGGATATCCATCTCACCATCGATGGTCAAGTGGTACCACAGGTAAGTAAGTTTAAGTACCTAGGATCATTTGTGCAGCAGAATGACGACATAGATAATGATGTAGCACATCGAGTTCAAGCAGGCTGGTGTAGATGGAGGGCGGCCTCAGGGGTGCTGTGTGACAAAAATTTCCCAACTAAATTAAAGGGAAAATTTTATAGGGTGGCAGTGCGACCGGCAATGCTATATGGGACAGACTGCTGTGCCATCAAGAGGCCACAATTACAGAAGATGGAAGTGGCAGAGATGAAAATGTTAAGATGGATGTGTGGACATACAAGGCTAGACCGGATCAGAAACGAGGTGTTTCGAGAAAGGTTAGGCGTGGCTAGTATAGCAGATAAGATAAGGGAGGGAAAATTGAGATGGTTTGGGCATGTCAAGCGGAGACAGACAACGGCATCGGTCAGAGCAATTGAAAGCCTCATTATAGAGGGAAACAAGAGTAAAGGCAGGCCCAAGGGATGAGCAGATAAGGCACGACTTACTAGATTTGCACCTCTCTGAGGACATGGTCCAGGATAGGAGTTCATGGAGACATAAGATAAAGGTTAACGAGGTATAGGTCATATATAGGGACACTTTAGAGTATATTTAGGGACATAGATAGTCGAAGACACTATCTACGCTTTAGATTAACTTTCCACTTGGTTGCGTATGTTATACCGTTGTTTTACATTACATGTATATATATAAGTGCTGTGTATTTAAATATCGAAATGCATTTCTTTGTATTTCTTGAATCTACTCACTAACACACTAGCACAACATATTTCTATTATCATGTCATTTATGCAGGTAGAGCCGGGGTCTCACTGGAAGCAGACTCTCTATCCCTTGGGATAGAGGTATTGTCTGCCTACCACTTACCCTCCCCATACCCTAACGATAGCTTTTGCTGTTGTTGGGATATACTGGGCTCGGATGATGATGATGATGATAATCGTAGTAGTATTTTTAGTCACAACCGGGATGTGATGGTCAATTACAAACATGTTAATGGAGAGTTACGATATTTATTATTCTATTGAAATTTTAGTATTACACTTACATAGATTCAGATGGTCAATAAAATAAAATAGATTAGACACGTTTTCATTTGTTTCCAAAACGGAGATAATCCATGAAAAAAACGAAATGACAGAAAAAGGTGGCTGTTTAAATGTGTGATGAAGTAATGTCACACGTTTCTCATTGTAGGAAATGATCGTCTGCCAGTAGGAGTAGGATCAATTTGGGTGCATAATACATATACCAGCTATCTTCAGAATACTCATGGTTTTATACCAACATGCGTGCAAGTAGGGCGGTAAATGAAAGCCGTTTGGTTGTTCGGTTCGTTTGGCTCGAGTTCGGTTCAGATAAAAGGTTAATGAACAGAGGTTGAACACATTTTTTCTGTTCGAACTCGGTAAATGGCACCGTTCGTTTAAGGTGTTCAACTCGTTAATGTTGTTCGTCAGTTAAACGAACAAAGCTTGAACACTTAAATATGTTCGTTTAAATAAACGATAAGCTTGGCTCGTTCGCTAAATTAAATGAACCGAGCTTGAACAACGCAATGCTCGGTTCGTTCGGCTCGTTTACAGCCCTATGTGCAAGGCCAAACACAGCCACTTGCCCTTCTACCCTTATGTTAGATCTCTTCACCGCAACTCCGTCACCTCGTTTGCCACCGAGCGACATGTGACAGCAGGATGAGGTGTAGAGAATACCAGTGAGGTGGTCCCATCCGCTCTGACAACCCCCGCACTCTCCGCTGCTTTGTGCTTTCTATCAGTGTGTGTGTATATATATATTAATTATTTATTTTTATTGTATTTTTTAAAATTGAGATTCATAATACGCACGCATTAAGTCGAGGGAGGATAATTGATACAGTCCCTCTTATGAATCAAATCAAATCAAATCCAGATTACCTGTTTCTACCGACCAAACCCTAATCGAGAAAGCCAATCTTACTTCCTTTACGATTCCGAATCATTTTGAGCATCATCGATTACTCATCGTTATTAGAAGGTCTTCAACAAGATGTTTGACAATCCTAGTCCGCAAGCACCGGCTGCCGAAGTTAGGCATCCGCTTTTTTCTCCGACGAGCTCCATGTCCGTCACCGAGACGGTCAATGGCTCTCACCTGTTCGTCATACAGGGGTATTCATTGGCTAAAGGAATTGGAATAGGGAAACACATTGCTAGTGAGAATTTCACCGTCGGAGGTTACCAGTGGGCTATTTACTTTTATCCTGACGGCAAGAACACCGAGGATAACTCCACATACGTCTCGGTTTTTATCGCCTTAGCTAGTGAGGGAACTGATGTGAGGGCTTTGTTTGAGCTCACTCTTGTTGATCAAAGCGGAAAAGAGAAGCATAAAGTTCATAGTCATTTTGATCGCTCGCTTGAGAGTGGGCCTTACACTTTAAAATATAGGGGAAGCATGTGGTACTTGTTTTCTCTCTTTATTCACTTTTTTTTTAAAAAAAAGAAACCTCCTCTTGCAGTTTTACGCTTTTCTAATCCATGATGTGTTGAATATTTGAATTTTGGTAGTCTTTTAATTGAATTTTTTGAAATGCATAGATTGTATTTCGGATGTTCTTTTTCCTCTCCTCTCCCCACTTTTATTTATGTTTCTAATCGACGCAGTCAGATAATTTGGGTAATTTTATATTTTTTCTGTTGGGAGAGGGGGGGGGGGGGGGGGCCGGCGCAAGGGTGCGGTCTCTTGCTTATGTGGTTCTTGGGGAATGTCTTTTTAATTCTTAGCATCTTGTTTAATCTTTTCTATTTAGCCAAGCTTCTGGTCGTATCATTACTCTTCTTTGCACGTTTTTTATAGAGTGCATCTGTACAGTTAGTTTTTCTTGAAATATTCAAACTACTCAATCTGTGAGTCTTTTTTCCTTTTCTTTGTTAGTGAAGTTATTTTAAGTGGTTGCCCAGAATCAAAGAGTTCGTCTGGTATGCGGGTTATGATGTGGTGGTTTAGCACTTGATTGTAGTTTATTGGTGATAACATCGTGTTGGAGGATAGGTTCTAAGGACTTGACAATCCTTCTTTTTTTGCCTTTCCTGCGACTGGCTCTTCAATCTAGTCCCAATTCTCATTTGGTTGAATCTAGTCCCAATCATCATTCGTTATGAGTCTTTCCTTTTTCCCTCCGAAACATATACTTATTGCACTTACTTGTGGATTGACAGGGTGATGTTTTGTAGAGCATAATAGGTGGTAGATGCTCTCTTGTCTGAATTGTGGATTGTGGGTTGCACTTTTTTTTTGGGTCATGGGTATCCTCTTGTTTGCATCCTACAGCTAGTTCATCAACAAACTTCGTCTGATTTATGCACACCAGAACTAGAAAGGGAATTTATAGCTGTTAAAATTTTGTTAAGTGGCAAATGCCGAGTTACTTTTCTTTTAATTTTTTGTATTTCCGCACACAATTGAATTGATGCTAGGCTATTATTCATCATGAAGGTAGCGTGTGATGGCTGTTCGTTGAACCGTTTATAGTAGGGAGTTTATTGCATCCAATGAAGAGACCGTATTGTCGGAGTGTTGTAGAAAATAGGTTGGATTATTTTCTTATACTTCTGTTGTATAATAATTTCTCGAGATATTGTGGTCTTTTGTGAAGCACAGTATTTGTGGTTTTGTTTTCAAATCAGGGAAGTGTTTTTACTTCTTATGTGAGGCACAATATTTGTGATTGCTGGGATTTTTAGCTACTAAGAGCATAGACACCTTGCTGTTCTGATCTCTAGAGCTAGACTATCATAATCCCACTTTGTATTTTGGGCAGGTGAAACTTGCTTATAGCCATCTCTATTTGCTGCTCATCTCGTAATGTTTGCGTGTGTATGAAATTTTAACTTATAAAAAGTGCTTTATACTTAAGTGAAACTATCACTTGATATTACTCCACCTTAAATTACAATTAAGTCTGTGAGTGGCATTAAGCTTGCCAATTGGTGTCTCTATTTATCATAATCCCACTTTGTATTTTGGGCAGGTGAAACTTGCTTATAGCCATCTCTATTTGCTGCTCATCTCGTAATGTTTGCGTGTGTATGAAATTTTAACTTATAAAAAATGCTTTATACTTAAGTGAAACTATCACTTGATATTACTCCACCTTAAATTACAATTAAGTCTGTGAGTGGCATTAAGCTTGCCAATTGGTGTCTCTATTTGATTATTAAGTCATTTTTGTTGGTCATGCCATTTTCTTGATAAACTACAATGATGACACCCTCTCTACTCGTGTTTGCCTAGATAATATTCTTTAATGTTTGGTGGACTATCTGAAAATATGGATCATAGATGTTATGGGATGCTTATATTAAAGAATTGTATTAAATGATATTGAACATTTCCTTGTTAAAACGGGCTAGATAACATACCGATTGAGGCGTGGAAGTATTTGGGAGAGGAAAGAGTTCAATGAATAGCTACTCTGTTCAACCTTATTTTCAAAACTGAAAAAATGCCAGATGAGTGGAGAAGGAGTGTCGTGGTCCCGTTATGTAAGAACAAAGGAGATGCGCAGTGTTGTGTGAATTACCGGGGGATAAAGTTGCTAAGCCATACTATGAAGAGTAACACTATAATTAGGCGAGAAACTCGGGTTACGATGAACCAATTCGGTTTCATGTCAGGACGGTCAACTACGGAAGCAATACACATGTTAAGGAGAATGATGGAGAAGTATAGGGAGAAGAAGCGCTATCTACATGTGGTCTTAATCGATCTTGAAAAAACGTATGATAGTGTGACATGTAGACTGATTTGGGATAGTCTGGATGCAAGAGGAGTTCATATGGAGTATATAGACATAATTAGGGATATGTATGCTAAGACAGAAACAACCGTCCGTACGCCTGTGGGGAATACGGATTTCTTTCCAGTGGAGGTAGGCCTACATCAAGGGTCTGCTTTGAGCACATTTCTTTTCACAGTTGTCCTCGACGATTTTTCAAAGACAATCTAAGAGACAGTTCTGTGGTGTATGCTTTTTGTTGACGACATTGTATTAGTTGCCAAGAGTAGACATACCCCTGAGTATGAGACTAGAGCAGTGGAGAGGGGCTTTACAAAGAGAAGGCCTAAGGATTAGTCGTTCTAAGACCGAATATCTGCACTACAACTTCAGCGGCACAGCCGACGGTGAGAATAGACAGCTCACCGTCGAGGGGTCAAGTGGTACCACATGTAAGTAAGTAAGTTCAAGTACTTAAGATCATTTGTACAGCAGGATGGGGATATAGGTAGCGATGTAGTGTATCGAGTTCAAGCAGGCTGGTGTAGGTGGAGAGTGGCCTCAGGGGGTGCTGTGTGACAAGAATTTTCTAACTAAATTAAAGAGAAAATTTTAAAGGGTAGCAGTGCGGCTGACAATGTTATATGGGACAGCCTGCTGACCTATGAAGAGGACACGGTCGCAGAATATGGAAGCGGCGGAGATGAGGATGCTGAGGTGGATGTGTGAGCATACAAGGCTTGACCGGTTCAGAAATGAGGTATTTTGAAAAAGGCTAGGGGTGGCTAGTATAACAGATAAGATAAAAAAGGGGAGACTCAGATGATTTGGGCATGTCAAGCGGAGACAGACAACGGCGGCCGTCAGAGCAGTTGAAAGCCTTCTTATAGAGGGGAAAAGAAGTAAAAACAGGTCTAAACTGACTTGAGAAGAACAGATTAGACATAATCTACTAGATTTACACCTCTCTGAGGGAATGGTCCAGGATAGGAGCTCATAGAGACGGAAGATTAAGGTTAGCGATATTTTAGACAGGATATAGGGACAACTTAGAGTATATAAAGGGGCTTAGATACTCGCTCAATGTTAGGTTGACTTTGCATTTTTTGTGTTTGCCTTTGTCTTGCATTATTTTTTGTTCATTATGTGTCTATGCATGTGCATATAGAGCCGGGGGTCTCGCTGGAAGCGAACTCTTTGTCCTTTGGGGATGAAGGTATTGTTTGTCTATCGAGACCCTCCCCACACCCTAACGATGACTTTTGCTGTTGTTGGGATATACTAGGTATGTGGTGGTGGTGTTGTTGTAGACTATCACCTTTTTTGGCAGCTGAGTTCTTTAGTAAATGATGCAATAAAACTTTGATTATGCCTACTTTTTTTCTGAAGTATTTTTTGGGCCCTGTATCTATTCTGATTGACGTTTCATACATTATTTCAGGAATTTAACCTGTTCTGTTCCTGCAGTCCTTGCAGAATACCTACTATACTTGGAACATAGGATTCATTGGTTCTCAATCAACTTTGTTAGTTATTGAAGCAATTTAACCTATTTTGTTTCTGTGATCATTGCATAATACCTATTATACTTGGAACATAGTATTTGATTGGTTCCGCATCAGCATTGTTAGTTGCTTATTTGGTTACTTATCTTGAGCTAATGAGCAACAGTTTCAAGAATATTTAGCTACTGTCTAGCGCCTTGATTTCAATTGTGGTTTTGACTCTACATGTTCCCAATAGAGTATCGACTCACTTTTTTTTTTCTCTCTTCTACATCAGGTGAAATAAATACAATTAATGACATTGTTTAGAAACTGTTACCCTTATATTAAAGAGCGCAATGTTATGTTTGTTGATAACTTATTTTATCAACCATATTGAGTGAGATGATTTAAATTAAGTGAATCTGAACATGAATAAAGTCGAAAGTTAAAAATTATGATTATAATCATGCTTTCAAACCGTATCTAAGTTTTTTACATTGAAAAATAAGGATCTCCATAGACATGCCCTGACTTTTAGTTGTGTTCTACCATTTATAATTCCTTAGATTGGATGAAATAGGTGTCTACCGTGGATATTGGATCCATATATGAGTTCTGAGTACAGTAATAACTGAAATATCTAGCATATTTTGCGTTTTTGGTCCTCTGCCTTGTAACTCAATCATCCTTGGACAGCAGTATTATATTTCTTTCTGTTGCTATGACAGCCTCTACTCTTAGACTAGGTTCTAGCTTTATAAAGTTACGGTTTCCTAGTTTACCTATGTATTTTGAGCCAGTGCTTCTTGGTGCTTTCCAATTCTATTGGCAACCTAATATGTAAATTTGCATATATATGAAGGTTTTTATTATTAAAAATAAAAATGTCTGAAAGTAAAATAATTTTCAATTATACTGATGGTTTTCATATTCAGGATAAGCACCAAATACATGGAAGAAACAAGAATACTATAGTTTTATCTTCCTCCTATTTACCAGTTGTGATTTGAGCATTTCAACTTGATTCCTGTCATATTTACTTTGTAGGGGATATAAACGTTTTTTCAGAAGAGCCATGCTAGAAACTTCAGATTATCTTAAGGATGATTGCTTGAAAATCAATTGTACTGTCGGAGTGGTTGTATCTGCGATTGACCGTTCGAGGTTACCTTCAATTAAGATCCCTGAATCCGATGTTGGTGCAAATTTCGGTATGCTTCTTGAATATCTGGAAGGCACGGATGTTGTTTTCAATGTTGCTGGGGAAAAGTTTCATGCTCACAAAGTGGTATTAGCTGCTCGTTCCCCCGTCTTCTGGTCTGAGTTTTTGGAAAACTCTAATGATAAAGATGAATTTGTCGTGGGTGACATGGATCCGAATGTCTTTAAGGTCAGCTTGTTTTCCCCCCTTAGTTTTGCGATTGTCCTAATTGCTTTCATGATGTTCTTCTCTGAGTAACTCCTTTTGAATTTCGGCCTCATTTCTACCATTCAACAGGCTATGCTTCGTTTCGTATACAGGGATGATGTGGTGGAAGATGAATTGTTAGCTTCTAGCTCTTCTTCTTGTCCTCTGACCGACTCATTGACAGCAAAGCTGTTGGCAGCAGCTGATCGATATGGTTTGGGAAGACTTAAAAGGATTTGTGAATCTTATCTTTGCAAGCAGATAGCTGTCAAATCTGTTTGCCAGACTCTTGCTTTAGCAGACTGCTATGATGCTGCAGAACTAAAGGCTGTTTGCCTCCGTTTTGCTGCTGAAAACCTTGCTGGTAATGTGGCATTTTACTTCCAGTCTGGTCTTTGTCAGTTGTTTTATGGTAAACTAGAATTCCTGTTTGTTTTTGTCTTGTATAAAACAAGGTACTGTATTATCTTCTTTCGCAATATGTACCTGTCGAGATTGTAAGGGACAATTCAGTGGGAACATTTCTTTGATTTGATGAAATTTAAAATAACTGTTTAGGCAGTCACAAGTTCTATTAGTCATTAGGTATTAATATAGTAGATCCATTCTATAACCATGTAAGAATAATAAAAGCAGTCACAGTATCGGGGCTTATTATTGGAAAAATTATCTCTGTGGGGGTTTGTTAATATGTTGTATCAGCTTGCACAACACGTCCTTTCTGAATGCAGACCTTACAGCGTGGAAGAGAGCCCTCTGCTTTTTGGAAAAATCCAAGTACAGTTATGTCCTGTGAAACCAAGAGAGAAACTTTGGCTTAATCGTAGAGCTGTAGGCTGTCATGTTATACCTGATTAGTTAGTTGGCTCACAATTTGTTTCTGATGTTTATAATGAAGCTGCCAATCCCTGGGAAGTTCTGGGTTTTTTTTTTGGCTAAGTCGGATCTTAGTAGAAATCCAGCTGTTTTTGAGTCTGTGCTTTGCACGGACATTGGAGGGAAAATTGAGTTTTCTACTTTTTGGACTTGAATATCCTAATTGTCCGAGCAAATGTTTCTCTGCAGCTGTCATGCGGTCTGATGGCTTTGAGTACCTTAAAGAGAACTGCCTTGCACTGCAGTCGGAGATTTTAAAGACTGTTGCTGGTTGTGAAGAGGATTATGGACATGGAGTTAGCAAGTCTCAAAGTGTATGGGCCCAACTGTCTGATGGTGGCGAGACAAATGGCCGAAGGGTAAGGCAAAGAATCTAATTTGGGTGTCGGACTGCTGGACCTTCTTCAGTATACTCAGGTTTGTGCTTGGAACTGCAAATAGTGAATTTGTTATTCCAAATGTGTAGTATCATCAGGGGTTGATTGTTAATCAACGACTGGACTAAAGGAAGTGTTTTGTAATCCTGAAAGGTGTATGTTAAAATGTACTGTTCAGTTGTAAACGGAATTGGAGGAATTAAAACGTTTGCTGAACAAGCTAACTCACACTATGTAAATCATGATGAAATCTGGGTTCAATTTTCTGACATTTGTTTGAGGAAGAGTTTCTTGATATTTAAGGTGAGTTATCAATTTGCCTGTCAATAACAACACGCCATGTATCTCTCTTTTACGATTTGTGTTTGCCAGTTCTAAATTGGTCGAGTTGAAGTGTTCAGGTTTTAGCGCAGCTACTTTGAGTGAGGAATTTTTTTCCTCGGAATTGTATAATGTTTGATATTTGCCCAACTCCGTCCACCACTAATGATACGCTTTTTAGAAGTGTGTTTTTTTAAAATTTCGGCGGCTACTATACTATTTTTAGGGTACGTTTGGTCCATTAATCTTTTTTGTTTTTTAGAGAGAGAAGGCCTAGGAATTAGTCGTTCTAAAACCGAATATCTGCACTGCAATTTCAGCGGCACAACCGACGGTTAGAATAGCCAGCTTACCATCGAGGGTCAATTGATACTGCAAGTAAGTAAGTTCAAGTAACTAGAATCATTTGTACAGCAGGATGGGGACATAGATTGTGATGTAACACACTGAGTTCAAGCAGGTTAGTGTAGGTGGAGGGCTGCTTCAGGGGTGCTGTGTGTCAAAAATTTTCCAACTAAATTAAAAGGAAAATTTTATAGGGTGGCTGTGCGGCTGGTAATATTATATGGGACAGACTGCTGGGTCATGAAGAGAACACAGTCGCAGAGGATGAAAGTGGCAGAGATGAAGATGCTGAGGTGGATGTGTGGACATACAAGATTAGACCGTATCAAAAATGAGGTATTTCGGAAAAGGCTAGGAGTGACTAGTATAGCGGATGAGATAAGGGAGAGGAGACTGAGATGGTTTGGGCATGTCAAGCGGAGATAGCAACGGCGCCCATCAGAGTAGTTGAAAGCCTCCTTGTAGAGGGAAAACGAAGTAAACGCATACCCAAAATAATCTGAGAGGAACAGATTAGACATGACATACTAGATTTGTACCTCTCTGAGTGCATGGTCTAAGATAGGAGCTCATCAAGACAGATGATTAAGGTTAGCGAGGTTTAGACAGGATATAAGGACAACTTAGAATATATAAATGAGTGTAGATACTCGCTCAATGTTAGGTTGATTTTGCATTTATTTTTATTTTTTTATTATTATTTTTTGTGTTTGTTTTGTTTCTTGTTTTGTTTTGTTTTTTTGTTTTTGTTTTTTTTTTGTGTTTTTTTGTCTTGCATTATGTGTCTATGCAGGTACATATCGAGTCGGGGGTCTCCCTGAAAGCAAACTATCTATCCTTTGGGATGGAGGTATTGTTTGTCTGCCTCTCACTCTTCCCATACCCTAGCGATAGCTTTTGCTGTTGTGGGGATATACTGGATATGTGTTGTTGTTTTTTTTAAAATATTTGAGCCATTCAATTTTTTTTTAAAAAAAAAACATTTTGGCCACTATGAGTCTATGACCATTTTCTCCGTCGACGTAGCCATAATAGAAATTTTAGTTTTTTCTATGGTCATCATCTCGATCTTCCTCTATCATTTATTCTATATAGCTCCCCCTTTCTTTTCCTCAAATTATCTAGATCTCATTCGATCTAGGTAGATCTGCCTAGGAAAGAGAAGGCGATGGGCTGACGGTGATGGGGCTGAGACAAGGCTGAGGGAGGATGAGCTGAGAGTGGCGGGGCTGAGTTCAGCGAGGGAAGGGAAATGATAGGGGTGGCAATCTCAGACACGACACGAAAACACGACCCGAATCTGACACGATTTTCGCGGGTATGAGTATGACCTTGGCGGGTTTCATGTACAAATCGGATAAGACCTGCAAGTTACCTGCTAAGGACGGGTCGTGTGCGGGTATATCCGGGGGATACCCGTTTATACCCGTCATACACGAAAATTTAAAAATATATTTTAAATAAAAATTTATAATTAATAAAGTAAAAAAACAAACTCTCCCCCCCCCCCCCCCTCAAAATCCTAACCTACTCCCTTCCCCCCATTCCGGCATTCCCAATCCTCATTCCCAAATTTAAATCTCATTTCTCTTCTCCAATCTCTTGCCTCGCCGCAGCCACCAGCCAGCCCCCTTCTCCTTATATTTAATCTCTCTTCTTCCTGCTTCTTTCGAGTTCCGACTTCCATCCCTCCTATTTCCCAGACCAGTTGTTGACCTCAGAAGTCAGACCTCCGTCACATTATTTTATGGTCTAGAAATATGTGATTTAATTTCATGGTCTATGACATTTTTAATCTTGAACCTTTGGTTCTTTACTTATTGTTGTTTCATACATTGTAACAGTAGTCGTTTAAGTACATGAAATCTGAAAAATACACGAAACCGGAAATTATTTGAAAAATACATGAAATGACTCGTACACGACATGAAATATTTGTACTTGTCAAGTTCGTAGGCATACTCGATACACGACACAAAACCTGATATGTACGGGTTTGGGTATCTACATCCATACACGTGAAGCAAATGGGTAAGGTATGAGTATGACACTTTGATACACGAAACCCGAAAAACACGAAATACGAAACACGATAGACGACCTGTTTGACACCTCTAGAGAATGAGAAGACGTGGGGCTGTAGGGGTGAAGAGAGGAATGAGAAAAGAAGAAGAGATGTGAGGTTTTGGGCGGTGGGCTGCAGGGGTGGGAGGAAAGGGAAGGGAGGAAGAAAAAGCCGGGTGTGGAGGTGGATGTGCCGCCGGCAGCCAGTGGTGGTTAATGTTTTAACGGATTTTATTAACTGGTATAAAAATAGATTAATTTTAACAAATTTATGATACGTTGTGAAAACTAAATAATTGCAGTTCAATTTTGACAAATTATGTATCTGTATAGTTTGAGTACATAACGTGCTTTAAAATAGTGTATCGAGAATGACTCAAATGTTCATGTTACTCTATTTTTGTTTTGTAAATAAGAAGTCTTACAATGAGTGACGAATGTTTATTAAGTCGTGCCGTTATGCAGATTAAGATTACGTATTGGTAACTTGTCAAATTCTTTTTCGGAGTAAAACGTAAAATTAATGTTACACTGAGCTATTTGAAGGACGTAAGCATTGGTTGTGGATGGGTGAGAGAAAAGAACAACTTGAAAATATACTGCATGGTTTGGACAAAGAATTAAGTCGGTCTAAACTGGGTCACATATGTTTAAGCAAAGTCGGTGGGTCACATATGTTTGGGTGAAGAACTTCAGGGGTAAAGAACTTCAGAAGTCATTAAACTATTCTGAAATAAATGTTTTGACTTTTGACTTTTTATTTTTGGTAATATTTAAATCACCCAACTTTTAAAATTGTAATATTCGACCAATAATGCTGTTGGCACGAGACTTCCCTGTTTGATGAGGCCGAGATCCTCACCGGGTGGATCAGAGATGATCCTTGTGGTTTTTCGTTTGCTTTCCGTCTAAATCCGTCAATGGAACCTGAGAATGAAAAGAAATGTTAGAGGCCCAGGGCGCTGCCCTAGGAAAACCCTCCGACGCTCAAGTCAGTTATGAGTGTTTTAGTATGCAGTTTATGCTGGAATACATGTTTAGAATGAACTTGGGTCAATATTTCGTTGAGAGTAAGGCTGCTTAAAGGTCAGCCGAGATGGTGTTTTTGGAATATCTCTCACTGAAAGATCTCCGAAAGTTAGTTGAAGTTCAAAAATTGGATCCTTTTCTTTGTATTCACTGTCTTGCTTTTATTGTTCTCCTCCGTCCTCTGCTTCTGACGGCAGAGGGGACATTTTCTTGTGCAGAAGGGCTATGCCATTATAGGTTTGCTGATGGAACTAGTAGGTCTGCTGATGGGACTAGTAGGTCTGCTGATGGGACCTTGACTGTGTAGGTTGAAAAATTTGACGTGCACTCTTTTATACTGTATATCTGCCAGGTGGTTTCACACTTAATAAAGCCATGTTGCGCTTGTCCCCTGGCAAAGGTTTGCCGAGGTACAAAGACGGATCGGGAGTCCTGCTCTGATCTGGCTGAAGTGTTTTAGAGTACGCCTATTTTAGGTAGAAGCCGAGGCTGGAGCTTGGGGCCGAGGTGAAACCCTTGGCGTACTGCTTGCTGTTCCCAATAAGAAGTGGATGCTTTGGCAAAGAAATACCTTGCTAAGTTGAAGTGTAATATGGCCGAGCAGAGGTACATTTCTACCGAGCTACATGAGTTGGTCGTCCCAAACATGGATTTGCCGTTGACTAACAGATGAATATTTTTGACTTATCACTTTGCCCTCAGATTTAGTGTGGCCGAGCTGACCAGCGGGGGCGGACAAATCTGCTCTGATAAGTTGGTGAAGTGTCCATCATTAATTGGGTCGTTATCACTTCATTTAATATCATCGCTAATTCCAATGTATTTCATAATTGCTTTTTCGTCGATTGCGATAATCGACGAGGGGGAAAAATTGAACCGTCGCCCTTTTTTGAATTTCAACTGAAAAGTTGCAACTTTTCCGTTTCCCGTCTATAAAAGGTATATCTCACCCCCATTATTTCTTCCTCTGTTTCACCTTCCTTGTCAGTGCCGCTCTTATCTTCTCTTCTGTTCTTCCTTTCCAGTTAAGCCTTCTTCCAACCCAACTCTGGCGAGTCTTCTTCCTCAGCCCTCAGAAACTCTGTAAGCTCTGCTCTTCTTTTCATTTCCATGGCTGTAATTTCATCCTCATCTTCTTCTGACTCTCAAAATAGATCAGGAAACCCTGATCCTGCTGGCTCTGGGAGCTATGATGGGGAAAACCCACCTTTCTCTGAGAGGTCAAGCTCCAGTGAGGACAATCGTCCTTTACTTAGGCTGCGTCGTGGGGGAGGACCTCCCACGGCTGCCCCAGTGGCTTAGGTGACATCTGTTGCCATTGATAGGGGAGCACCGTCACCAGCGGTGCAAGGTTCAGTGTGCACTTTAAAAGCCACTGATCTCTCCCGCTTATGTAGAGCTTACAATGTTGATAGGAATGTATTCAATCCTATTCTTCCCCTTTCCCATCATTCTTCCTATGACCCACCCATAGGGTATGAGGCAGTTTATGAAGAATTTTTTGAATCAGGTTTTAGTCTTCCTATTCCAAAACCGTTGTACTATATCCTTGATTTTTACCACCTTAGACTTTCCCAACTCATGCCTAACGGTTTGAAAGTAGTTCTCAGCTACTTGCTATACCTGAGAGCTTTTGGGATAGAATTTGATTTTAAGGTCTTTAGGAGGATGTTTGTATGTAAGCATAAGGACAGTTGGTTTTACTTTGGTAGGATATATCCTAACAAAGAAATCAGCCATGCCATAAACATCCACACATTTACCAAAAACTGGAAAGGCCGATTCTTCTTTATCAAGAAAATAGGTCTACCTGAAAGTGAACAATGGAAGTCAGGCAGTGCAGACAATTCAAGGCCAAGCGAGGAGTTTGTGATGAAGCCTCTAGACTACTAAATTTGTCATTGGCCGTTGACTGGAAAAAGGTGAACAAGTCGGTTTTGATAATTGCCGACCTGGATCACTTATGCGGCCCCCACTTTTGGATTCTTAGTTCAACAGCCTTGAAAGTTGTTCAGGGTAGGTGTCGGACTTTTTTGAGTATCTCTGATTTTTGTTGATGTCTTTCAAGTGTTTTGATCAGTTGTTGAACTTGCAGGAGCCATGGTGTCTGACGCAGTGGCCAAACTGAAGAAGATGGCTCCTAAAAAGAGAAGAGGACTGAGGAAAGGCATTCCTCCTCTAATCAAGTTCAGGCAAGGGCCTCCTCTGAAGTGCCGTCCTTGCCACTTGAAGTTGCACCTCAAGCTGAGGCTGCTTCATCTGGGGCTGGTCTTCCAGATCAGCCTATTGAAATCGATCCAGGTATACTCTTTACTGTCCTCTTTAAAGTTATGGATAACTTTATTTTCTTTTGACCAGTACTCACTAACTTTTGGTATGTTGCAGTTGATCCTTCTACTGCTTTCACTCAGGCTGAAGTGCCCCTACCTCTGCCCCTGCCAGGAACAAATCCAATCCCAACTCCAGCTGAAGCCCCCCAAGTATCAGAATCCAGATCGGCTGGCTCACATGCTGAAGAGCCTGCTCAACAATAAGATCTAGGAAAAGGCCCACAAACTGAAGAGGGATCCTCTCATGGGCATCGGCATTTGAAGGAAACATTGGAAGATTATTATGATGAAACGGTTATGAATCCGAAGCTAGCAAGGCAGTTAAATGAACTCTCCATTCTGCCCAGAGACTTCAACCATTATAATGACATGAACTGTGACATGTCCTGCCAGTTGTATATGACTAACTTGGCTATGGTAAGCCTTTTAAATCTTCTCTGTTTTTCAAAGCTATATGCTTAACGCTTTGTTTGATTGCTTGTTATGAATATTTCAGTATCGAGCCCAAGAATACAACATGTTCAGGAACACTGAAGAACTGCGGAAGATGGTGGTTCAGCTGACTGAAAAGAATGCAGTTCTGCAGCGGGCAAATGAAAAATGGGTTAAGGAGGCCATACCAACGAAGACAAGGCTGACAGAACTTGAGGCAGTGGTGGATAATCTGAGGTCAGAAGTGTCTTCTCTTTCTGAAAAGAATTCCAAAATTCGTGAAGAAAAGGAAGAGTCTGACATTAAGCTGGCCACTGCCAACTCGCAAGTGGATGAGCTAAAATAGGTGGTGGCCAATATTGAGCTAGTGTCCACCAAGACTCAAGCTGAACTGGACTTCTACTAGAAGGAGCTCGGCACTTGTGAGCAGGAGCTGTCCAATTGCAAAAAACAAGTTGAGAAGATGAGCAGAAGAGTAAAGCTGAATTGGCTCAGCAATTTGAACTTCAGGCTGAAAACATAAAGGCAGAAGCAGTTGCTGAGTTCAAGAGATCGGACTAGTTTGCTGATAATCTTCTCAAGCTTCAAAGCTCAGTGATGGTAATTGGGCAGACTTATGCCATTGACAGCTGCTCAGAGGTCTGCCCAGCCTTGGACAAGGAACATCCTCAAATTGCCAAACTTCATAATTCTGAAGCTGAATAAATCTTTGAGACCCAATTAGAGCTGTTCAAGAATGGAGCTGATCTCAGAGACTTGTCAGCAGATGAAGATTAGAATAGGATTTTCTTTCTTGTGCCTATTCAGTAGTTGTAATAGTTATATTCGCTGAGTAGCCCTGACCGGCCAAGGTAACTGAAGTAAGGAGTTTTCTTGGTTTGGCCAGTTGCTACAGGAAATTTGCTGAAGGAATTTCGGCGACATCAGTGTCCTGAGCAGACGGAAGCAGAAGAAGGCGAAGTTCGAGTGTTCGTTAATATTAGCAAAGTTTTACAAATAAATAAATAAATAAATAAATAAATAACACAACATAGTGCACACCATACTCATGACCGACACAAACAAATAAATAGCTCACCATAACATGTAAACAAATTAACTTAGATCGTTAGTAGTAAAAAAAAATCGCAGTCACATCTACAAAACCAATAGTTTTCCTCCCATCATATACTACCACTCCATGGCTTAATAAAATTTACTAATTCAAGTAAAACATGAACAATAGACACCACAAAAGTGCAAAAAATAAAAAATAAAAAAAAAATATAATAATAATAATAATAATAAAATTGACCACTATATATGTATATATAAAAAAATAAAAAAAATGTAGCAGCTTGTTGTAACATACTAACATAAAGATAATAAGTACAAGATATACTAACTACTAAAATGTGTGCACCTTTACCGTAGTGTAACTTTGTGAACTGTAATGCACCAACCAACTTATTAAGCCATATAATGTTATCACCACGTCAAAGACAAACATCATATGTGTGAAATACTATATATACACCATACCTATACTTACAAAGCGACCAACATGAAAAACACGAAGTATAAATATAAGATCTTAATATATATATATATATTTTTTTTTAAGCAAGTGATATCTTATTATTGATAAGTAAATCCTCACTTATGGCGGAGGAAAACCATAGTACAAATCATCAGTGTATGAGAATAAATGAAATAAAGCGCAAAGGATAGCATATCTCCAGTCGTATACGATATGCCGCATTAAAACCTTGCCAGGTAAAACCACCCTTGTGGATAAAACCCTGGCGAAGGAAAAAGCGTACATATTTATACGACCATCATTGACATTAGGTGAAGCTATACAAAAGGAGAAGGACATATATGTCCTAGCTACTGATAGTATACAAAATCGCCATTTGTAGCTGGAAGAAGTGCTGGGCCGTTCCATGTAGTCTTCATAAACAAAGCGTAGATGTGTAGGGCAGACGGCGGTGTCCCTCAGCGCAGCCAGCAATACGTATAGCCAAAGACATGAAATCACAAGAAGGAAGTGGTAGTTATGAAGCAGAAAGAATCCAGATAAAGCATTGATTAAACATATACAGGACATACCAATCCTGCCTGTAACCCGAAGGAGACAGGCAGGGAAATGCATGAGATGCCAATCCATATGGAAGACCATTTCTTAAGAGCGAAAGGCAGGAAGCGTGAAGTCAGTCACAATAATTCCTCGGATATGTGCAGGAAGTAATATAAGCTCCGAATACGATTTAAAAAGCATAGTCCGTGAACCTTCCTGGGAGAGATAGTGCGCTGCTTGGTTTACCTCTCGAGGCGCATAAGATATGTGTATACATGATTCAGTCAGGAACGCGCGTAGGCGATGGAGGTCTGGAGCCAGAGGAGTCCGAGCATGCATGAGTGTGAGTAGCTGATGACAGTCAACCTCTACTTGTAACAGGCCATATCTTGGCAGATAGTATAGAAGGGAAATTAAGACAGCTTGTGCTTCAACTCTAACCGGATAGTCATGGCGCAGAGGAAAGGAAATGGCATGAATAAGAGATCCTTGCGCATCACGTAATATTGCACCACCCCCGGCAGTTTGACAACCAACAGAGGCATCTGTGTTTAATTTCAGTCTACCAACTGGAGGAGGGTTCCAACGAACAATCCGCAATCTAGCCAAACGAAGAGGAGGAGAGAGACCATTATTAATTAGACGAGGAATATTGGCTACTATTTTTGTTCCGCTTTGTGCCTTGGCCCAGAAAAACATATCTACCCGAATATTTTTGAGAAGAGCTTGCTGAGACCATGTTCCATCCCCAAACACCAATTCCGCATAAATTTTCCAAATATTCCAAAGGAGAGTTCCAAGATATATTCGTTGCATATAGCCAAGAAATCCATCTGTCGTTTCTAACCACACCGAAATCATAAAACTGCGCCAACCAGTGGCAGTATTCGGGCGGATTTCCAATAAGTCATTGAAATAATGTCGAACAGGGCGGATTTGGGAGCAGTTATAAAAAATGTGATTGTGAGAGGCTGAATCCGCTCTACAAAACGGACATATACTTGGCAGAACCTGATTAAAACGGGAGAGGCTGTCTGGCAAAGGCAATGCATTATGCAAGAGCTTCCAAAGGAATACCTGTATTATCGGACGTTGACGTGGTAACCAGGCTATTTGATTAGACAGGAGCGATGGGGCGGTAGATCGAAGGGACTCATACGCATCCTTTAGGAGGAACTGTCCCGTGGAGTTTAGCCAAACTGGTGTCTCGTTATTCCACTGAACCAATGTCTGACATTGTGGATTAATACGGCAAATTCTCTTCCATATAGGAGAGTCATATATACGTGAAACAAATGTTTGAGTTCTTTGATATCGGCGACGCATATATTCACCCCATAAGGTTGAAGCCACATGATATTGCCACCACAATTTCGCTGCATAGGCACGCTGAATGGTTTCAAGAGAACGAAGATTTAGACCACCCTCTTTTGTGGGATAACAAATTGTTGACCATTTAACCCAATGACGTCTATCCGGGCCCCATAGGAAAACCGCAAATCTCCTTTCCAGTGAGCGAACGACACTACGTGGAATAGCAGATGCAGCCAGAACATGCATTGGTATAGATAAAAGGACAGAGCGAATGAGTAGAAGCCTTCCAGCAGTACTTAATAATTTGGCTTGCCAACCATTGAATTTAGAGTCTACATGCTGTATCAGATCTAAGCAATGCGTAAATCGCGTGATACCTTTATGAAGATACGAGCCTAAGTATTTCATCGGGAGGCTTGTCTGCCGAGCTCCTAGTAAAGCCGTACACGCATTGCGCTGTGCCGCGGAAACTGCATCCGAGTAGACAACCGAACTTTTATTCCAGTTTACTGCCTGTCCCGAAACTTTCTCATAAGTAGTAAGAAACTTCTTAAAGGCCCTAAAATTTTGGCGACTAGCATCAAGAAATATAAGCAAATCATCCGCATAAGATAAATGTGTAATGATCATAGGGATACGGCCAATGGAGTATGGCCGAATAACTGAATGATCAACCATAGATTTAAGACCACGACTAAAGCCCTCAGCAGCAAGAATAAATAATAAGGGTGAGAGTGGGTCCCCTTGTTTGACCCCTCGAGTAGGCCGGAAAAATCCATACGGGACACCATTCGTTAGTATTGAAATATGAGTAGCCTTCAGCTGATTTAACACCAATGTGACAAAGCTGGTGGAGAATCCAAAACAATGCATGATGGCCTGCAAGTATTGCCAATTTACCCTATCAAAGGCCTTTGCCATGTCCAGCTTAAGAACTGACTTATGAGGACGCACACCTTTATCAAGCCAATGTATTAATTCGTTGGCTAATAGGACTTGCTCCGTGATACCTCGTCCCTTTTGAAATCCCGCTTGTTCTGGAGAAATTAGCTTTGGCAGCAACGTGTTCAACCGTGTGGCAAGAATACGCGTTTGAACCTTACTCATGAAAGTAGACAATGCAATAGGCCTAAAATCATTAAACGTACGTTGAGACGATCCTTTGGGAATCAGAACTATCATCGAGTGGGCCATGGCACGCGGAACGGGAAAGCCTAGAAAGTATTCTTGGACCGCTTTATGGACATCATGACAAATTACATCCCAACAAGTGCGAAAAAACCACCCATTATAGCCATCGGGGCCTGCAGCACTATGAGGATCTAGACTCCAGACAGCTTCTTTTACTTCCTCTAAAGACGGCAGCGCAGTGAGCATTATGTTCTCATCCACAGTGATCAAGGATGGAATTGGGGATAAAAATTGAATTGGATCGTCTACCGGTTGAGCAGTGAACATTCGGGTGAAATGATCCACAGCCGCTCGACCAATGTCCTCTGGGGTATTACAGTAAGTACCATCCTCAAGGTAGATTCCTTGCAAGCGTTGTCGACGCTGTTTATCTTTAACTATAGAATGGAAGTATCTTGAACTACAATCTCCTTCCTGCAGCCATTTGACTCTAGCTTTTTGTTTCCAATATTGAAGCTCAATATTCGTCACACGACGTAGCTCAGATTGAGCCTCAAAATAGGCCATGCGAGTACAATCGTTAGGTTCCTGATCAAACTGAATCTCCGCTGAATTAGCCTGACGTTCAGCATGCTGCACCATATGAAAAATATTGCCAAACACATCTCTATTCCACTGTCTAATATCCTTCTTGTATGCACGTAGCTTGGCGCATAAACCATGCATACCACCAACTGTGGGATACGATGACCAAGCTGCTTTGGTGAATGTCATGAAGTCTGGATGAGACGTCCAGACGGTCAAGAAACGAAATTGTTTTGGGCCAGATTGAATGTCAGTCGAGCATTGAAGCAAAAGGGGGCAATGATCGGATGACGTACGGCTCAGATGAGTCAACTTCAACAGTGGAAAAACATTGTAAAAATTTTCACTACAGAACACCCAATCCAGTCTACGCCATACCCGTCCAAGGCCACGACCACCTTGCCATGTATAGCGGGTTCCAGTGTGGGGTACCAACTGTAATTCAGCATATTGTACTGTATCGTTAAAGTCTTGAAGGGCAGACATAGAAGGACGCGACGTACCTTTATGATCCAAAGGTGATAAAAACGTGTTAAAATCTCCCGTTAGCAACCATGGATCATGACAAGTATCATAACAGTGCTTAATCGATTGCCAGAGATTCTGTCTGTGCTGCACAGTGTGTCGACCATACACACAAGAAATACGCACTATATGTTGCGTATGTATCTGAAAACGAAAGTGGGCAATTTGATCCGACAGGCAAGCATCCAGAAGTTGCAAACTAGATGTTTTCCAGAAACACCATGCACGCCCTTGACAAACACTTTGAGATGCGGTAAATCCTAAATTTATTTGAGCTCTGGTTAAACGTGATTCTGATTGTTGAGGTTCTATGAGGAAAAGAAATTGGATACGATACTGAGCAAGCAGAAGTCTCAAGCGAGGTAATGAAGTGCGTAGACCTCGCAGATTCCACGTTAGCGTATTCATTGAGACTGTTGGGAGATGGAGCTTGAAGAGCGAGCAGTGCTACGAGTTATAACCTGTCGAGGGGGTCTAGGAATCTGAGAGTGCAAGCGCCGAGTACGTTTACGTATGCATGGGATAAATCCTTCTGCGTCTGCTTCAAGTGAAGGGTTAGATATTCTATGAAGCAGTTCAGCGTCCGATGATCCTTCTCTTGCGGGGGGCATGCGCGACGATAGTAAATTTGAGGCCCGTTGGTAGTCTTCTTGGGCGTCTGATGGGTTAGATATCAGATGGGGCAACTCCATGGCATCTGTTTCAGATGAGGTGTGCAAAACATCTGGAGAGGAGGAAGGCGTTTGCTGTCCTAACTGTGCGTCGTCATTACATCTTGTAATGTCAGGCTGATACCTCGGGAGATCAGAGTTCTCACGTATGTGATGATCAGAATTTTCTACTGGATGACACACAGGAGGATCATCTGGAAATGCCGGATCAGCGGTTCGCTCCTGTGGCAACGGTGCATCAGTGGCTGCCTGTACATCCTGCTGTTGCAAAATGATTGGATCTGCCACAATATCATCATGGGGCTGAGAAACATCAGTTGGCGGTTTAGGGCGCCATTGTTGCAGAGATGGCGGCGGCACAGCAGCCTCTCCGCAGCGATCACGCTTGTGACCCAAAAGATTGCATTTTGAACAATAATCTGGTATATCCTCATAAATCACCGTTTGATAATGATGATGATCTATACTTTGAATATGAAGTTTAGTGGGCAAGTCCTTTGACACATCAATTTCCACGCAAATTCGAGCCACAGACGGACGAAGTACCTTTTGAGTTGCAGCATCCAAACGAATTGGGGTTCCGATCATAGTGGCAATGGCAAAGAGCGATTTTTCATTCTGCAAATATACAGGCAATCCTGGCATAGAAACCCAGATTGGTACAATGGGAGCATCATATCTCGGATCAAAGTCATGAGTATACTTGGTGATGCGCATATGAAAACCAAGGATATTCCATGATCTTCGGCCAAAACAACGATTGTAATCCATCTCCTTTTCAAAGCGCAGGAGCACATGTGATTTGTCAAGCAACCCTGCATGAACGGCGCCAGTAAATCCTATACGATCCAGAGATTTTTGCAATGCCACCATAGACGGCCTTCCATTCCAGAAAGATCCAACCAGAGAAAATCGGAATGGAGACAATAGCGCTGTGACCTCAGATTCATCAAAGACGATCGATGGGAGTCCTTTATATCGCTGAGGTTGCTTGTGGGAAATCGTTGGTGGTAATGTCGCGGGAGAGCCAGCCAGTATGGCTGCATAGGACCGGCCGGCCGTAGCCGCCGGCCCGGAGGTCGTCATTGTCGCAGTTAGATGAGCGCCGCCAATCGCCGATCGCCAGAGACCTTCTCATTCATTTAATATATTTATATATATATATATATATATATATATATATATATATATATATATATGGTACGATAACAACGTAGGAGTAGCGAACATACAAAAGATATACGATAGGACAGGAGTACATGTGCTAAAGGACTACAAAAAAAAATCCAGTCTGTTACAACCATAAGGAGGCATACAGACAAACATAATTGGTTACAACATTAATTGACGTAAATAAGTCGATTTAGGAGAACATACAAATAAATACAGGAAACAAAAGTGATTAAACGATTCTAAGTAAATATGTACAAGTATACACACTATTATATCAATGACACCTCGACATAACTAATACAACGAAACAAGTAATACACATCGCAATATATAACGACTACAAACAACACAATTACAAGGAATACAGTAACACAAATACTTTTATACAATATATGGATCATGATATAGGCATATGTTTACAAATTTTAAAAAAAAATCATCAGCATACACAACTGAAGTAGAGTAGACTAACTACGAGTTTGGACAACATAATATCGCATGACAACCTAGTAATAGATTAAATTGTAAATAAGCTAATAAAAAAACAAACAAACAAAAAAAATATAAATAAATTAATTATCATACTCGAACACCAAAATAAATTGTATATATCTACGTTACAGTAAAATCTATGCATTTATGTATTTCACTCAGCAAAATTTATTTAACAACATTTATACAACAATAAGATAAGCTAGTACAAAAAAAATATAGAGTACATGTAACAAATATCATTAACAACTAACATAAGTACAAAAAAAAGAGATCACAATAAACCAAGACTAAAATAAACACGCACAGCGGGTGTACCGCTTCAAACTCAACTAACAAACAACATAAACATAATACAGGTGACAAACTGCAGATAACGATTGTGAGTTCATGAGCTACATATGATACATTAGTCATACATGCGAATACACAACATACTATATGTCTATACCAAACATGTTCAAACAACTTAACCATTAAAATGACGACACACGTTAAAACTCGTGTATGTTGATATATAGTAGACGAAGCCACGCTGAGCATCGCATTTCATCCGCAACCTGATGAGTAGTCGGAGAGGACGATGCAGGCTATTGAGGACATGCTGAGGGCTTGCACACTGGACTTCAGAAGAAACTGAGATGGTGTGATCAAGTCGATCAAGTTTGTTAACACCAACAGTTACCATAACGACAGCGGCATGACGTCATTTGAAGCGCTCTACGTGCGTAAAGCAAATCCCCAGTCCAGTGGAACAAAGTTGGAGAGCGTATTGTTACCGGTACGCAACTGATTAAGCAAGCCATGAACAAGGTAAAGTTCACTCGAGAAAAGACTTAAGGTTGTCCAAGACATAAGTAAGAGTTAGACAGATTCAAAGAGATGTCTCCTGGAGTTACTGTCGGAGGAAAAGGTTTATTTAAAGGTATGTTCTAATCCGGGTCATGCATTGGACGCCCAACCTTTGGGGATTAGAGCGGATGCGTCATATGAAGAGGCTCCGGTTCGGATCATAGACCGCAAAGACCAAAGGCTGAGAGGGAAAATCATTTCGTATGTCAAAATACAATGGAGCAATCGTAGGGAAATGAAGCGGCACGGGAGCTGGAGGAGCAGATGCGGAGCGTTACCCCTTTCTATTCGAATAAGGTACAATAAGTTTCGAGGACGAAATTTCTTGTAAGGTGGGTAGGATGTTACACCCAGAAACTTTCGAATTAGCCGTTACGTATTAATATAAACCTGAAGTAGTCGTTGGATGTAACCATCCTGGGAATTAAGTTAATTATAGTGTAACGTTTACGTTCAGGTGATTCGTAACTAACGATAGGTATATATACATGAACATATTGTTATATTAAATCAAGCAACATAAAAGAGAAGTAAATGAAAATAATACTAATAATAATAATACTACTACTACTACTACTACTACTAATAATAATAATAATAATAATAATAATAATAATAATAGTATGTTTAAAAATGCCGTAAGGTGGAAAAAATATAATAATTAATAATTAATAAAATAACATAAGATAAGAATAATTGTTTAAAAAAAACAAAAACAAAATACATATATGTGTTAAAAAGAGTGCGTGTGATAGAGAGTAAAAAAAAGAATAAATAAATAACATGCAACCAAATGTGCCGTAAATAATTGGGGAATAAGTTTAAAAAAAAAGGAAAAAAAACGAATATTAAATGAATGGTAACTGAAATGGGGATAAGGGTAAACTTAAATTTAAAAAAATAATAATAATAAAAAAGGGGTGGGAAACGTGATATTAGTGGGGGAAACTGCCCCTTGATTTTAGCACCTTGAAATGTAGATATAGGGAGATTTGGCGTAAAGCCGTGTGTCTCGATCTACGCGATGTGTGTGTAAATAGTCTACAATCGAGGTAGGTTCCCTTTCCCCCCTCCAATTGGTACAAATGCAAGCATGCTTTGGTGATATATTATATGTTTTTGTCGTTTTAATTGTTAATTTCCATAGCATACTGTTGATTCTGTGGGAAGCATGAAAGTTGCAGACTGTGATTATGTGGACTCTGTTTTGCGTGGCTTTAATTTGATTTTAGGGAAAAATTTGATAATCCAAAATATCTCACTTTGACATGATTAGGACATTTCTAAATGTTGTTTGGCCTTAGATTAGTTTCCCATAGACTGGAAATAGGCAAAAATGTAGATCGGAGTCGAAAAACGATCGCCGGAGACCGCCGGTGCGCCGCACGCGCCGCTGAAAGCGGCCGCGCGTGGCCCTTCACGCGCTCCCATCGCTGCACTGGCGTCCTGCGCTAAAATTTGCAAGTATTATATAAAAAAACAGAAAAGGGCCGAAAGCCCGGACTGGAGGCAGGCCAGCCCCTAACAGGCCGGCTGCGCACCAGGGCTTGGCCCATTATCGTGATATATATAAAAAAAGAGGGGGGGGGGAAGGCAGGCTAGCGGATCCGGGCCGAATGGCCAACGGACTGGGCCAGCTGCCAGCCGGCCCAATATCGCGGTAAGCTAAAAAAAGGCTACGATTGCAGGCCGGATCGCTGGCGATTCCGGGCCGAATCCAAAGGGCGGACCAGGGCTGGCGGAATAGCCAGCCCAATTAGCAAAGAAATTGGTTTTGTTATATTTCTGAAATTCTTTAATTTTTATAATTGTTAATTAATTAATTAAAAATAGTAATAATTATAGGAAAAATGTAAATAAATATCAGAAAATTATAAATAAGTTCCAGAAATTATAAAATGCCAAAATTAAATTATTTTCATTAATTTTAGTAATGTTGATAATTTATTTAATTAGAATGATTAAGTAATAAATAGAAATAAATTAGGGGAAAATATAGAAAATGCACAATAATTGTATACAAGCCATGAAAAGTAGATTTAACATCAAACAACATTTAAATCATTACTTGGATAATAAATGAACCTATATTTGAGTACCGGAGGATGGTGAGGATGGGCCAAGGGCCTCAGACGACCGTTATATGAACCTAGATTTGAGTGCCAGAGGATGGTAAGGATGGGCCAAGGGCCTCAGGCGATTGTGTTGTTTGCATTCATGGCACGTGCATTGCATGATGGTGGGTCATGGCGTACGGGTCACGGGCGCTCATGATGGTGTATGGTGGCGGGGCCAAGTACACTCAGGATGGTGACTGTGGGTGAGTACGACTCACAGCCACTCAGTTAGGTCCCGGGATCATGCATTGCATGGCAGAGTTATCGGCATCTTATGTGACATGACTTTGTTGCGTGTGACATGCATCACGTTGTTGCGCATTTTTTATCTGGACTGAATTACTTTTCCGCATTCGTATGCTTATGTGATATCATGTTTTACGTGCTATGTGTTATATCATTTTTGGATGCTCGTCTTGTACTACTTAGAGGCAGGTGCCTGCTGAGTGATTTCCCAGTCACTCACCCCTATTCCCCCCACCAGGTGAGAACCAGGAAGAGTACAATTATATCTTTGCTGAGGACGGGGCTGAAACGGTGGAGTGGACAGACTGATGGTCGCGCTTAGGATATAAGAAGACCCTACGACTGTTTGTCTTTATTTTAATGGGATTTCATCGGGCATCACCTTGTTTAGATTTTCAGGCTTACATTATTGTCAGGATTTGGTTCATTATTGTATTGAGGAATTTTCTTTATCAAGATAACTGTGTGTTATTGTATTTTGTTTCCGTGCGAAAAATTTCTACGTCTTTTCGGACAAGTTGGAAATTGATTCGACGCTTTGTATTCTCCTTAGTGAGATACGGCGGGCGTACTGTTCCCGATGCTAGGGTTCGGGAGCGGGGCGCCACACCATCTAATTATGGCAAGTATGTGACACGTTGGCGAAGTTTCGGTATTCGCCCGATACGACAATTTTTGGTTTAGAACCTTTTAACGTGTCGTATTTAATTTGTCATCACCATGACTTATATCATATGATATAAGACCTGAATATACTCATAAACATGAGTTAAGTATGGTGGTGTGACGTTAACGTACGTATGTAAACTCTCAGCTAAAATCATCACCAAGAACTACCTCAAATGTATCTTTCAAGTTGAAGTGCTTTGCCATGAGCTACCTGGGGCCCAAAACAGTGTGAGGCAAGCAGGAAGTCTGGCCTGGAGAAGATCAACCTATTCAAATTCAATTTCTCATCCTTTCCATCAATTTCTGTTGGGATCATGTTGGCTTCTGCATAATGTTGGTTTCCTTCAAAGGAACAACATAAACAATAGTCATACAAAAGCTAAACATCCAGATAATGTCAATTAAACGACACATAATAATACATGGAGTGGTCTTAAATGACTGGGGTTCATCCAAAGACTAGCACTGTGAGGCGTGCATTACTAAATTCTGATGCGGCTGAGTGAACTAAAAGAGAAGTAGGATTTGGGCAAAAATCCCATTCTGCCCCATAATGATTGCAGGCAGAACTGTTTATGACTTCTTCGGGTATCATTGGCACTACTTGCTTCTGCCGGCCTGGATTATTCTTTGAATTTCTCAAAGATTGTGATTCACAAAGCACTGCATCAAGAAGGCCGCTCTTTCGAGGAGAGAGACTACCTGATTCAGTATACTAATTAAGAGGTGACTGGATCAAGGTGTCAACGGACTTGAGGGAAGGCATAGGGGAAGAAGGCAGGCTCCAACTTTCCATTTGAGTTTGGAGTGAAGGGAGCTCCCACCTCATAGCCCATTTGGGCCTTGAAGAGAAAGATATGCCATTCAGATCATGGGTAGATGAGGGTATACTTAGAGTGGTGGGCGTTGTGATGCAAGATTTTGACAGTATTCAGATGAAAACCCAAAGGAACGGAGGTTGGGCACAGAAACATCTTTGTGGATCTTGCTACAGCCAATAAAAACAGGTTAAAGCTGCGATGTACACTGGATGAAAAGGATTCAGATCGACGAAAACGTTTAGTAAGATAAACTGATGATAGCAAAATTTTGCTGCTATAGCAGGAGTTAACACTTTGAGCTAGCAGACCACTTGCAGGAATTTCAAGAAAGTTACATAAAGGAATATCAAGAATAAGGGGTGAGTACAACTGGTGGTTGAAATCCAAACTTTTGAACTCCACATCTGGAATCTCGAAGCCATTAATTAGAAAGATATCAGGATGTTGTGGATTGCTTTCATTTTTATACTCATTTATTGCTTAAAGACAAATATCAGGAGGATAAATCAGTAATCATGTACGCTGTAGCCTCTTGATTCTGGTGTTCCAGTAATTTTATCTCATTGTCTATACGACCAGGCAAATGAAGGGTAATAAACATGCAACAAAAGAGCAACAATTTTGTTAGGAGCAACAATCCTGTACCAAGACGCAGTAGTGGTGATGCGTGCAAGACGTGGGCTCCAATAATTCCACCTTCCAAACATCCTTCACTATGCGTTAGGCACAAGGAAGAAGACTTCTCCTTCTTCCTTAGTGAAACAAACGATTGGTTCAACGAGCAAGGACCAATACTTCAAGATGGTCGTTGTTCAGGCAAACCACAATGGCCCTCCTAGACGGCACCTTTAAGCAATGGCAACACCTTCAAAATGCTCAAATTTGAAGGATATTAACCTATGTTTTTAATGCAAAACCAAGAAAACAAAGTCTCACAAGAAGTGAAGAAAAATATCAAGATTTTATTTCATCCAAAGTCGTTCTTTGCCATGCGCCCAAGACTCTATTTATAGGTTGAAAATCATGCCTATCAGCCTTAGAATAGGTAGAAATTATTTCAAATAAAACTAGCTAACAAGTATTTAAAATTGGAATTTGTTTGAATTCAAAACTAAAACAAATCCTAGCTAAAATTTGAAATGCTTGTAGGATGCTTTAGCCATGTGTGGGATGCCCAAATGATGCCTTGCAGAGTTGTTTTGATGAGTAGGATGTGGCTGAAGTTGAATTCAAAAGTTGGGTGGAGTTTGAATTCAAGTTGAGTTTGAAATTTTGAGATCACTTTGAATTGGTTGCTGATTATCTTCTCCATTTCTTCCAGGCGTGTTTGATGACTCATGAGGCTGTTGGAGATCTTATTTGATGATGATAAAGTGGTTAAAATTGAATTCAAAGGTTAGTTGAAGATTGAATTCAAATTGAGTTTGAATTTGAATTCAAACTCGGATTCAATTTTGAGTTGTGATCTTATCTCCTTCTTTCTTCAAAATGGCGTATGGATGGTTCAAAAGGTGGCTGAAAACTTCTTGAAATTTAAGTCTCAAATTGGTTGAAACTTGAAATTCAAATCATGGTTGAATTTGAATTCAAGTTTAACTTGAAGTTGATCTTCAATTTGACTTCAAATCTGGCCGACCCTTTGTTGGTTGTTGGAAATCTTTTTGAGCTTCTTTTGAACATGAATTCCATCTTGGATCACATTTGTATTTGTCTTTGTTGAGACAACATTCTCTTCATGACATTTGTATTTGTCTTTGTTGAGACAACATTCTCTTCATGACAAACATTCTTTTTGTCTCCCTTTTTGAAACACACGCCTTTAAGCATTCGTATACCTCCGTTTGCTTGGACTTTGCATGCATCTACTTACCTACAAAACAAAAACATAAAAACAAGGATCACAAGAAAACAAGACGAAATTCAAAAATAAAGAACACACGTTTTGGGGGGTGGGAGAATACGTTCACAATGTGGGTTCGATGAGGTGAACCCAATGAGCCTTAGGTTCATCTTGAACATGCTTGTACAAGAAGGTTCCAACTTGATATCCAAGTTCTCTAGCCATCCTTCTTGTCATAGGACATATTACCTCTTGATGGGATCTCCGATCCTCATCAATCCTCCCTCCTCAAGAGGATTCGTCCTCAAATCGAAAGGGTCATCAGTGAAAGGGGTGAGGTCAGCAACATTAAAAGTAGAAGAAATAGAACCATACCTCTCAGAAAGATCAAGGATGTAGGCATTGTTGCCTATGCATTTTAAGACTTTGAATGGTCCGTCTGCCTAGGCAACAATTTTGATTATCGTTCATTGCGAAACCTTTCTTTTCGTAAATGTAACCAAACCAAATCACCTGCTTCAAACTCGTTTTCTATGTTTGTTGGCTCATTTTTCATACGCTTTGTTTTTCTTCTCAAGTTGTGCTTTAAAATGTTCATGTAGTTACTTTTTATCTTTTCCGCTTTTTATTTACCATTAAGACTCGAACGTTCATGTATGGGAATGAGAATCAAATCAAGTGGAGACAAGGGGTTAAAACCATACACGATTTCAAATGGACTATGCAATGTACCGCGATGGACATTTCTAATGTATGCAAATTCAATATATGGTAAACAATCTTCCCAATGTTTAAGATGTTTTTGCAAAATGGCACGCAATAGTTGAGAGAGGGTACGATTAACCACTTCAGTTTGTTCATCAGTTTGTTGATGAGCTGTGGTAGAAAACAACAATTGAGTACCAAGTTTAGCCCACAAAGCACGCCAAAAATGACTTAGAAATTTCATATCTCTATCACTTACAATGGTACGTGGCATGCCATGCAATCTCACGATTTCTTCAAAGAACAAGTCAGCAACATGTGTAGCATCATCAACTTTCCTACATGCAATGAAGTGTGCCATTTTTGAAAACCTATCTACCACAACATAAATGCTATCGCGCCCTCCTCGAGACCTAGGAAGTCCTAAAACGAAGTCTATGGAAATGTCGATCCAAGGGGAATCAGGGACAGGTAAGGGCGTGCAAAGGCCATGTGGTTGGGTCTTGGATTTGGTTCGTTTGCAAGTGATGCAACTACCACATAACCTTTCGACATCTACGCGCATGTGTGGCCAATAGAAATGTTCCTTAGGGTTTTCAAGGGTTTTGAACACTCCGAAATGACCCATTAATCCTCTCCCACGGGCTTCTCTAGTCAATGCTTCTTGTAGGGACGATTGGAGAACACACAATTTATGCTCTTTGAAAAGGTATCCTTCATGCATGTAGAATTTTTCGAAGGGTGCCTCTTTACATGCCTCGAAGATGGTGCCAAAATCATGGTCGTTGGGGTACAAGTCCTTAAGTGATTCGAATCCTAAGAATCGAGATGATAATGGAGTCACTAACGTGTATCTCCTAGCAACTATATTGTCTTTTCCTTGTTTGTACTTAATCACATAAGGGAATTGCTCTATAAAATCTACCCATTTAGCATGTCTTTTGTTCAACTTTCCTTCCCCTTTAAGGTACTTGAGGCTCTCATGGTCAGTGTGGATCACGAACTCTCTAGGTTGAAGGTAGTGGATCGTAAACTCTCTAGGTTGAAGGTAGTGTTGCCAAGTTTGTAGAGATCTCACTAGGGCATAAAGTTCTTTGTCATAAGTAGAGTAATTCAGTGCAACACCTTTCGACTTCTCGCTAAAGTAGGCTATGAGTTTCTTACCTTGGGTCAATACCGCTCCAATACACACTCCACTTGCATCACACTCAATCTCAAAAGTCTCATCAAAATTTGGTAACTTAAGTATGAGTGTAGTGGTTAGCCTCCTTTTAAGTTCATCAAATGCCTGTTGTTGTGGCCCCACCCACCTAAAAAGCACATCTTTTTTCAAAATCTCATTTAGGAGTACAACTATGGATGAAAAATCTTTGACAAATCGCCTATAAAAACTTGCAAGTCCATGGAAACTGCGAACTTCCCCTACATTCTTAGGTGTAGGCCACTCTACAATTGACCAAACCTTTTCCTCATCCATCTCTACTCCCTCAGCTGAAATGACAAAGCCTAGGAAGACTACTCGTTCCAAACAAAAAGTGCACTTCTTAAAGTTGGCGTAAAGTTGTTCTTGCTTAAGCTTCTAAAAAATGGCCCTAATATGGTCAAGGTGGTCTTCTATGGTTCGGGAATAGATTAGGATGCCGTCAAAGTAAACCACAACAAATCATCCTATGAAGGCTCGTAAGACTTCATTCATCAACCTCATAAAGGTGCTAGGGGCGCTGGTGAGCCCGAAGGGCATCACTAGCCACTCATAGAGCCCAAACTTGGTTTTGCATGCAGTCTTCTATTCATCACCTTCTCTTATCTGCACTTGGAAGTACCCTTGCTTAAGGTCAATCTTGGTGAAGTATCTAGATCTATGCAACATATCCAACATATCATCCAACCTAGGTATGAGTACCTATACTTGACGGTAATTTTGTTTATGGCACGGCAATCAGTACACATTCTCCAAGTTCCATATTTTTTGGGTACTAAAATGATAGGGACGGCTGACGGGCTTAGGCTTTCTCGGATTTGTCCACTTGCCAGGAGTTCCTCTACTTGCCTTTGGATTTCCTTAGTATTTTCGGGGTTGGCTCGGTAGGCTGGTCTACTGGGTAGTGCGGCTCCTGGGACAAAGTCTACTGGTGTTCTATTCCTCTTATAGGTGGTAATCCGGATGGTGGCTCAGTGGGAAATAGAACATCGTACTCCTGTATAAGAGATGCAACAGAGGTAGGTAGATTTGGTGGGAGTTCTTTTATTGAAAGGTGACAAGCCTTGGGTATGGGGATGAGAATGGTTTGGTTGCTATAAAGGGCTCGTGTGACCTCTCTTTTCTTTGCAAAATACCCACACTTCTTCCTGGAATCGTGGACACCTATGAGTACTATCTCTTTTCCCCTTACTCTCTTGTTTTTTGTTCTCACTTTTCATGTATTCCACAAATTTCCGCTCAGCTTCCTTCTCCTTAGGATCAGCCCTAGACTTAGACAGGCGTTGGTGATCTCTGTGGACTTTATGGGGTGGAAGTACATGCAACTTGTAAAGTTTACCATTCAATTTGAAAGAATAACGATTCAAATATCCATCATATGTCACATGTCGATCAAATTGCCATGGTCTACTAAGTAAGATATAACTATTATGCATTGGTGCAACATCACATAAAACATCATCTTTGTAACTACCAATGCTAAGAGAAATCAAAACTTGCTTACTGACACTAACTTTACCACAATCATTTAACCATGCACTTGACCTTAGCATTTAACCATGGACTAGTTTGCTGATAATCTTCTCAAGCTTCAAAGCTCAGTGATGGTAATTGGGCAGACTTATGCCATTGACAGCTGCTCAGAGGTCTGCCCAGCCTTGGACAAGGAGCATCCTCAAATTGCCGAACTTCATAATTCTGAAGCTGAATAAATCTTTGAGACCCAATTAGAGCTGTTCAAGAATGGAGCTGATCTCAGAGACTTGTCAGCAGATGAAGATTAGAATAGGATTTTCTTTCTTGTGCCTATTCAGTAGTTGTAATAGTTATATTCTCTGAATGAAAATGTCACTTTTTTCCACTTGTGCTCTTCAGCTTTCCTTGTTTTTACTTCCAAATTCTTGCAAGTATTTGACTTCTGCTTCTGATTAAAGAAGAATCTCCAGCCTGAGCAGCAACTTGTCCCCTTTTAACATGTAAGTTTTAGAGCCAAGTAACCATCTTTAATCAAGTCGAGCCGAAATACATTGGCTGAGATAAGATTATACGGCCCAGGTCTCTCTTGTAGCTGCCTAGATGAAATTAGCAGCTTTTTGGACTGAACAACTTTTGTAAGACCGATCTGGACCTCAGGATATGTCTCGTAACGGCCCATTAAGATTCTTTTAAAGATATAAGGCCGAAGAGTGAAACCAATTAGGTTATTTTACCTCAGCTCTGCCAGGGATTTTGAATAGAGCAAGTTTGGCACTGCCAAAGCACTTGACCTCAGCACTGCCAAAGGTTTTGAATAGAACAAGTTTGGCACTCCCAAGCACTTGACCTCAGCACTGCCATGTATTTTGAATATAGCAAGTTTGGCACTGCCAAGCACTTGACCTTAGCACTGCCAAGGGTTTTGAATAGAGCAAGTTTGGCACTAACAAGCACTTGACCTTAGCATTGCCAAAGGTTTTGAATAGAGCAAGTTTGACACTGCCAAAGCACTTGACCTTAGTACTGCCAAGGGTTTTGAATAGAGCAACACTGCCAAGGGTTTTGAATAGAGCAAGTTTGACGCTGCCAAGCACTTGACCTCATCACTGCCAAGGGTTTTGAATAGAGCAAGTTTGGAACTGCCAAGCACTTGACCTTAGCACTGCCAAGGGTTTTGAATAGAGCAAGTTTGGCACTGCCAAGCACTTGACCTCAGCACTGCCGAGGGTTTTGAATAGAGCAAGTTTGGCGTTGCCAAGCACTTGACCTCAGCAGTGCCAAGGGTTTTGAATAGAACAAGTTTGTTCAAACTGAGTGCTGAAAAGAAGATTTAGCCAAGCCGAGCCGGGCAAAAATCTGAATAAGATTGATCCTCGAATAACATAAGGCCGAGCTGAGACGTGCCAAAGATTTGTATAAAATTACTGAGGAATACTTTCTCCCCATTAGCTGAGATAAAGATCTTCATATTCCATGATCTGGGCAAACATATCGCCGAACAGAAGAATTTGCTGAGCTGAACCGGCCGAAGAAATTGATTAAGATGATAGGAACTTAAGTTCCATTTGTCGATAAAAAGCGCTGCTTAATATATGGACAACTCATTTGCAGATAGCAAATTGGTAGTAAACATTGAACATCAATGTATTTAAAGTACATATATGTACATGAGGATTTTGGATACACGTTAGAAAGGTGAAACATAATTCTTTTGTGGGCTTGTGCTTTTAGGTCAGCCGTATACTTTCGGAGACCCGTAATTTCTGCCTATCTGAATCTGAATCCTCATCTCTTGGCGACCTGTCCTTATGTCCAGGTCGGCAACTTTCATCCTGAGGAAGCTAGCCAAAGTTCAACCTATTGTGCAACCTTGACCTCGGATTGTAGAACCGTTGTAAATGGCCGAGCTCAATCAGAAGCCCAATCTCCTGGGTGAACTGCCTGCAGTCTTCTATATCATGCCGATATCATGATGATAAAGGCAGTACAGTTGAGGATTCCTCTTATGGATAGGCCCTGTCAGGGGCTGAGGATCTCTTGCCAGACTCTTCTTCTTCATGTAAGAGAGAATATGAGCCTCTGAGGCAAGCAGAGAATTTCTTTCTTTTTCTCGGACTCCCAACCGAATCATGACAGAGCGCCTCTCTTGTGGTAAAGCTCTGCCTTTCTGCTGATGACCAGAACTTTTTCTAGAACGTCTGACCTTGCTCATGAATCCACTATGAAGCCCAGTTTGGTATTCTGGCCGAGTTGGAGAGTGTTCCTGAAGTTCTTTTTAAAGAGAAAAGTTACTGAGATGGAACCCGCTGGGTCCCACCACGGGAGCTTTTTCCTTCATTTCTTTCACCACGGCCTAGAATATACTAGGATTCTGAGCCCCATAGCAAATGGCCCGTATATGCTCCTCATAGGTGAAGGTAGCATCCGGAGCAGAAGACTCTGCTTGTTCCGTTTGTAGCTAAGGAGATCTTCGATATCTCCTAGGGGTCATAGGTCGCTTGGATCCTTTTCCTTCTTTTTAATCCATTCTCTGGACGATGATTTTGTAGGCTGTTTGCCAAGAAGGCCCTTGAAAGGCTATTTTTAAGGAATACGAAGGTTCAGGTCCTCCTTCTAGCGCCAAATGATGAGGCCGAGATCCTCACCGGGTGGATCAGAGATGATCCTTGTGGTTTGTCGTTTGCTTTCCGTCTAAATCCGTCAATGGAACCTGAGAATGAAGAGAAACGTTAGAGGCCCAGGGTGATGCCCCCTCCGACGCTCAAGTCAGTTATAGGTGTTTTAGTAGGCAGTTTATGCTGGAATACAGGTTTAGAATGAACCTGGGTCAATATTTCTTTGAGAGTAAGGCTGCTTAAATGTCAGCCGAGATGGTGGTTTTAGAATATCTCTCACTAAAAGATCTCCGAAAGTTAGTTGAAGTTCAAGAATTGGATCCCTTTCTTTGTGTTCACTGTCTTGCTTTTATTGTTCTCCTCCGTCCTCTGCTTCTGACGTTAGAGGGGATGTTTTCTTGTGCAGAAGGGCTATGTCATTATAGGTCTGCTGATGGAACTAGTAGGTCTGCTGATGGGACTAGTAGGTCTGCTGGTGGGACCAATAGGTCTGCTAATGAGACCTTGACGTGTGTAGGTTGAAAAATTTGACGTGCACTCCTTTATACTGTATATCTGCCAGATTGTTTCACACTTAATAAAGACGTGTTGCGCTTGTCCTCTGGCAAAGGTTTGCCGAGAAACAAAGACGGATCGGGAGTCTTGCTCTGATCTGGCTGAAGTGTTTTAGAGTACGCCTCTTTTAGGTAGAAGCCGAGGCTGGAGTCCGGGGCCGAGGTGAAACCCTTGACGTACTGCTTGCTGTTCCCAATAAGAAGTGGATGCTTTGGCAAAGAAATACCTTGCTGAGTTGAAATGTAATATGGCCGAGCAGAGGTACATTTCTGCCGAGCTATATGAGTTGGTCGTCCCAAACATGGATTTGCCGTTGACTAACAGATGAATATTTTTGGCTTACACGGGAAAAGAAAATAAAGTTACGCTGTAGATATGGCGATTCCACCACTATCGGAATTAGTTAATATTACGCTTTCGAAAGTTGAATGGGTAAAATGTTATAAACAAAAGACGAGTGGTCAAAACAAAATTTTTCTAAAAATAGTTTAATGTGTCATTAAGTTATTTGCGTATTCTTAAAGGAATTCGACAATATTAAGAATCTTATCAGTCATCCTCATCTTGTGACATTTAGATGTGATGTAACGGTTGTAGGGCGGTAATACAATCTCAACTGTTTCAAGATATAAATCTTCCTATTTTTTTTAAGGCCAAAAATATGTTTTTATTTATAGAACGTTGTATAAATCTTCCCATTCATAAGTGTTGTAGGCTGTTGCAAATATCGGTTTCTTATGTAGTGGTTGTACCAATTTTGGTTTACACCTGAAATTTTGAAATGGTTCCACATCAAATACCTCTGCCAACGGAATTAGCATTCGTCCCTATAAGAAATGCTACCTAAAGGGAGAATATAATTGGGAGAATAATCCTCGTCATTTATATTTGCCCTAAAATTCCTGGAGGCAGACTTCCTTCTACAATTAGCTGTATTTTTGTCTCTCTTTTTTTACTTTTGGAATCAAATCATTCATATTCCAACTGTACTGACAAGGAAAATTAAATTTAATAAAATAGTGATTTTCTACTTTTGGAATTAAATCATTCATTTTCCCATGACCTCAAAGTCACAAAACAACAGTTGCTCAAATGCCCGGCCTCTAACAATATAAAACTAAGAGATGGTTCAAATCCTGGTCAGTTCATTAAGAGATGATCCAAATTCTGCCAGTTCTTCAAAAAGTGCAGGAATGACAAAGCCGTTTCAGCCGTTGTCTTAGACCTTTGTCCATCTCGATTTGCCTTCCAGCTATGGTAAAAGGTCTCTGCACACCTGTTACTCATAATATCCTCGAATTTGCTTACTGGATCCAAAGCACTAACTGAAACCATATATTGTCATATGCTTAATAACAAGAAATCGCCAAAGTAGTTAAATAATTGGCAGCATACATCGTAAACGATTACAGCAACAAAACATTTAGTTTCACAAATCCATTAGGAAAAAAAAAAACACTTCAATTTCACAGATGAATCTCAGTTTTCATTTCCAACTCTAACCAACCAAGAAAAATGGTAGATATAGTTTCTTGGATATTCTCCAAATGTCCTCTATCAGGAACTATCATATCATGTTCCTAAGGCTGACTTCTTGATGGAACTGAGATGTCTGTAGTCCTAAACGATGGTAACAGTAGAAACTTAGTCAAAGAAATCAACAACTCAAAACTAGGAGGTATTTCACTAAAAGGTTAGGCTTTATAAGGAAGAGTCTCGAGCTGATAAGGTGAGGAGGAGATCTTTCGCCTTTTTAATAATACACAAATGTTATATTCCAATCAGCCCTTAATTTAATTTTCTAGAACACTTTAAGATGTATGACATATGTAAAAAGTGTCTAGATACGTGTCGTATGATGTGCCAAAAATGTTCCATGTGTTGTGTACGTAGAAAACCGAATTTTCGATGTTTATCGATTACCCGATTTTTCTCTAATTAAATTCCAACTTTTGCACATGTTATATACATTATGTTGCACATAATATATATAATATAAACTTTAATTCTCAGCACTTAGCTGGTCTAAAGTGGCGCCATTAACATGTGACAAAATTAAAATTGGAATCTCCACAATTTGGCCTTAATGTGGGGTGATTTGTGTGTGCTAACATGGAATGATTTTATGGCTGGAGTTATCATCATATGCACGAAAATTATAGATTTTTTGTAGTGTATGGGCTGGCCATCTAATTATGGCAAGTATGTGACACGTTGGCGAAGTTTCGGTATTCGCCCGATATGACAATTTTTGATTTAGGACCTTTTAACGTGTCGTATTTAATTTGTCATCACCATGACTTATATCATATGATATAAGACCTGAATATACTCATAAATATGCGTTAAGTATGGTGGTGTGACGTTAACGTACGTATGTAAACTCTCAGCTAAAATCATCACCAAGAACTACCTCAAATGTATCTTTCAAGTTGAAGTGCTTTGCCATGAGCTACCTGGGGCCCAAAACAGTGTGAGGCGAGCAGGAAGTCTGGCCTGGAGAAGATAAACCTATTCAAATTCAATTTCTCATCCTTTCCATCAATTTCTGTTGGGATCATGTTGGCTTCTGCATAATGTTGGTTTCCTTCAAAGGAACAACATAAACAATAGTCATACAACAGCTCAACATCCAGATAATGTCAATTAAACGACACATAATAATACATGGAGTGGTCTTAAATGACTGGGGTTCATCCAAAGACTCGCACTGTGAGGCGTGCATTTACTAAATTCTGATGCGGCTGAGTGAACTAAAGGAGAAGTAGGATCTGGGCAAAAATCTCATTCTGCCCCATAATGATTGCAGGCAGAACTATTTATGACTTCTTCGGGTATCATTGGCACTACTTGCTTCTGCCGGCCTGGATTATTCTTTGAATTTCTCAAAGATTGTGATTCACAAAGCACTGCATCAAGAAGGCCGCTCTTTCGAGGAGAGAGACTACCTGATTCAGTATACTTATTAAGAGGTGACTGGATCAAGGTGTCAACGGACTTGAGGGAAGGCATAGGGGAAGAAGGCAGGCTCCAACTTTCCATTTGAGTTTGGAGTGAAGGGAGCTCCCACCTCATAGCCCATTTGGGCTCTGAAGAGAAAGATATGCCATTTAGATCATGGGTAGATGAGGGTATACTTAGAGTGGTGGGCGTTGTGATGCAAGATTTTGACAGTATTCAGATGAAAACCCAAAGGAACGGAGGTTGGGCACAGAAACATCTTTGTGGATCTTGCTACAACCAATAAAAGCAGGTTAAAGCTGCGATGTACACTGGATGAAAAGGATTCAGATCGACGAAAACGTTTAGTAAGATAAACTGATGAGAGCAAAATTTTGCTGCTATAGCAGGAGTTAACACTTTGAGCTAGCAGACCACTTGCAGGAATTTCAAGAAAGTTACATAAAGGAATATCAAGAATAAGGGGTGAGTACAACTGGTGGTTGAAATCCAAACTTTTGAACTCCACATCTGGAATCTCGAAGCCATTAATTAGAAAGATATCAGGATGTTGTGGATTGCTTTCATTTTTATACTCATTTATTGCTTAAAGACAAATATCAGGAGGATAAATCAGTAATCATGTACGCTGTAGCCTCTTGATTCTGGTGTTCCAGTAATTTTATCTCATTGTCTATACGACCAGGCAAATGAAGGGTAATAAACATGCAACAAAAGAGCAACAATTTTGTTAGGAGCAACAATCCTGTACCAAGACGCAGTAGTGGTGATGCGTGCAAGACGTGGGCTCCAATAATTCCACCTTCCAAACATCCTTCACTATGCATTAGGCACAAGGAAGAAGACTTCTCCTTGCTTCCTTAGTGAAACAAACGATTGGTTCAACGAGCAAGGACCAATACTTCAAGATGGTCGTTGTTCAGGCAAACCACAATGGCCCTCCTAGACGGCACCTTTAAGCAATGGCAACACCTTCAAAATGCTCAACTTTGAAGGATATTAGCCTATGTTTTTAATGCAAAACCAAGAAAACAAAGTCTCACAAGAAGTGAAGAAAAATATCAAGATTTTATTTCATCCAAAGTCGTTCTTTGTCATGCGCCCAAGACTCTATTTATAGGTTGAAAATCATGTCTATCAGCCTTAGAATAGGTAGAAATTATTTCAAATAAAACTAGCTAACAAGTATTTAAAATTGGAATTTGTTTGAATTCAAAACTAAAACAAATCCTAGCTAAAATTTGAAATGCTTGTAGGATGCTTTAGCCATGTGTGGGACGCCCAAATGATGCCTTGGAGAGTTGTTTTGATGAGTAGGATGTGGCTGAAGTTGAATTCAAAAGTTGGGTGGAGTTTGAATTCAAGTTGAGTTTGAAATTTTGAGATCACTTTGAATTGGTTGATGATTATCTTCTCCATTTCTTCCAGGCGTGTTTGATGACTCATGAGGCTGTTGGAGATCTTATTTGATGATAAAGTGGTTAAAATTGAATTCAAAGGTTAGTTGAAGATTGAATTCAAATTGAGTTTGAATTTGAATTCAAACTCGGATTCAATTTTGAGTTGTGATCTTATCTCCTTCTTTCTTCAAAATGGCGTATGGATGGTTCAAAAGGTGGCTGAAAACTTCTTGAAATTTAAGTCTCAAATTGGTTGAAACTTGAAATTCAAATCATGGTTGAATTTGAATTCAAGTTTAACTTGAAGTTGATCTTCAATTTGACTTCAAATCTGGCCGACCCTTTGTTGGTTGTTGGAAATATTTTTGAGCTTCTTTTGAACATGAATTCCATCTTGGATCACATTTGTATTTGTCTTTGTTGAGACAACATTATCTTCATGACAAACATTCTTTTTGTCTCCCTTTTTGAAACACACGCCTTTAAGCATTCGTAGACCTCCGTTTGGCTTGGACTTTGCATGCATCTACTTACCTACAAAACAAACACATAAAAACAAGGATCACAAGAAAACAAGACGAAATTCAAAAATAAAGAACACATGTTTTGGGGGGTGGGAGAATACGTTCACAATATGGGTTCCATGAGGTGAACCCAATGAGCCTTAGGTTCATCTTGAACATGCTTGTACAAGAAGGTTCCAACTTGATATCCAAGTTCTCTAGCCATCCTTCTTGTCATAGGACATATTACCTCTTGATGGGATCTCCGATCCTCATCAATCCTCCCTCCTCAAGAGGATTCGTCCTCAAATCGAAAGGGTCATCAGTGAAAGGGGTGAGGTCAGCAACATTAAAAGTAGAAGAAATAGAACCATACCTCTCAGAAAGATCAAGGATGTAGGCATTGTCGCCTATGCATTTTAAGACTTTGAATGGTCCGTCTCCCTAGGCAACAATTTTGATTATCGTTCATTGCGAAACCTTTCTTTTCGTAAATGTAACCAAACCAAATCACCTGCTTCAAACTTAACTCGTTTTCTATGTTTGTTGGCTCGTTTTTCATACGCTTTGTTTTTCTTCTCAAGTTGTGCTTTAAAATGTTCATGTAGTTACTTTTTATCTTTTCCGCTTTTTATTTACCATTAAGACTCGAACGTTCATGTACGGGAATGAGAATCAAATCAAGTGGAGACAAGGGGTTAAAACCATACACGATTTCAAATGGACTATGCAATGTACCGCGATGGACATTTCTAATGTATGCAAATTCAATATATGGTAAACAATCTTTCCAATGTTTAAGATGTTTTTGCAAAATGGCACGCAATAGTTGAGAGAGAGTACGATTAACCACTTCAGTTTGTTCATCAGTTTGTTGATGAGCTGTGGTAGAAAACAACAATTGAGTACCAAGTTTAGCCCACAAAGCACGCCAAAAATGACTTAGAAATTTCATATCTCTATCACTTACAATGGTACGTGGCATGCCATGCAATCTCACGATTTCTTGAAAGAACAAGTCAGCAACATGTGTAGCATCATCAACTTTCCTACATGCAATAAAGTGTGCCATTTTTGAAAACCTATCTACCACAATATAAATGCTATCGCGCCCTCCTCGAGACCTAGGAAGTCCTAAAACGAAGTCCATGGAAATGTCGATCCAAGGGGAATCAGGGACAGGTAAGGGCGTGTAAAGGCCATGTGGTTGGGTCTTGGATTTGGCTCGTTTGCAAGTGATGCAACTACCACATAACCTTTCGACATCTACGCGCATGTGTGGCCAATAGAAATGTTCCTTAGGGTTTTCAAGGGTTTTGAACACTCCGAAATGACCCATTAATCCTCTCCCACGGGCTTCTCTAGTCAATGCTTCTTGTAGGGACGATTGGAGAACACACAATTTATGATCTTTGAAAAGGTATCCTTCATGCATGTAGAATTTTTCGAAGGGTGCCTCTTTACATGCCTCGAAGATGGTGCCAAAATCATGGTTGTTGGGGTACAAGTCCTTAAGTGATTCGAATCCTAAGAATCGAGATGATAATGGAGTCACTAACGTGTATCTCCTAGCAACTATATTGTCTTTTCCTTGTTTGTACTTAATCACATAAGGGAATTGCTCTATAAAATCTACCCATTTAACATGTCTTTTGTTCAAATTTCCTTCCCCTTTAAGGTACTTGAGGCTCTCATGGTCAGTGTGGATCACAAACTCTCTAGGTTGAAGGTAGTGGATCGCAAACTCTCTAGGTTGAAGGTAGTGTTGCCAAGTTTGTTGGGATCTCACTAGGGCATAAAGTTCTTTGTCATAAGTAGAGTAATTCAGTGCAACACCTTTCAACTTCTCGCTAAAGTAGGCTATGATTTCTTACCTTGGGTCAATACCGCTCCAATACACACTCCACTTGCATCACACTCAATCTCAAAAGTCTCATCAAAATTTGGTAACTTAAGTATGAGTGTAGTGGTTAGCCTCCTTTTAAGTTCATCAAATGCCTGTTGTTGTGGCTCCACCCACCTAAAAAGCACATCTTTTTTCAAAATCTCATTTAGGAGTACAGCATGGATGAAAAATCTTTGACAAATCGCCTATAAAAACTTGCAAGTCCATGGAAACTGCGAACTTCCCCTACATTCTTAGGTGTAGGCCACTCTACAATTGACCAAACCTTTTCCTCATCCATCTCTACTCCCTCAGCTAAAATGACAAAGCCTAGGAAGACTACTCGTTTCAAACAAAAAGAGCACTTCTTAAAGTTGGCGTAAAGTTGTTCTTGCTTAAGCTTCTAAAAAATGGCCCTAATATGGTCAAGGTGGTCTTCTATGGTTCGGGAATAGATTAGGATGCCGTCAAAGTAAACCACAACAAATCGTCCTATGAAGGCTCGTAAGACTTCATTCATCAACCTCATAAAGGTGCTAGGGGCGCTGGTGAGCCCGAAGGGCATCACTAGCCACTCATAGAGCCCAAACTTGGTTTTGCATGCAGTCTTCCATTCGTCACCTTCTCTTATCTGCACTTGGAAGTACCCTTGCTTAAGGTCAATCTTGGTGAAGTATCTAGATCTATGCAACATATCCAACATATCATCCAGCCTAGGTATGGGTACCTATACTTGACGGTAATTTTGTTTATGGCACGGCAATCAGTACACATTCTCCAAGTTCCATATTTTTTGGGTACTAAAATGATAGGAACGGCTGACGGGCTTAGGCTTTCTCGGATTTGTCCACTTGCCAGGAGTTCCTCTACTTGCCTTTGGATTTCCTTGGTTTTTTTGGGGTTGGCTCGGTAGGCTGGTCTGTTGGGTAGTGCGGCTCCTGGGACAAAGTCTACTGGTGTTCTATTCCTCTTATAGGTGGTAATCCGGATGGTGGCTCAGTGGGAAATAGAACATCGTACTCCTGTATAAGAGATGCAACAGAGGTAGGTAGATTTGGTGGGAGTTCTTTTATTGAAAGGTGACAAGCCTTGGGTATGGGGATGAGAATGGTTTGGTTGCTATAAAGGGCTCGTGTGACCTCTCTTTTCTTTGCAAAATACCCACACTTCTTCCTGGAATCGTTGACACCTATGAGTACTACCTCTTTTCCCCTTACTCTCTTGTTTTTTGTTCTCACTTTTCATGTATTCCACAAATTTCCGCTCAGCTTCCTTCTCCTTAGGATCAGCCCTAGACTTAGACAGGCGTTGGTGATCTCTGTGGACTTTATGGGGTGGAAGTACATGCAACTTGTAAAGTTTACCATTTAATTTGAAAGAATAACGATTCAAATATCCATCATATGTCACATGTCGATCAAATTGCCATGGTCTACCAAGTAAGATATAACTATTATGCATTGGTGCAACATCACATAAAACATCATCTTTGTAACTACCAATGCTAAGAGAAATCAAAACTTGCTTACTGACACTAACTTTACCACAATCATTTAACCATGCAAGTTTGTAAGGGTGCGGATGATTAGTCATAGGCAAATTCAATTTTCTTACCAATTCAATGCTAGCCACATTCGCACATGAACCAGAATCAATGATCATAGTGCACACTTTACCATTAATCATGCAGTGGATATGGAAAATGTTTTTTTATTGCTCGTGATCATCTAATTTCAGATATGCATTCAAAGCTCTTCACACAGCAAGAAATTCCTTAGTGTCATATTCATCTAGTGCTCCTAGATCCTCTTTAGTTTCAGTTTCATTATCATGCTCAGATTCGTTTTCATGCTCGGACTCAGTCACATATTAGTTTCCTCAATTAACACGACTCTTTTAGCATTAGGACACTCTTTTCCTATGTGACCACGCCCTTGACATTTATAGCATTTAATGTCCCTAAACCTGTTAGAGACTTCAGAAGAATTTCCTGTAGGATCTTTTTGTTGGGCTCAATCATTTCGCTTTTGTGTGCCCTGCACACGGTTGTCAACCCTTTGTGACGTGCTTTGGTCACGTGTTTGGCCTCTTGTAGGCCGTGAGCTTCCAGTTCCTGAAAACCTTGAAGAAGTTTGATTAGTACGATAAGTGGAATTGAAATTGGTGGAACTACGTAGCTTTAGTTGGTGCTCAATCTTCTCAGCCATGTGAACCATGGTCGTTAGGTTGAGGTAAGGTTGAAATTCAACCCTTTGTGCAATCTCCCTATTTAGACCATCTAAGAAACGAGCCTTGGTGGCTTCTGCAGGTTCCTGCAAGTTAGACCTTTCCAACAAGATTTTTAGTTCTTTGTAAAATTCGTCTACACTTTTGGAACCTTGTCTTAAGTTTTGCAACCTTGTAAAAATAGAACTTTCAAAATGTTTTGGGATAAATCATTGTCTCATTTCAAAGTTCATTTCTTCCCAAGTGACAATCGGAGGTTGTCTTGTTTTAGTTCTATTTCTATACAAATTCGTCCACCAATTTAATGCGTAACCGGAAAACTCTATAGAATCATACCTCACCTTTTGTAACTCACTATAGTTGGTACAAGAAAAGATTAGATCCACTTTCGTTTCCCACTCCAAATATTCCTCCGTATTACTTTTACCATAAAACATTGGAATGTTTATTTTGTTTTTAGAAAATCGTCATCTTGTAGGAAAAGGGGACTTTGGCATCTTTGGTAACCACGGGAACGGTGGTCATCAAAGTCATACTCATATTGTTTAAACGGAATGTAATCATCATTGTACCTTATTGGAGCATATCTCTTTGGTTGTGGTGGAGGGACAAACCTTCTTGGCTCGATATGTGGTGTTCTTAGATTTTCAACCTCAATTTCTTCTACGGGATTCTGCCGTGTTTGGGGCATGGGAACGGCTCTGCTAGTGCCTTGTTGTTGTGTGTTGTCAAAAGTCTCGGCCTCCTTTGATTTGCTAGACGCAGAGTGAGTGCTGTTCTCCATGTCTTACCTAAAGTGATCAACAAAACGAAAAGAAAGGGAAAGAAGCAAGCTAACACAAAACAAGAAAACATTAATTGATTAGTGAAAACAAAATACGTGCACTCCTAAACGATGGTAACTGTAGAAGCTTAGTCAAAGGAATCAACAACTCAAAACTAGGAGGTATTTCACTAACAGGCTGAGGCTTTATAAGGAAGAGTTCTTCAAGCTACTAGGTGGTACTAAGCATCTTGGTGGGTTGGACCCCTTTCAACCCCATTTAAACTCTATTTGGTAAGACAACATAACCTCAATCTAGCTCTTTTATACATTTAAGTGGTAGCTAATATCTACTTGCATTTTCTCTCCAAAACCGTGGGCTATGTGGAGAAGTTGGAGGAAACTTCACTCCATTTCAACCAAGGCTCAAACTAGAGAAAGTTCTAAGCTCAAAGATACAAGTATACTCTAAGCAATCTTGACTTATTTGTGAAGTGTATGCTTGAATGACTAGCCATTTCTAAGATATGAATCTTAGTTGAAGATTCTAAGTACCAAACATGAGAAATTAGTTGTAAAGAAAAGTGTTGGCATGATTGAATGATTTACTATATGGATATGTTTGTGCTCAAACTTAAATATGACATGAGATCTACTATGCACAAAATACGGGCTGTTGTGGTGATTATTTGATAAATGAATTAGTCTTGTCAAGAATAGACTTGATGAGGTGTAAAATGTATGAAAATGGCGTGTGCTATGTGTAAAATTGCAAGGCTGTTTTGGCGTGGTTCATGTGTAGCCTAAAGAATATCATGAAACTTGGAATGATTATGTGAAAGTGTGTATCTAGTGGTTAGTAAGTTATTTTAGGGAAATAAAGTTAGTTGGAAAGTGTTGAACAAGAAAAAGTGATGAAAGGCAGATTTACTGGAACTGGACAGTTTTGCGTAGCAAATTGTTTGGCTTGAAAACGAACTTTAGGAGTGTGCAATTTAGCAAACTTTTGGTAGATGGTAGCCTTATATGTGTAGTAAATTTGGAAGGTGGAATTTCGGTAAAAGGACTTGTGGTTTGACCTTAGTGAAATTTTTAGTAGGAATAGGTTACTGCAGTTCCTACAAGTACCTAGTCTGAGAAAGAAAATTAAATGACCCTCTTAAGCATATTTGATTGCCTTGAAATTTTTAAGGTATTTACCTAAGACATAGATGAACACGTCCATGCAAAGAATTGGCTTAAAATTTCTGTTTTTATGGGGTAACCATTGAGGTGAAAATCACGATGCAAAACTGGAAAACAGGGCAGCATGGTGTTGTATGATGAGGCCTTATTCGTGTTTAATTGGACTTGTATGTGATGTTTGGGCCTCTAATTATTGCTCCTTAGTATATTGGCTATGTGTTCTAGGTAATAGTCTTAATTGAACAAGGCTTTATGGCCCATGAAACTAAGGTAATGGCGGGTACTGCACTGTTAGATTCAGCAGTACCCCTTTTCAGTAATTTAATGATTTGAGGTTTTTAATCACCTCGAAATGCTATGAAATTTTTATGGCATGTAGATAAGATTCCATTATGCATATGTGTGGCATAAGTTTGTCAAAATAGGCCACGAATTGGTGATTTTGAGGCCGTATGAACAGAGCATTAATGCTGGACTATTTTTCCAGCTTAAGGGACAAGTCCGTATATGTGTTATATGATGTATTCAGTCATGATATGCTTGTTGCATGTCATGCATTGCATTGTCCATGTCCATAAAATTAATGAGACTGATTTTATGCCAAAGAAATTTAAGAAAGGCTCTTTTTGAAGAAAAGATTTCGGTTTTGAAAGAAAGACTCCTACTGGTACCATTCATTCCTGGCCAGCACAACCCGCTCAAGATCTGGGGTTAATTGATCTAATGATAAGTACGATCGTCCAGGCTCGGAGATAATAGACCTGAGGATGATGATTTATGACCGTCCAATCCAGGAGATAATAGACCTGAGGGTGATGATTTATGACTGTCCAGGCCCAGAGATAATAGACCTGAGGATGATGATTTATGACCGTCCAGGCCCAGAGAGAATAGACCTGATGATGATTATTGATTGTATGACCGTTTTCGGATCCAAAAATAATAGATCCGAAGGGAATGGTATGACCGCCTCAGATCCAGAGATAATAGATTTGAACACTCTCTATTCTGGTTTTATGACGATTATGTTTTGAAAGAAAGAATGATCGAATTAATTCTCATCTTATCATGTTGCATCACATTTGCATAATCATACACACTGCATCTAATTGCTAGTCGAATGCTAGATGTACTGTCACTTAGGTTATGATCTTATTAATTTTCTGTCACCTAAGTTATGATCTTATTATCTTTTGTCACCTAAGTTATGATCTTATTTCCTTTGCGGCTAATGGATTGAAGGTCAGTTATGTTGAGAATCCAAATTCTTGGGATTTGGTTCTTGTGTATACTTTCCATTTAATTCTTGATTGTTTATGGTGTACTTGCTGGTGACTTTGTCACTCACCCTCTTATTTTCCCCCAGAGCCTGCAGGAAATGGGATAGAGTGGATTGACGATGAGCCTAGAGTCCCATATCCGTAGACGTGCGAGTGGATAGCAGCTTAAGGATTTTACTATGATGGGTTTATGTTTTGATGCACTTACGATGGGACATTAATTCTGGATTTTACTCTATTTTGTGGACATGGTTGTAAACTTTAATGCCGGATATTCGGAATGATTTGTTTTAATTTTTTTTATTCTGTCTAAGTTTTTGCTTACCTGTTAAGATGAAGGCATGAAAGTCCATCAATTTTGTTATGGACTATGACATGTTATGCATTGAGACCTAGTACTCTCCGTAGCGAAGTACGGTGGGCGCATCATACGCAGGCAGGCTGGGTACGGGGCGCTACAGGTGGTATCAGAGCCCATGCTCTAGATTTGGGCAGATTATAGAATTAAGCTATGATTTTAGAAATCTAAGTTTGACCTTAGACCTAAGTCATGATCTTAGAAGAGTGTCGACCTTAGAATAGGATGACTTAGACTGGAATTAGGGCCTTAACCTAATGATTAAATCCTAGTCGATGAGATTTTAAATGCCTCAGAATTTAAATCTTATCTTCTTGAATATTCGTTTAAGTTTCCATTAAATTATGAATTGATTTCTATCACTTATCTTGATATTTCAACTTTAAATGAATTCCGAAGCTCTGTAGTGCAGATGGCTCGACCTCGTGGCAGACCCGCTAGAGCTCGACCCGCTGCACAGGATCTGGGTCCTCCACAGCCTCAGGAGCCCGTTCCTCCTCCACCCGCTCAGGTCCCTTTGTCACCACCACCGCAGGATCAGAAACCACCTCCTGCTCAGAATAATCCTCCACCTCAGGGGCCTTTACCTCAGATGATCCAAGTTATCCACGCCTTTCAGGCTTTCTGCCTGACTGTGATGCAGATTGGCCAGGTTATGATGCAGAAAAATGCCCCTCCCCAGCCTCATGAGCCAGTTAGGGATGCTGAAAAGAGCCAATGTACCACCATTTGAAGGAAAATCAGACGCAGACATTGATGAAAAATGGCTAGATGAAGTGGAGAATTGCTTTGAGTTAATCTGTGCACCAGAAGAAATGAAAACCCAAGCTGTTAGACCATTCTTGCTAGGAGGATCAAATCAATGGTGAAAAGCAAAATCCCAATCTTTACCGAGACCAATACCATGGGAAAGGTTCTTACAGAGTTCAACAAGTTCTACATACCTCCTTCAGTGAAGCTACAAAAGAGACATGAATTTGAGTCGTTGAAGCAAGAGCAAGGAATGACCGTTGTGGACCATGTTAATAAGTTTATAGCTTTGGGAAGGTTTCAGACGTCGACGATGAACGACGAAGAGACTAAGATGTTGAAATTTGAAAGAGGATTAAATCCAAAAATCAGGACTTGGTTGGTTAACGCAAATCCCGCAAACTTTGGAGCGTTACTTGATGCTTATTATAGAATTGAGAGGGACATTATCCGTCGTGATGGGATTGGAAAAAGAGAGGAAGTGAAGCGTCCGGAAGTGGAGGATCCTGTAAGGCAGCAAAACAGAATTTTAGAGGACTTGGTCGTCAAGGCAAGAACCAGAATCGCTTTTAGCGCCGCTCATGTAGGATCTGCAAGGCACCACTAGACGGGGGGTTGAATAGTGGGTGCGGAAAATATGGTTTTTAAAATTGTTTTAAACAAAAAACCCAACTTCTGAAAATAGTTTTGGTTTTCAGGACCAGTTTTGAAACGTTTTGAAAACTAGGTTGCAGGTCTTCAAAAGTTCTGAAATTTGGAGAGAACTTAGTCTCAGATGTTCTGAATATCTCCTAAAAATTTCAGAATAAAATTCAACCTCTAACCCCTTGAAAAATCGTTGGTGGTCAGATTGCGCAAATCTGCCAGAAACGTTAGTGTGATTTGAAAAATTAATTCTTATTTATCCGTAACTCCAAATGCTCTGAAAATTTAATGACTAATCTCTAATTAGTTTTATTTAATTGGTTTGAAACAGTTTTAAATAATTCTTTTGGGAAGATAGTCAAATATGTTCAAAGTCTCAACTTTTGCAAGCCTGAAAATCAGACTGCACTAGTCTCAGAACTTTGGGCGTTTGGATGACTTATACTTGTCCAAAAGGGTTGAAACTTGTGCCAAAAGAACCTTAAGAAGTGTGGATATGATTCTGGAAAGTCTTGTGATTTTTGAAATTCGTTTACTATTTTTAACGTGATTAAAAACGATGCACAGTGCTGAAACTGAAAGTAAGTGCTGAAAGTAAATAACACTAGAAATTTTATACTGGTTCGGTTAAAACAACCTACTCCAGTCTTCGAGGACACCTTCTTCGGTTAGAACTAATCACAAAAAAAAAGAACACCTTACCACAGGGTTGATGGAGTTACACACCAACTCTAACCCTTTACAAACCTTGTATATGAATACAATGATCACGAACACCACCACCTTGCAAGTGCAAGATTGATCACACCTTGATCAATCTTTTACAACAATAAAGAGAATATGTGGTGGTCTATATGAAGCCTATTCAAATGTATGAATATGAGTACAATAGGCTTTTAGAGAGAAGAAAGAAAGAAAGAGTAGAAGAGGAGTGTGAAACGTTTTTGCACTTTGAACTTGTAAGCTTTTTCTCGTCTTTTGTTTGCTCTCTTCTTTCCTTTTTATCTCCATATGGCCGCCCCCCTTGAAGCTCATTCCTCTCTTGAAAATTATCTTCTAAGTCCTTGGAAGAGTGTATTGCATCATTGTGATATTTTCTTGCTTACTTGGCAACTCCTCATTGGATGATCATTAAGATCTTGCTTACTTGACACTCATTTATTGGATGGAAGTTGTCATCATTTGATGATCAGATAAATATGAAAATAAAACTTAAAAAGCATGTGCCAATTAGCCATAAAATTATTTCCATAAAGCATATAATCATCCCACATAATTAGCAAGACAAATTTCTCCAACTTGCCATGAAAAAAATCGGCCATTACACCTCTTTCACATGCTGAAATTTCACCATGTGTAACATTTGCATTTTATTCAAAATGTTGCCAAGTTTGTTTTGATTTATTAATTGAAAATAAAAAAGAAATCAATCATCATTTAATACATAACATTCTTATCAATTTTGGAATAAAAATTGATCACTAATAGAGCCTAGAATTCGCCCAAGTACATTCGCACACATGCTGAAATTTTCAGCATGTGTGATATTCAAATATATCACTTTATTTATTCCATAATATATTCAAAACACTTCCATACTATCTCTCAATTAATCCACATAATTCAAGATAGCAAAATATGGCTCATTTAGTGTAGAAAATCGGTCAGCCATAGACTACACCTGCTAAATTTTTAGCATGTGTTACAAATGTGACAAGATTTGAAATGTTACTTTTTGTAGTTCCTTTCTTTATGTCACCAACATTGTATGCTTCATTCTTGGCCAATCAAAATGCCAACAAAGCTTCACATATGCTCCAACATGGATGTCTAGGCGTGTGCAATAGTTTATACATGTGCTGAATTTTATTTTTGCAAACTATGTAAAATAGTGCACATATAATTATACACACATGGTATATTCCAATCAGCCCTTAATTGATTTTTCTAGAACACTTTAGAATATATTAAGTATGTAAAAAGTGTCTAGATACATGTTATATGCCATGCCAAAAATGTTCCATGTGTCATGTACGTAGAAAACCGAATTTTCAACGTTTATCAATTACCCGATTTTTCTCTACTTAAATTCCAACTTTTTGCACATGTTATATATATTATGTTACACATAATATACATAAATTAAACTTTAATATTCAGCACTTAGGCTGATCTAAAGTGGCGCCTAACCCTGTGACAAAATTGAAATTGGAATTTCCATAATTTGGCCTTAATTGAGGGTGATTTGTGTGTGCCAACATGGAATGATTTTATGGCTGCACATACCATGTAAGCCACGAAATTTGTGGCCATTTTTGAAGTGTAGGGGCTGGCCATCTATATATGGCAAGTACGTGACACGTTAGCAAAGTTTCGGTATTCGCCCGATACGACAATTTTTGGTTTAGAACCTTTTAACGTGTCGTAATAAATTTGTCATCACCATGACTTATATCATATGATATAAGACCTGAATATACTCATAAATATGAGTCAAATATAGTGGTGTGACGTTAACGTACGTTCGCAAAATACATAACGTGTCGGTAGTACGTTGGAATATATGTGTATGTGCCTTTTTCAAAAAAATCTGAATATATATATATATATATATATATATATATATATATATATATATATTGAAAAACGTGTGATATAAGGGAGTGAAGAACTTTCCTTTCTTCAACTTGTTGCCCTTGTGCATTTTCCAAATATGTCTTCCTTTAATGAACTACTTAGTTTAATTAACTAAGTACTTCACTTAATGAACTAGTTTAGTTCATTGATGATGGCACCTGAAAATAGTTCAAACACAACAAATGTTTGCCATTTGATGTAAGCTTTAAAGCTTCATGGCTCGTTAGTACGACAACATTATATATGAACTATATAAGGCAAGTTTTATGCAACAACGTGTCATATAATAAAATATGTCATGCATTTATTTGTAACGCGTTATTTAAATCATGCATTTTGTAATCACTCAAACCCATTTTTCTCTACAATCTCCCCCTTTTGATGATTTACAAAATAACCTACATACATGATTTAAATCTTGTCGCTCCCCCTCTAATTGTGCATAAATTCAAAGTTTGAATTTCAAATTTCAAATTCGCTCCCCCTTGATTTATGTAATCAGTTTCTCTCTCCCCCTTAAATCATGCATTCTCTCCCCCTTTATTTTGGAAAGTCAATCAAAAAGTCATGTAAATTGGAAAGACAATCAGATCAAATCAGCAGAAATCATGCCTAATTTAGAACAAAGATTTTCGTACGTGGCTTGATTTAATGCCTTAGTAAAAATATCCGCTACTTGTGCCTCTATGCATACGTGATCTATGACAATATCACCATTACTTACGTGATCACGAAGGAAGTGATAGCGTACTTCTATATGCTTGGCCTTAGAGTGTAGCACGGGATTCTTAGATATGTTGATTGCACTCATACTATCACAATATATAGGAATTTTATTTACGGTAATTCCGAAGTCAGAAAGTTGTTGTTTTATCCATAGTAATTGTGTGCAACAAAGACTAAGTGCCATGTACTCAGCTTTAGTAGTGGATAAAGCTACGCTTGCTTGCTTTTTGGAAAACCATGAAATAAGTGAGTTTCCTATAAATTGGCAAGTGCCACTCGTGCTTTTTCTATATATTTTACATCCACCATAATCAGCGTCAGTGTAGGCATGCAAATTAAAATCACAATTTTATCATACCAAATGCCTAAGGTGGGTGTGTGCTTAATATATCGGAATATTCTTTTCACCATATTAAAGTGAGACACCTTAGGTTGACTTTGAAAACATGCACACATACATACACTGAACATGATATCAGGCCTACTAGAAGTATGATATAGCAAAGAGCCAATCATAGATCTATATAAGGCATTATCAAAATCCTTACCATGTTCATCTTTATCTAATTTATTAGTGACACTCATAGGGGTGGGTGATGGTTTTAGGTTCTCAAAATTGAACTTTTTAATCATATCATTTATATATTTAGCTTGTCTTATGTGGATGCATTTACTTGTTTGTTTAATCTGCAAGCCAAGAAAGTAGTTCAATTCGCCAACCATAGACATTTCAAATTTGGATTTCATGCAATTTTCAAAATGTTCAACAAGTTTATGAGAAGTGGAGCCGAAAATGATGTCATCAACGTAATTTTGAATAATAAGTAAATCCGATTTATCTTGTTTTAAAAATAAAGTACTATCTATAGTGCCTCTTTTAAAACCATTTTCTAAAAGAAAAGTAGCAAAACGATCATACCATGCTCTAGGGGCTTGCTTTAGACCGTATAGTGCCTTCTTTAGTTTGTACATGTGATCGGGGTATTTCAAATCTTCAAAACCGAGTGGTTGTTTCACGTATACCTCTTCTTGTATAAATCCATTTAAGAATGCACTTTTCATGTCCATTTGATAGAGTTTAAAATTTTTTATGCAAGCAATGGCAAGTAAAAGTCATATAGCTTCTAAACGTGCTACGGGTGCAAATGTTTCATCATAATCAATTTCTTCTTCTTGATTATAGCCTTGTGCTACAAGTCTAGCTTTATTTCTAACAACTTTTCCTTCTTCATTAATTTTATTTCTAAACACCCACTTTGTGCCTATTATGGTCTTATCTTGTGGTCGTGGCACTAAATTCCATACGTCATTTCTAACAACTTGATTAAGTTCTTCATGCATAGCATCAATCCAAGAAGAATCACTCAAAGCATCATGCACATTTTTAGGTTCGAATTCAGAAATCATGGCATGAAATTGGTTTATTTCATCCGGATTTATTCTTCTAGTGGTGGCACACCGTGAGTTATATCGCCTATAATGAGATCATGTGGGTGATCTCTATGCCATCTTGGTTGGTTATTTTATACGTTCTCATGTATTTCTAAGTGATCATGCATTCCTAGTGTATCATGCATATCATGCGTGCCATCATCATCATTCAACACGGGTTTTAATTCGAAATCATCGTCATATTCTTTATCTTTATCAATCTCACCAAATTCGTTAAATTTCACATGAATGGATTCTAGAATTTGTCTAGTGAGAGGATCATAACATCTATATGCTTTTGAATTCACAGAATATCCAACAAAGATGCATTCAATTGATTTAGATTCAAACTTATCCAAATTATTTAACACAAAGCATTTACAACCAAACACACGAAAATAGTCAATTTTAGGCATGCGATCATTTAATATCTCATAAGGCGTCTTATTTATTTTCTTTCTAATTGACAAACGATTAACTATGTAGCATGCACAATTTACGGCTTCCGCCCACAAAAATCTAGGCAATTTATTCTCGCACAACATGGTTCTAGAAATTTCTTGTAACGTCCTATTCTTTCTTTCTACTACTCCATTTAATTGTGGAGTTCTAGGTGGTGAAAACTCGTGTTTAATTCCTTTTTCTCTGCAAAATGAAATCATGTCCTTGTTTTTAAATTCACCACCTCTATCGCTTCTTATCCTTTTCACATTGACACCAAATTGATTTTCAAGTTGTTTTATTAGTTTTGCAATCTCAATGGCACTATCATCCTTATGTGCAAGAAATAAAGTCCAAGTATAACGAGAAAAATCATCAACAATCACACAAGCATAATGACGGCCACCGAGACTCATAATGCGACTAGGACCAAACAAATCAATATGTAATAATTCTAAAACTCTAGTCGTGCTTATTTCATTTTTAGGTTTAAGTGACTCACGTGTTTGTTTGCCTTTTATGCAAGATTCACACAACTGAAAGTTGTCTAAATCAAGTGTAGGCAATCCTCGTATTAGGTTCTTTCTTTGGAGTTTTTCAAGTGTAGAAATGTCTATGTGTCCTAAACGTCTATGCCACAAATTTACATTAGGTTCATTTGACATGAAACACTTAACCTTAGCATCTACCATATCATCCATAGAAAGTGTAAAGATGTTTCCTTCCCGTTTTCCTTTTAGCACACATCGAAACCATCGAAACCATTATCAATAAATTGTGAAATGTTAAGAAGATTATAAGAATAAGTTTCTTACCAAAAAGACGTTGGAGATTTGAAGGGTGCTTGGGTTTCTAATTGTACATTTTTCGATGATCTTGCCTTCATTGTTGTCTCCAAAGGTCACGGATCCGCCTTTTGTGACCTTCTTCAATTTAGTGAACAAGCTCGGGTCACCCGTCATGTGCCTCGAGCAACCACTATTAAGGAACCACTTGATAGATGTATCTTTTGATGTGTGGGTTCATTGCAATGTACAAAAGTGATTTAGGTACCCTTTTAATTTTGGGTCCTTACGAGTTAGTTATTCACCTCTTAGTAAAAGTACCTTTCGGTATCCATACTTGGGTGATCCTTCTCGGTCTAGCAAATGGCAAGAATGTAGATGAAGGTGCAATGTAGTAGACATGTGGTGAGTGAACTTTGGGCCTTTGGCCCAGAACTCCTTTATATGCATCATATTGATTTCGTTTTTGATATTTCCTTGTGTTGGTGTGCATAGTGCGTGATCTAGATGGATGAAATGGATGTCGTGTATGCATTACTTGTTTCTTCTCATATCTATATGACACATAATTATATTTCGCATGATATGAAGAAGAAGTATGACGAGATGAGGGGAGAGGGGGTCTTTGCGTCATCTTAGATGCCGTATTTGCTTTTGGAGTATCTACTTTCTTAGACAAGACAAACTTGGTTGGTTTAATGGATACTTCATTTGTTTCAAAGCATCCTAATCCCTTTTTATCACTATCATGCTTTTGTGATAAAATAATACGATCTAGCATGTTAGATCCTGTATCAAACTGTTTCATCATTTTCTCTAAGTCCGTATTCCTTTATTTCAAATTTGAAATCTTGGATTTCATTTCCTTATTTTGCATGGTCAATGATGAGATCTCTGTCTTTAATGCATCAATGATGCATGACGACTCTTCTTTTGAATCGTTTAATTGAGCGACAAGATTCTCGTTAGAAGATTCTAACAGCTTCTTGTCTTCAATTAATTGCTTCTTTTCTTTCGCTAGAGTCTTAGTAAATTTATGCAATTCTAAGTACTGACTAAAAAGATCATCATAAGAAGGCTTAGAGTCAGAATCAGAGTCAGATGATACCTCGTTTGATGCTTTGGACACAAAGCATACTTGTGCAGTCTCCTCTTTTGTTTCAGTCTCGGAATCAGATGTATCACTCCAAGTGGAGGCCTTGAGAGCTATTTTCCTTTGCTTAGGTTCTTAGACGAGTCTATTCTTGTTCCGTTCCTTGTCAGGATGTTTGTTTGTTTGCTTGTCCTTATTAGGGCAGTCATATGATAGATATCCAAGTTTACCGCATTCGTAACATTTAACATCCTTGTCATTTGTCTTGTTCTTATTTCTTTTAGTCGAAGTAGACTTAGTTTTGTTTCTAAATGACTTTTTCATGAATTTTCTTAAGCCTTTAGCCAATAAAATTAAGTCATCGTTATCTGATTCAGAATCACTATCATCTACATGATCGGAAGAAGTAGAGACGTATTCATTTGATTTAAATGCAATAGTCTTACCTTGTTTTGATGATGATTCCGATTTCCTTATGGTGAGTTTGTTCTCATATACTTTAAGTGATCCAATTAATTATTCCATCTTAATCGATTTAGTTTCTTTGCTTTCTTCTATGGCCGTTACTTTAGGGTCCCACTTAGATGGAAGGCTTCGCAAGACCTTTTGTACCTTTTCCTGCATAGTAAAGGCTTTGCCAAGAGACTCAATAGAGTTGTAAATATTAGTCAAGCGAAGATCCATATCAACGATAGATTCATTTGGCAATAATTTAAATGGCTCGAGTGTGGACATAAGCATGTTGATCTTGGACTCTTTTACTTGACTAGTGCCTTCGTGTTTCATTTCTAGAATTCTCCACATTTATTGAGCACTAGAACAATTTGAAACATAGCTAGATTCACTTTCACTTAGTCCATTTAGAAGTAATTTCATAGCCCTAGCGTTCATGCTCAGTCTCTTTTTATCATCACTAGTGTACTCTTGTCTAGGCTTAACGACCTCTAGTGTGACTCCATCTACAGTGGATAATTTTGATGGAACAAAAGGACAATCTTCTATAATTGACCAAAGATCAATATCAATTGCCATAAGGAAAAGTTTCATTCTTAACTTCCATTGAATGAAAGACTCACCGTCAAAGAGAGGAGGCCTTTGACTAGACATACCTTCTTGCTCGGTTTTGAAGTTTGTGGTTGCCATCTCACTTAGATCATTGGATCCTTTTGATGTGAGTGTTCCTTCTCTCTGATACCACTTGTAGGATCTGCAAGGCACCACTAGAAGGGGGGGAGGGTTGAATAGTGGGTGCGGAAAATGTGGTTTTTAAAATTGTTTTAAACCAAAAACCCAACTTCTGAAAATAATTTCTGTTTTCAAGACCAGTTTTGAAACGTTTTGAAAACTAGGTTTCAGGTCTTCAAAAGTTCTGAAATTTGGAGAGAACTTAGTCTCAGATGTTGTGAGTATCTCCTAAAAATTTCAGATTAAAATTCAACCTCTAACCCCTTGTAAAATTGTTGGTGGTCAGATTGCGCAAATCTGCCAGAAACAGTAGTCTGATTTGAAAATTTAATTCCGATTTATCTATAACTCCAAATGCTCTGAAAATTTAATGACTAACCCATTATTAGTTGTATTTAATTGTTTTGAAACATTTTTGAAAAATTATTTTGGGAAGATAGTCAAATACGTTCAAAGTCTCAACCTTTGCAAGCCTGAAAATTAGACTGCACTAGTCTCAGAACTTAGGGTGTTTGGATGACTTATACTTGTCCAAAAGGGTTGAAACTTGCGCCAAAAGAACATTAAGACGTGTGGCTATGATTATGGAAAGTTTTGTGATTTTTGAAATTCGTTTACTATTTTTAATAACGTGATTAAAAACAATGCAGAGTGCTGAAACTGAAAGTAAGTGCTGAAAGTAAATAACACCAGGAATTTTATACTGGTTCGGTTAAAACAACCTACTCCAGTCTTCGAGGACACTTTCCTCGGTTATCACTAATCACAAAACACAAAGAACACCTTACCACAGGGTTTATGGAGTTACACACCAACTCCAACTCTTTACAAACCTTGTATATGAATACAATGATCACAAACACCACCACCTTGCAAGTGCAAGATTGATCACACTTTGATCAATCTTTTACAACAATAAAGAGAATATGTGGTGGTCTATATGAAGCCTATTCAAATGTATGAATATGAGTACAATAGGATTTTAGAGAGAAGAAAGAAAGAAAGAGTAGAAGAGGAGTGTGAAACGTTTTTGCACTTTGAACTTGTAAGCTTTTTCTGTTCTTTTGTTTGTTCTCTTCTTTCCTTTTTATCTCCATATGGCCGCCCCCCTTGAAGCTCATTCCTCTCTTGAAAATTATCTTCTAAGTTCTTGGAAGAGTGTATTGCATCATTGTGATATTTTCTTGCTTACTTGGCAACTCCTCATTGGATGATCATTAAGCTCTTGCTTACTTGACACTCATTTATTGGATGGAAGTTGTCATCATTTGATGACCAGATAAATCTGAAAATAAACCTTAAAAAGCATGTGTCAATTAGCCATAAAATTATTTCCATAAAGCATATAATCATCCCACATAATTAGCAAGACAAATTTCTCCAACTTGCCATGAAAAAATCGGCCATTACACCTCTTTCACATGCTGAAATTTCAGAATGTGTAACATTTGCATTTTATTCAAAATGTTGCTAAGTTTGTTTTGATTTATTCCTTGAAAATAAAGAAGAAATCAATCATCATTTAATACATAACATTCTTATCAATTTTGGAATAAAAATTGATCACCAATAGAGCCTAGAATTCGCTCAAGTACATTCCCACACATGCTGAAATTTTCAGCATGTGTGATATTCAAAGATATCACTTTATTTATTCCATAATATATTCAAAACACTTCCATACTATCTCTCAATTAATCCATATAATTCAAGATAGCAAAATATGACTAATTTAGTGTTGAAAATCGGCTAGCCATAGACTACACATGCTGAATTTTCAGCATGTGTTACAAATAGGAAAAGATTTGAAATGTTACCTTTTGTAGTTCCTTTCTTTATGTCACCAACATTGTATGCTTCATTCTTGGCCAATCAAGATGCCAAAAAAGCTCCACATATGCTCCAACATGGCAGTCTAGGCGTGTGAAATAGTTTATACATGTGCCGAATTTTATTTTTGCAAACTATGTAATATAGTGCACATATAATTATACACACATGGTATATTCCAATCAGCCCTTAATTGATTTTTCTAGAATACATTATAATGTATGAAGTATGTAAAAAGTGTCTAGATACATGTTATATGCCATGCCAAAATTGTTCCATGTGTCGTGTACGTAGAAAACTGAATTTTCGACGTTTATCGATTACATGATTTTTCTCTACTTAAATTCCAACTTTTTGCACATGTTATATATATATTATGTTACACATAATATACATACATTAAACTTTAATATTCAGCACTTAGGTTGATCTAAAGTGGCGCCTAACCATGTGACAAAATTGAAATTGGAATTTCCACAATTTGGCCTTAATTGAGGGTGATTTGTGTGTGCCAACATGGAATGATTTTATGAATGCACATACCATGTAAGCCACGAAATTTGTGGCTATTTTTGAAGTGTATGGGCTGGCCATCTATATATGGCAAGTACGTGACACGTTTGCGAAATTTCAGTATTCGCCCGATACGATAATTTTTGGTTTAGAACCTTTCAACGTGTCGTAACAAATTTGTCATCACCATGACTTATATCATATGATATAAGGCCTTGAATATACTCATATAACGTGTCGGTATTACGTTGGGATATATGTGTATGTGCCTTTTTCAAAAAAAAATCTGAATATATTTTTTTATGAAAATATATATATTATTAATAATGACCTCACTTATGGCGGAGGGAAAACCTTATTACAAATTGTTCATAAAGTGAAACTAATAATGAAGATAGCTAATGATACTATAATGCCAATCATATATGATATGTCGCATTAAAACCTTGCCAAGTAAAACGACCCTTGTGGATAAAACCTTGGCGAAGGAAAAAGTGTGCATATTTATATGATTGGACCACTTAAATGTTACAGCTTGTGGTGTAAGCAAAATGTAATTTACTATCCATGAACTAAGAAAGGCTTCGAGCAATGTTGATGTCGCTTTGTAGAAATGAAGTTGTTGACGAGGCTTGAGCTCTTGCGATATCCACTTGGGAAGGATCCACAACAAAAAGTTTGCCTCACACCTGCCAAGTTGAAGCTGATTTTGGCCCCATGGAATGTTGCTCCGGATCACCTCAGACGAATGTAAATATTGGCATTTAAGAATTGAGGAAAATAAACCATTGAGAGAAGAAAATATGGCAACATACGTACCCCAGCCACCTTGGGTCCATACGAACCAAGGTGGCAGTGTAGAGCGTCCCGACCATGTTAATGATGTGAAGAAGAAGTGTTTGTTGATGCTGTCCCCAGATTGTTTGCCTCCCGCCGCAGTCCAGCATTTGATTTGCCAACACCAAAAGTAGTATAAGAGTAAACCAAAACTGCAAATGACACATATTGTGTAAAAACAGTAGATGATGAGTTTGACACGCACCAATGTTGCCTGTGCGTATAAACACAGGCAACTCAAGAAAGCAATCGCCAACACAATGTGAGACATTTATAGACGCATAGCAGGAATTTGTTGTAGATCCAACTGTAATGTTCCACGCACTTCAGCTGGAAGTTCATGAACTGCTGTAAACCGACGAAGCCCGTGAGCGTGAAAACCATGACGGGCTAGGAAATGTGCTGGTGCATTTGCTTCACGCGGACTGCATTGCAACGTGACTTGGTTGATAGTCATAATATCAATAAGTCGGTCAAGATCATGTGAGAGACTTCCTGCTATAGATGACTTGTTCGGTATGAGCGATAGGATAGAACTACAGTCTGTTTCTACAATGATGCACTGATGATCCGAAGCATAGAAGAGTATGGAAAAAAGCATTTCTTGTATCTCGGCACGTAGGGGGGGGATAGACGAGGGAGAGCAAAGCAGATAGCAGAGACAAGATGCCCCCTGTCATTTCGCAACACAACTCCTCCTGACGCAGCCTTTTTCCCAGCAGCCGCATCAACATTCAGCTTAAGTCGTCCCATAGGAGGGAGATGCCACTTCACCAAGCGAGGTCTTTTGTAATTGATCGATGGCGCAAATTTAATCGCTGTAAGATATGGTAAAGGATGAGCAAATTTCTTATCCTGCACTATTGAACACCATGCAAAAATAGCTCCACGAACATGTTCATATAATGACCTATAGTTAAATTGTTCATCTCCAAACCGAGCAGCTGCATATCGTTTCCAGATTTCCCATGCGATCATAGACGGAGCAACTGACTTAAGTTGTCCTGATATTGTTGACTGTGAGGAAATTCTCCACCATCTACGTAAATATTGCCTAAATGGCTCATGCCGAGGGAATGGGCCAGAGAACATGATGGAAGCCTCAATCCAAATTGGCCGAATTTGCATGCAATGAAGAAAAATATGATCCGTGGTATCAGAAAAGCATCGACAAAAAACACATTGTGTAGGGTTAACTGTTTGCCATTTGGTTAAATTTTCCACTAGAGGTAACGAATGATTCCAAAGTCGCCAGAGAAATAACCTCAAACCTGGTTGTGCAGTAGGCCACCATATATGCCGATGATCTGCTAGTTGGTTAGGTGTCCTGCTGATTGTCATGTAAGCAGATTTAAGAGAGAATTGGCCATTGCTATCCGGTGTCCAGTCCATTGTATGTTGCGTTTGAAGTACATGGTCTCGCACGAATTGGTCAATACGGCATAAGCGCTTCCACAAAGGAGAATCATATATGTGTGCATACATAGTAGCGCGATTGCCATATTTAGACGCGCAGTATTAGTCCACAACTCATTACCTTGTTGAAACTTCCACCAGAGCTGACAATCAAAAGCCTTTTGTACATGTTTTAAGTGCCTGATACCAAGTCCGCCTTCAGCTTTTGATATACAAACCGAGTCCCATGATTTCCAAATGTGTCGATCTCTCCATAAGAACTTGGCTAGTTTTTGGCTTAACGCATCTATCACTCCTTTTGGCAGCCGAGAACTAGCCATTATATGTAAAGGCACAGAATTGAGCACATGGTTGATGAGTACAAGACGGCCTGCCATGGATAATAATTTTGAGGACCAAGACGTTAAATATGAATCAAAGTGTTACAGGAGTGCAGTGCAATATGCAGCTCGATTTATCCCTTTATGCAATGAAGATCCGAGATATTTTATTGGCAGAGACGTTAATCTCATTCCCAAGGAATGTGCTACAGCCACTCCAGATACTCCCTCTCCCACCACAACTTGACTCTTATGGTAATTAACTAGTTGGCCAGAGGCCGTTTGATATAGTTCCAAAAAAGCACGGAAGTTAACTAGATTCGTCTGGGATCCATTAAGAAATATCAATAAGTCATCTGCAAATGCTAAGTGTGAAACACACGGCGTACGGCCTGCATGAAACCCCTTTATTTTCTTCTGCGCTATCAATGTATTAAGGCCTCTCGAGAATCCCTCAGATGAGATAATAAATAGAAGTGGGGATAGGAGATCACCTTGTTTAACTCCTCGTCCAACTGGGAAGAATCCAATCTGCTTACCATTTAATAGTATTGAGCATCTCGTTGAATGGAAGTTATTTATGATAATCTTACTAGCCTTTGATGAAATCCTAATTTGATCAGAAGGAGCTCCAAGTAGCGCCAACTTACCCGATCAAAGGCCTTTGCCATGTCCAGTTTAACTAAGACATGACCTCCGCGTGGCTTCTTATCTATGATATGGACCATTTCTTGGGCCATTAAGATTTTCTCAGTGATGTTTCTACCATGCATGAATCCAGACTGTTTAGGGGAAATGATCTTTGGCAAAATTGGAGCCAATCTGATAGAGATCAACCTAGTGATGACCTTTGAAATAAAATTCGTCAAACAAATCGGTCTATAATCTGCAAAGGTCCTAGGAGCTTTGATTTTGGGTATGAGAAATATTGTTGCAGCATCCATTGTCTTCGGGACCAGCACTCCCAGGAAAAATTCCTGCACTGCCTTTTGCACATCTTCATGTATTAGTTGCCAATAATGTCTGTAAAAGGATCCCGGGTACCCATCTGGGCCTGCGGCACTACTTGGGCTAAGATCCCAAACTGCAGCTTTTATTTCTTGTAGTGTAGGCATGCTCAAAAGGCTTTTGTTATCTGCAGATGATAGGACTGATGGAACGTATTGCAAGATAGAATCCACCTCATGAACAGCCTCCGAAGTGAACAATGTGGAGAAATAGCGAATTGCCTCTGATTCGATATCAGAGGGCTGTACACATTCAACGCCATCATCCCTGTGAATAGTTCGGATCATCTGTCTTGCACGTCTATCTTTTACAGACTGATGATAGTATGCAGTATTAGCGTCTCCCTCTTTTAACCATTTAATATTGGCTTTCTGCTTCCAATATAAGAAAGCTCGAGTTTGCGCCAATTTGAGTTTTGCCTGACTACGGTTATGTTGCTCTAGGGCTTCCTTCGTCTGCATTTCATCATAGGCTTTTTCTTGGATAATTGCATCTTCTTCAGCCATAGCCACAACATCGAAAATATTTCCAAATACCTCTTTATCCATTGTTGTAATTGTTTCCGTAGTAGTCGAAGCTTTTCACAAAATCCCCACATGCCACCTACTGTTGGAAATGAGCGCCATTGATGTTGGACAAAAGAGTCAAAGTCCGAATGCGTAGTCCAAACATCTAGATATCTGAATGCAGTAGGTGTTCGTGACACTTCTATATCACATATAAGGAGCAATGGGCAGTGATCTGATGTGTTTCTAGACAGATGTTGACAGTGAGAGGATGGGTAGAGGTCAGTAAATAACAAGTTGCATAAGTAACGATCCAACCGACGGCATACCCGTCCTAATCCACGTCCGTCACTCCATGTATATACTGACCCAGTGAATGGTATTTCCTGAAGGTCACAGTCTGCAATACAATTGTTGAAATCTTGTAGTTGACGCAAGGAGGGAGATGAGCGTCCACGATGCTCTTCAAGAGTACGGAAAGTGTTGAAGTCCCCACCGACTAGCCATGGCACTTGGATTTGATCATGTAAATTGCGCAAATCAGTCCACAATGGCTGTCTAGCAGTGATGGTATGTAATGCATATACCGCTGTAATCCAGAATGGATCTCCAGTAGCAAGCCATGTTAATTTAAAAGAGCAATTTTGAATCCCATGCCGCGTCTCTTCCAAGGAAATAATTGAGTCCTTCCAAAAAAAACCAAATATTATCATTACACACAGATATCGCCTTAGAGAAACCAAAACGCAATCGATATGACGTTAAGTTTGTGACTCTTGATCGTGGTTCAATGAGTATTAATCCATGCAGCTTATACCGTCTAATTAGAGAAATAACCCTTATTTCTGAGGTGCGAAGACCTCTAACGTTCTAAAGTAGTAACTTCATTGTGTTAAAGGGTCAAAGGAGTTAGAGATTTGTGCTGCACGTAACCTGGTGATTCTAGGCGAAACAGTTGCAGCTTGAGCTGGACGACGAAGCAATCTTGGTGGGGATGTTGCCCTAGGCGCATCAATGTCAGGTGCAATTGTGCTATCACTACAAGCATCCAAATATACAGATTGTATACTTGCTGCCATCTCATCAAGCAGTTCTACGTCTTGTGCATTAACTTGGCTAGCATGAGCAGCTGAAAACAATTCACCATCCGAGAATGATGTGACTTCATGTTGCTTTGATATTTCATGGATGATACAGTCATCCACCCCTCTGAGACGGTATAGGTCTTGTGTTGAAGAAATATCTGGAGTGAAGTACATGTCTGGGGATCTAATATTGGCTGTTGACGTAGATGTATGAACTATTGTGGGTGCCACTGATGTCAAGAAGTATGCTTCTGGTTGGGCTGCTGGAGTAGTGTTGCTGCGTATTTCATGTACTGGACCATCATTAGAAGTTAGCTTCTTTGGTGTCCAGCGCTGTGATTTCTCTGGTTTTTCCTTCGGTGGTCGTTGCTGTGGTTTTATTTTTGGCTGTGGTGGTGGGTCCGAATGTTTACCACAATCCTTTGCGTCATGACCCAACCGAAAACAGGAGGAGCAGTAAGCAGGCAATTCTTCATACTCCACAGGTTGTGTAATAATCTTGATGGCCCTTGAATATGAATGCGCTGTGGTAAGTCCTTGGAGACATCTATCTCAACACAGATTCTTGCAACAGAAGGACGGCTTATAGTTGTCGTGGCTGCGTCCAACTTTCTTGGAGTGCCTATCATGGACGCAATCTGAAAAAGGGCATCTTTTCGATGGTAATGGATCGGAAGACCGGGAAAAGATATCTATATGGGAACGATAGGTACTTCAATAGAGGGATCATAATCTGGAGTCCACTTCGTGACTCTCATGTGCTTACCCGAAATTGTCCAGCTTTGGCGGGAAAAACAACGTGAATAATCCTACTCATGATCAAAATGCAAAAGAACGTGTTTTTCATCCAAAATGCCGATCTTTACTGATCCTGAAAAACCAATGCGATCCACTGATGATCGAATGGTGGCTATGGGTGGTCTACCAAACCAGAAAGTTCCAATCAATGTTAGTTTGTAGAGTTCCGCTAGTGAATTGATTTCATCAGCAGTGAAGATGATCATAGGCCCTCCTTTGTATTTTTGAATTGTTTTTGGGAGAAGAGGTGCCGTTTGAGAAGAAAAGAGGGATGCGTATGTTTTCGATATGGGAGGCGGCTGCGAAGATGTAGGCGCCGCATGTTCTAGCGTCGTCATTGCTGAGAAAGGATTGGATGCAGAAAGCAAAGGATTGCATGGCGTTCAGCAGCGGCGATGGACGCCGCCGCCGGTGAGGATCGCAGGGTTCCAGAGCATTTTTTAAAAAAAAATCTGAATATATATATATATATATATATTTATATATTGGAAAACGTGTGATATAAGGGAGTGAAGAACTTTTCTTTCTTCAACTTGTTGCCTTTGTGCCTTTTCCAAATATGTCTTCCTTTAATGAACTACTTAGTGTAATTAACTAAGTACTTCACTTAATGAACTAGCTTAGTTCATTGACGATGGCACCTGAAAATAGTTCAAACACAACAAATGTTTGCCATTTGATGTAAGCTTTAAAGCTTCATGGCTCGTTAGTACGACAACATTATATATGAACTATATAAGATAAGTTTTATGCAACAACGTGTCATGTCATAAAATATGTCATGCATTTCTTTGTAAAACGTTATTTAAATCATGCATTTTGTAATCACTCAAACCCCTTTTTCTCTAACAGCAAAAGAATTAGTCGAGAAATCAGGGTCAGTAGCAGCCAGCTATTCCAGCTTGTCCTCATTGCCAGAAGCACCAGGCAGGAAAGTGTTTCGGATGTGGTAAGGTGGGCCACGTGCTCAAGAATTGTCCATAAAAGGGGACCACGTGTTTTGGATGTGGAAAAGTCGGCCATTTGATCAAGGATTGCCCGGAGAAAGGAGCCCAGCAGCAACAGCAACCAAGGAACCAGCGTCAACGCGCAAATGCAAGGGTTCATGTTATGACCGATGCTGCTGTTGAGGAAGCTACTGATGTTGTGACTGGTATGTTTTAAGATTTATGCAATGTTACATTTTACAAGATGTTGTTTTTGTTGCCGCTTAGTCAACCTTGCATAATTCAGGAGCTATCTTAGTGTGTACTGTGCCTGCAAATGTATTGTTTGATAGTGGCGCTAGCCACTCATTTATCTCGAGGAAGTTTGTAAAGAATATTGATCATAGCCCAGTCCACCTTGGGACACCATATAGAGTTCAAGCAGCTGGTGATCAGGTGCTTGTATCTCACCAACTATACAAGGGCTGTGAGATTGAATTCGACGAGCAACGGTTTGCAGCGGATTTGATTCCGATATCTATGAGCGACTTCGACATAATTCTTGGAATAGATTGGCTCTCCAAGAATTGCGCGAACATTGATTGTCGCGAAAGACGGGTTACCATTAAGAACCCTGAACGAGAAGAAGTAACTTTCCATAGAGGCTCGAAATTGACGAAATTCCCTAAGAATATCTATGTGAATGCAGCCCGTGCCTGTAGTGCGTTGAAGAAAGGACATGAAGGATTCTTAGTTTATGCATTAAGTGTCGATCAAGCGCCATCTGACCTTTCTCAAGTCCCGGTGGTTCAGGAGTATCCCGATGTTTTTTCGGAGGAGTTGCCGGGCCTTCCTCCAGATCGAGAAATTGCGTTTGAAATTAATCTAATTCCAGGAGCCGAGTCGATATCAAAGGCTCCTTACCGAATGGCGCCTGCTAAATTGAAAGAACTGAAGGAGCAGTTGTGTGAGCTGTGGGAGAAGAATAAAGAACAAGTACCCGCTGCCTAGGATCGATGATATGTTCGACCAGCTTCGGGGAGCACGAGTTTTTAGTAAAGTTGATCTTTGTTTCGGATACTTTCAATTGAAGATCAAAGCCGAGGATATTCCGAAAACCTCATTCAGGGCGCGTTATGGACATTACAAATTCCTTGTAATGCCATTCGGATTGACAAACGCTCCTGCGGCATTCATGGACCTTATGAATTGAGTATTTCAAGAGCAATTGGATAAGTTCGTTGTGGTTGTCATAGACGATATCTTGATTTATTCACCGGATGAAGAGTCCCACGCAACTCATTTGAGGATCGTTCTTGACATCTTACGGAAGAAACAGTTTGTACGCCAAATTTAGTAAATGCGAATTTTGGCTGCACAACGTAGCATTTCTAGGCCATGTCCTATGTGAGGATGGGATCTCAGTGGATCCCAAAAAGATTGAAGATGTTGTGCCCAACAAAAACGTAATGTACTTGAGACTCATATGAAGTGATTTAATGAAATGTTGGATCTTCCAAGCGCATTTTATTAAGTTTTATTACTTCTTCTTTAATAATTTTTCCTTAAAGTGAATACTATAAGAAATAATATACTCCGAGTATGTATTATGAAGCATGTGAAAGACAATTTTGCCCACCCAAGGTTTTTGAAAATCCGGCCATAAGGGTCTTGGGAAATTCTAGAATACTTTAAATTCTTAAAAAAGCCAAATAGCCTTTAATAGCTTCTTAAAGTGAGCCTAAAAGTCTACACAAGGAATTATGTATTCTACCAATGATGTTTCAAGAGTTTAAGGAAAAGTCTCCCAACTTTTTCCTTTAAGGCCGCCGGGTAAAGTATGGATAAGGCATCCATGAGATCACCTTTTATTTAAATGCTTCAACTAATCACTTTATTGTTTTCTTAAAGAAATTCAAAAGGTCTTACACATAAAGTGAATTAGGATGTTATTCCAAGATTGAAGATTTTCCCCCTTTTTCCTCATCACTGCCGGATGCAAGTAAGAGAAGATCCATGGGATCATTTTCATCTTAATAATTCCAACTAACCACTTTTACTTTAACAATTTTTCTAATTATCCTCAAAAGGCAATTAAGGAATAAAGAAGCATAAAGGAACCCCCCAACCGCCGGATAGTAGATCATGGTTAAGCCATAAGAACTTTCCTTAACAACCCTAGTTACTTTTCCTTAACCTAACATCAAAAGTAACCTAGTAGTAAATGAGGCAAGACACTAAATGAGCCTCATCATGATGTCCATACAAAGAGAAGAATCTCTTCTCCTCCTTCTTTAAGGATTCCAACGGCTACACCCCCTTGGTATTACAATAAAACCATTTCAAGAGATCCTAGAAGCTTTCTCTCAACCCTAACTCACAACACACTCAAAGGTTTCCCCCAAGACAACCACTAAAGGCTCTTGCACACTTAGGCAAATCTTCCACCATCTCCTTACGGCTAGCATTGGACTAAGGAGATCCAAGGTCATCTTCAAGCTCCAAGTTCCATCTAGGTGAGTAACATCTTAGCTTCTAAAGTGGATTTCACTTTCATTAGTGTTGTACCCTAACCGTACTGTACTTGAAACTATGATGAAGTGGCGTAATAAATATTTGTTTTTCCGAGTACATTTTATTGAGTTTTAAAAATCGCTTCCTTAATTGTTTTTCCTTAAAGTGAATACTATAAGAAATAAAATAATACTCCAAGGTGTATTACAGAATATGTGAAATGACCATTTTGCCCTCCAAGATTTAGAGATTTCAGCCACAAGGCCTTAAAGGACCTTAAAATATTTTCCTTTTTATAAGAAGACTAACCTAAATGGTCTTCTTAAAAGCAAGCCTAAAAACATATACAAGAAATAGACAATATAAATTATATAGGTATGTGTTATGAAAATGTGAAAAGACAAAAATGCCCTCCTCAAAGCCTCCAAGATTTCGGCCAACCCAAAGGGCTTCTAGAACCCTCTCTACTTTTCTAGCTTTTTGTTAAATATCTAATTAGATTATAATTAAACAATAAAATAATGTAAGCATGGGAAGCAAAAAAGCTAGCCATTTACAAGACCAATATGCTTTTCTCACTTTTTAGGCAAAGCCTTGTCTCCCTCTTACCCCTGCACCGGCCCCCCTTCTTCCTTTACACCATAGAGCTCTCTTTATATTACCTAGAAACTTCTCCATCCATCTCCAAGCTTCAACACCCTCAAGAACTCACTAAGCAAGCCATTCAAGAACACTTAGAAACTCTTCTATCCTCATCTTAGCACACGGTTGAAAGGGCTAGGAGGTTCAAAGTCATTTTCATCTTCAAGCTTCAAGAATCATCTAGGTAAGTCACATTCCAAGATTCTTAAGTAAATTTCTTAATCCAAAGGATGAAGCTTACATTCCTACTTTTTCTTGCTAAAACCGTGAGATCCATATGGTCCCTAGGTGAAGTGTCTTCAAGCTACTAAGTGGTACCAACACTTTAGTGGTTTGAACTCCATTCAAGCCTCATTTGGTAAGAAAGTCTAGCATCAATCTATCTTTATTCCTTATTTAAAATGATAGCTAATGTTCCTCCTTTTCCCCTCTCAAAACCGTATGTCACATGGAGTAGGGAAGGTGATGAGGATCAAGGGTCCGATGAGGATCAAGGGCCCCATCAAGAGGTCAAAGGGTCCTATGACAAGAAGGAGGGCAAGAGAACTTTGTCATCAAGTTGCCACCCTTCTTGTACAAGCATGTCAAGATGAACCTAAGACTCCTTGGGTTCATTTCATTGAACCTTCAACTTGAGCGTGTATCAGCATGCACATTTACATTCTTTGTCTTTGAATTTATCTTGTGTCTTGTGATCTTGGTTTTATGTATTTGCTTTGTAGGTAAATTAGGTACATGAAGTTTCAAAGCCAAATGGAAGTCCAAAATGTTCTTGTAGGCGTGTGCTACCAAAAAGAGAGAGAAAAGGAATGATTGTCTTGAAGAGAATGTTTGTCTCCACTAAGACAAATTTAAATGTGTCCAAGATGGAATCTCTAGTTCAATTGAAATCAAAAGCATCACCAAATATCATCCAAGAGGTCGGCCACTTTGAATACAAAGATGAAGATAAGGTGATGATCAATTGAATTTAAATTCAACCCCAAACTTGAATTTAAATTTCAACCACGATTTGCATTCAAACTTCAACCAATTGGAGCGTTAAATTTCCAAGATGCATTCAGCCAGAATATCCATATATTCACACGCCACTTGGATGGATAAAAAGGAGGATAGATTCCAATTCAAATTGAATCCAAGTTTGAATTCAAATACAAACTCAATTTTGAATTCAAACTTCAACCATCATTTGAATTCAATTCCAGCCAGCTTATCAACATCAAATCAGGTTTTGTAATCTCCATTCATCTCCAATACGCTGCTGGAGTAGGGGGAAAAGATATCCAAGAGCCAAGTTCAAAGCAAGCTCAAATTCAAGCTCAACTTGAATTCAAATTCAACTAACTTTTGAAATCAACTTCAGGCCTCATCCCACTCATCAAATCAGCTTCTCCAAGACACCATTGGCTCCTCAAACACGGCTGGACATAGAGGAGATAACATCTTGCAAGCATTTCAAGTTTTAGCTAGAATTATCTTAGTTTTGAAATTCAAGCAAAGTTCAATTTTAAACATTTGTTAGATAGCTTTATTTGAATTATTTCTAGCCATTTCAAGGCTGAAGGGGGACGATTTTAGGCCTATAAATAGACCCCTTTGGTTGATTGTAACACAACTTTTGATGAATAAGAATTCTTGATATTTCTTTCACTTTGTGTGAGACTTTGTTTTCTTGGTTTTGCATTAAAAACCTAGGTTAAGATCCTTCAAAGTTGAGCATTTTGAAAGTGTTGCCATTGCTTAAAGGTGCCGTCCAGGAGGGCCTTATTGGGTTGCCTGATCAACGACCATCTTGAAGTGTTGGTTCTTGCTCGTTTTAATCCATTCGTTTTGTTCACTAAGGGAGCAAAGGGAAGTCTTCTTCCTTGTGCCTAACCCTTTGTGAAGGACGCTTGGAAGGTGGAATTGTTGGAGCCCACGAGTTGCACGCATGAAATTGGTATCAGAGACCAGGTTACTCTATTCCACCGTCTATCATTTGCTTTTCGTTTGAGTCTAGTCGTTTCAATTTCAGTTGAGTCCTTCTTCTACCCCTCACTCTACACGCCATTGTCTTGCATCTCATACAAAAAAACGTCAAAAAACAAACATTGCTTTAAGTCCCTTGCATGTTGCTGCATTTTGGCTTTCATCATTCAAGTGTCATCTCTTTATTTCTTTTTCGCATCATAATCTGATTTTGAGTCGTTCAAACTTGAACAATTAGGGTTTGTTGCATTTTAGGTTACATTCAGCCTTCTTTTAAATATTCCAACCATCAGCCTATAAAGCTACCTCAGTTTCAAATCATCTTGTTGCTACCGAAGCTTTTAGTTGGTGATGATTGTATGCATCTTGTGATTAGCATTGTGATTGATTTCATGCTATAAATCTAGTAATTCTACGTGTGCTTGTCTCACAACCCATTTGCAACACCAACCAAACCCTAAAACCAGCCACACCCCCCATGGCCAACCAGCCCCACCCCAACCCAACCCTAAAACTCACAACCTGATTCCAATAACCCTATTTACACTCCAAACAAAAAGCCCCAAACCAATTTTACCATATACAATCAGATTCTAAAGATCCCAATTCATTCAAATAAACCCTAACCCTAGAATTTGAATTTTGTTCAAATTCTGTCCTAAACCAACCAATAACCCACACCAATCATCAATTACAACCCAAATAGTCCATTTACAACGCCCATTCCGTTCCTACAACCCCATTCCGCAAATCCCCAATACGTTTAAAAAAAACCCTAAATCAAAACCCTAACCCTAACCCCATTCGGCCTTGTCCCAATTTCCCTCACCTTCCAAGGTTATTTTTGTTGCAAGTCCAAGATACAAATTGCATTTTAAATACATTGCACTATTCTGTCAAAAACGCAAGTGCTAAGTGCAAAACGCGTGAAATTCCAATTATGCCCTAGTCAAAAAAAAGAGAATCTGAACCTGCTCAATTGAAATAGCAAGGAAGAAAAAGAAAAACAAAAGAACAAGAGCAAAGAAAAAGGGCAAAACGTTTGTGCATTGCGTGAAAATTTTTGGTACGACTTGCAAACCTTGGATACCATTACCCCACATTGCCGTCCCCTATACCTACCTCCATCTCTGATCTTCTTGAACCAATCACACATTTGGTTGCTCGATTGTTGCATGACTTGAACCATTTTGTGGATAGTAAGTGCATAGAATCAAAATTAACTAAAGATTGCCCACGGCAACCCTTAGTTTATCTTTGGTTCAGCCTTATACATCAACTTTGGTTGCTTATTTTCTTTGAATCTTAGTAGAAAGTTCAAGTTTGTGTTCATTTCAATTGATTCTACTTTGATACTAATTGGTGCAACTTGAAAGCAAAAAGGAAGAAACAAGCGGAGAACATTGGATTTGAAGAAGCCTTGGCAATACACTTCCTTATTGATCACTTTGAGACTTCTTAACTTCAGGTTATCCAAGAACCAAAGTGGTAAGAGAGTGGAAAGAATCGAAAGCGGAGTGTTCATAGCTTATTTTTTTACTAATCCCTTAACGTTTGTTTGTCTTTGTGTTAGTTTGCTTCTTTCTTTTTTCCTTTGTTTTCGTTCAATTCCTTAGGTACAATGGCCAGCAGCAATCATTCCGCATCTAGCAAGTCTAAAGAGCCGAAACTGTTGACAATACTCAACAACAAATGCTGGAGATGCTTAAGAAACTCATGCATGACAATGAGATAATAAGCATCGCTTGGAAGACGTGGAGCGAAGCTACAAAACGAGTGATGGCCAAGGAACAAGCAGGGCCGTTCCCCTACCACAACCAAGGCGCCATCCCCAGAAGAAGTTGAGGATGACAACTTAGACCACACACCGAAGCAAGAAGGTTTGCTCCTCCTACACAAGCAAGAAGGTACGCTCCAAGAAGGTACAATGATGATTACATTCCCTTTGAGCATGATGATTATGACTTTGATGACCACCATCCCCGTGGTTACCAAAGACGCCAAAATCCCCTTTTCCCGCAAGATGACGATTTTCTCAAAACCAAAAAATATTCCCACGTTTTATGGTAAAAGTAATGCGGAGGAATATTTAGAATGGGAAACGAAAGTGGATTTGATCTTTTCTTGTACCAATTATAGTGAATTGCAAAAAGTGAGGTATGCTTATTGATTTTCTGGTTATGCACTTAATTGGTGGACGAATTTGTGTCGAAATAGAACTAAGAGACAACCCCAATTGCCACTTGGGAAGAAATGAAGTTTGAAATGCGACAACGTTTTATTCCAAACAATTATGAGAGTTCTATTTTCACGAGTTTGCATAACTTACGTCAAGGTTCCAAAAGTGTAGACGAGTACTATAAAGAGTTAGAAATTTTGTTGGAAAGGTCTAACTTGCAGGAACCTGAAGAAGCCACCAAGCTCGTTCTTACATGGTTTAAACAGGGAGATTGCGCAAAGGGTTGACCTTCAACCTTATCTCGACCTCACAACCATGGTCCATATGGCTGAAAAGATTGAAACAATTAAAGGTACGTAATCCTCCAATTTCAATTCCAATTATCGTACTAATCATCTTCGTCAAGATTTCCAGCAAGCCTTCAGGAACGGGAAGTTCACGGCCTACAGGAGGCCAAGCACGTGACCAAGGTGCGTCACAAAGAATGGACAATCGTGTGCAATCCACACAAAGGAGAGATGAACGCACCCAACAAAAGGCTCCTACCGGAAATTCTTCGGATCCCTCAAACAGGTTTAGAGACATTAAATGTTATAAATGTCAAGGACGTGGTCACATAGGAAAAGAATGTCCTAATGCAAAAGAATCATGTTAATTGAAGAGACAAACGAATATGTGTCCGAGTCCGAGCATGAAAACGAGTCTGAGCATGATAATGAAATTGAACCTGAAGAGGATCTAGGCGCATTAGATGATTTTGACACTAAGGAGTTTCTTGTTGTGCGTAGAGCTTTAAATGCATATCCGAAATTAGATGATCACGAACAACATAGAGAAAACATTTTCCATATTCATTGCATGATAAATGGTAAAGTGTGCACCATGATCATTGATTCCGGTTCTTGTGCGAATGTGGCTAGCATCGAATTAGTAAGAAAACTGAATTTGCCTATGACTAATCATCCGCATCCTTACAAACTTGCATGGCTAAATGACTGCGGTGAAGTTAGCGTAAGTAAACAAGTTTTGATTTCTCTTAGCATTGGTAGTTACAAAGATGATGTTTTATGTGATGTCGCACCAATGCATGCTAGTCATATCTTACTTGGTAGGCCATGGCAATTTGATCGACATGTGACATATGATGGTTATTTGAATCGTTATTCTTTCAAATTGAATGGCAAATTGTACAAACTGCATGCACTTCCACCACACAAAGTCCACGAGGATCACCAACGCATGTCCAAGTCTAGAGCCGATCCTAAGGAAAAAGAAGCCGAGAGAAAATTCGTGGAGTGTATGAAAAGTGAGAACAAAAAACAGAGAGCAAGGGAAAAGAGGTAGTGCCCCTAAGTGTCAACGAGTCCAAAAAGAAGTGTGGGTATTTCGCAAAGAAAAGAGAGGTACACGTGCACTTTATAACAACCAAACTGTCCTCATCATCATCCCAAAGTCGTGTCACTTGCCCTTGAAGAACTCCCACCAAACTTACCTACCTCAGTTGCGTCCCTTATCCAAGAATATGAAGTTCTATTTCCCTCCGAACCACCATCCGGATTACCACCCATTAGAGGAATAGAACACCAAATCGACTTTGTCCCAGGAGCCGTGTTACCCAATCGCCCAGCCTATCGAGCCAACCCCGAAGAAACCAAAGAAATCCAAAGGCAAGTAGAGGAGCTCCTAGCTAGTGGACAAGTCCGAGAGAGTCTAAGCCCATCTGCCGTCCCAGTCATTTTAGTACCCAAAAAGGATGGAACGTGGAGAATGTGTACCGATTGCCGAGCCATAAACAAGATTACCGTCAAGTATAGGTACCCCATACCTAGGCTAGACGATATGTTAGACATGTTGCACGGATCCAAATTCTTCACCAAAATCGACCTTAAGCAAGGGTACTTCCAGGTACGCATTAGAGAAGGGGACGAATGGAAGACTGCATTCAAAACCAAGTTTGGGCTCTATGAGTGGTTAGTGATGCCCTTCGGGCTCACCAACGCCCCTAGTACCTTTATGAGGCTAATGAATGAAGTCTTACGTGCGTTCATAGGACGATTTGTCGTTGTCTATTTCGATGATATCCTAATCTATTCCCAACCATAGAAGATCATCTTGACCACATTAGAGCCGTTTTTGAAAAGCTTAAGCAAGAACAACTTTACGCCAACTTTAAGAAGTGCTCCTTTTGTTTAGAACGCGTAGTTTTTCTAGGCTTTGTCATTTCGGCTGAGGGAGTAGAGATGGATGAGGAAAAGGTTAGGTCAATTGTGGAGTGGCCTATACCTAAGAATGTAGGGGAAGTTCGCAGTTTTCATGGACTAGCAAGCTTTTATAGACGCTTTGTCAAAGATTTTTCTTCCATAGCTGCACCCCTAAACGAAATTGTGAAAAAAGATGTGCCTTTTAGGTGGGAAGAGCCACAACAACAGGCATTTGAACTAAACGTAGGCTGACCACTGCACCCATACTTAGCTACCAAATTTTGACGAGACCTTTGAGATCGAGTGTGATGCAAGTGGAGTGGGTATAGGCGCAGTTTTGACCCAAAGTAAGAAACCCATAGCCTACTTTAGTGAAAAGTTGAAAGGAGCAGCATTGAATTACTCTACCTATGATAAGGAACTTTATGCCCTTGTGAGATCCCTACAAACTTGGCAACACTATCTTCAACCTAAAGAGTTTGTGATCCACACTGACCACGAAAGCCTTAAGTATCTTAAAGGGCAGGGAAAGTTGAACAAAAGACATGCCAAATGGGTAGAGTTCATAGAACAATTCCCTTACGTGATTAAGTACAAACAAGGAAAGGATAATATAGTTGCCGATGCCCTCTCTAGGAGATACACGTTAGTGACTACATTATCTTCACGCTTCTTAGGATTCGAATCACTTAAGGATTGTACCCCAATGACCATGACTTTGGCACCATTTTCGAGGCATGTAAAGAAGCACCATTTGGGAAATTTTACATACATGAGGGTTATCTTTTCAAAGAACAAAAATTGTGCGTTCCCCAATCATCCCTACGAGAAGCATTGACTAGAGAAGCCCATGGGGGAGGTTTAATGGGTCATTTCGGAGTGTTCAAAACCCTTGAGACTCTTAAGGAACATTTCTATTGGCCCCACATGAGAGTAGACGTCGAGAGGTTGTGTGGTAGTTGCATCACTTGCAAACAAGCCAAATCCAAGTCCCAACCACATGGCCTTTACACGCCTTTACCCGTCCCTGATGCCCCTTGGATTGACATTTCTCATGGACTTTGTTTTAGGACTTCCTAGGTCTCGGGGAGGACGCGATAGCATTTATGTTGTGGTTGATCGATTTTCAAAAATGGCACATTTCATTGCATGTAGGAAAGTTGATGATGCCACATGTTGCTGATTTGTTCTTCAAAGAAATTGTTAGATTGCATGGCATGCCACGTACAATTGTAAGTGATAGAGATACGAAATTTTTGAGTCATTTTTGGCGTGTTTTGTGGGCTAAACTTGGTACACAATTGTTGTTTTCACCACCGCACACCCACAAACTGATGGCCAAACTGAAGTCGTTAATCGTACTCTTTCTCAACTTTTGCGTGCCATTTTGCAAAAACACATTAAACATTGGGAAGATTGTTTACCATATATCGAATTTGCATATAATAGGAGTGTCCATCACGGTACTTTGCATAGTCCATTTGAAATCGTGTATGGCTTTAATCCCTTGTCTCCCTCGATTTGATTCCTATTCCCGTGCATGAACGTTCTAGTCTTGATGGTAAACAAAAAGCGGAAAGATAAAGAAACTGCATGAACAAGTTAAAACACAACTGAAAAGAAAAACAAAGCTTATGAAAGACGAGCTAACAAACATCGGAAAGAGTTGTTTAAACCTGGAGATTTAGTGTGGTTACATTTGCGCAAAGAAAGATTTCCCAATGAAAGAAAGTCAAAATTGTTGCCTCGAGGAGATGGACCTTTAAAGTATTGAAACGCATAGGTGACAATGCATACATCCTTGATCTTCCCGACAGGTATGGTTCAATTTCACCTACTTTTAATGTTGCTGACCTCACCCCTTTCAACGATGACCTTTTTGATTCGAGGACGAATCCTTTTGAGGAGGGGGGATTGATGAGGATCAAGGGTCCGATGAGGATCAAGGGCCCCATCAAGAGGTCAAAGGTCCTATGACAAGAAGGAGGGCAAGAGAACTTTGTCATCAAGTTGCCACCTTCTTGTACAAGCATGTTCAAGATGAACCTAAGACTCCTTGGGTTCATTTCATTGAACCTTCAACTTGAGCGTGTATCAGCATGCATGTCTACATTCTTTGTCTTTGAATTTATCTTGTGTCTTGTGATCTTGGTTTTATGTATTTTCTTTGTAGGTAAATTAGGTACATGAAGTTTCAAAGCCAAATGGAAGTCCAAAATGTTCTTGTAGGCGTGTGCTACCAAAAAGAGAGAGAAAAGGAATGATTGTCTTGAAGAGAATGTTTGTCTCCACTAAGACAAATTTAAATGTGTCCAAGATGGAATCTCTAGTTCAAATTGAAATCAAAAGCATCACCAAATATCATCCAAGAGGCCGACCACTTTGAATACAAAGATGAAGATAAGGTGATGATCAAATTGAATTTAAATTCAACCCCAAACTTGAATTTAAATTCAACCACGATTTGCATTCAAACTTCAACCAATTGGAGCGTTAAATTTCAAGATGCATTCAGCCAGAATATCCATATATTCACACGCCACTTGGATGGATAAAAAGGAGGATAGATTCCAATTCAAATTGAATCCAAGTTTGAATTCAAATTCAAACTCAATTTGAATTCAAACTTCAACCATCATTTGAATTCAATTCCAGCCAGCTTATCAACATCAAATCAGGTTTTGTAATCTCCATTCATCTCCAATACACGGCTGGAGTAGTGGGGAAAAGATATCCAAGAGCCAAGTTCAAAGCAAGCTCAAATTCAAGCTCAACTTGAATTCAAATTCAACTAACTTTTGAAATCAACTTCAGGCCTCATCCCACTCATCAAATCAGCTTCTCCAAGACACCATTGGCTCCTCAAACACGGCTGGACATAGAGGAGATAACATCTTGCAAGCATTTCAAGTTTTAGCTAGAATTATCTTAGTTTTGAAATTCAAGCAAAGTTCAAATTTAAACATTTGTTAGATATCTTTATTTGAATTATTTCTAGCCATTTCAAGGCTGAAGGGGGACGATTTTAGGCCTATAAATAGACCCTTTTGTCTGATTGTAAACACAAATTTCGATGAATAAGAATTCTTGATATTTCTTTCACTTTGTGTGATACTTTGTTTTCTTGTTTTGCATTAAAAACCTAGGTTAAGATCCTTCAAAGTTGAGCATTTCGAAGGTGTTGCCACTGCTTAAAGGTGCCGTCCAGGAGGACCTTATTGGTTTGCCTGATCAACGACCATCTTGAAGTGTTGGTCTTGCTCGTTTTAATCCATACGTTTTGTTCACTAAGGAAGCAAGGGGAAGTCTTCTTCCTTGTGCCTAACCCTTTGTGAAGGACGCTTGGAAGGTTGGAATTGTTGGAGCCCACGAGTTGCACGCATCAGAAGGAAAGCTTCAATCCACTTTATCCAAGGCTCAAGCTAGGGGACGGTTTCTATCTTACACAGAGGCAAGTATACTCTAGACTTTCATGATTTATTTAAGGAGTTAATGACTTGAATGACTAGATATTTTTAAGATATGAATTTTAGTTGAAGATACTAAGTGTTAAAGCATGAGAACTTAGTGGTTCTTTAAGAAAGTGACTTGCATGTGAATAATTCTTCCAAAGGTGAGTTCTTGCCTGCATGCAATATGATATGAGGGCTGTTTTAGGATGGTGTATGGATTAGCAAATGATTCTTGGCAAGAATAGATTTTGTGTGAAGCATGAGAAGCATAAAGATGGCGTGTGTGCTAGATGTAATTTTTCAAAGTTGTTTTGGCATGATGAATGAATTAGCATATCAATGTGGTGCATGCCTTGATAACATGGCTGGATGTGTCTTTCTCATCATGCAAGAGCACGGCCAAGGGGGATTAGTAGGGATGAACATTGAACCTATGGAAGAACATGTCTTGTGAGCCAAATATGTATGAAATTTGCATGCTTGAATGATTTACTACATGGGAGTATTTGTACTTAATTTGCAATGTGACATGAGCCCTTATATGTGCAAGAAAACGGGCTGTTCATGGAGGATTTGTGATATTGAAGTAGTTATGCCAAATGTAAGCCTTGTTAAGTGTAAAGGGTGTGAAAGGATGATTGTGCTATGTGCAAATTGTGAAACTGTTTTCGGAATAATTCATAAGTGTCTTAAGGAATGTTATGAAACCAGAAAATGTTCATGTTAAAGGATTGTATTTAGTGGCTAGTAAATTATTTTATAGGAATAAGGTTAATTGGTAAACACTTGACATGAAAAAAGTGGCAAAAGACAAAACTTCTGGAGCTGGACAGTTTTAAGTGGTGTGTTACGTAACCTGAAATAGACCTTAAGAACATGCAAATGAGCTGAGTTTGGTAGGATGCTAGCCTTGTATTTTTATTAAGTCCGTGAGTTGGAATTTTGGTTAAAAGAACTTATGGTTTTGTCACAATGAAATTTCTAATAAAATTGGTCACTCCAGAATCAGCATGTAACCAATTTTTAGAAAATAATTAAATGACCCTCTGAAGTTATTGATTTGCCCTAGAATTTTTATGGTAATTAATTAGGACATATATGAGCATGTCCATGTTAAATAATCAACTTGGAATTATCGTTTTTGAGGGGTAACTACTGAATTGAAGTTGGCATCACAAACGGGAAAACAGGACAGAATTGTTTGAATAAGTTGGGAGGCCTTAGTCTTGTGGATTTGACATGTATGAACTGTTTGGGCACATGCATATTACTCCTTGATGTGTTTACTGTGTTTCCCAGGTGTTGGTCCAAATTAATTAAGATTTATGGTCTTCGAAATTAAGGAAAAGATGGGTACTGTACTGCTGGATTCAGCAGTACACTTTTTAGCGACTTAATGATTTAAGGGTTTTACTCATCTTGAAACGTTACAACAAATTTTATGGCATGTAGATGGGACCCCATTATGCATGTGTAAGGCAAGAGATTATGAAATAGGCCTGATTTGTTATGTTGGAAGCCTCATGAACAGAACTTAGATTATGCCTATGTCATGTCCTAAGTAATTTTTAAGATGATTCATGCCATGACTTGCATTGCATTTCATCCCATGTATCACGCATGATCATGTGCATCATGAATCTGATTTTCTAAGTTTTTCCGTATGCAAGCAAGTTTTCGTTATGCACGTAAGTTATTTATTGTCCCATGATTTTCAAAAGAAATGCACTATGACTTCCTTGCCCGGCTAAGCATGCTCATAACCCCGAGCCAGAACCGGGGTTAATAGGTCTGATGACATGATAAGTTCTGGACCCATTTCAGACCCGTGGTTAATTGGTCCGATGATATGTTCGGGACCCGACCCATGCCCAGGGTTAATCGGCCTGTTGACACGTTCTGGACCCATCCCAAACCCGGGGTTAATTGGTATGTTGACATGTTCTGGACCCGCTCAGATTCGGGGTTAATTGATCTGACACTCTGTTTTCTTATGCTTATTTTATGGGACCAAATGATGATCTTTGCCACGACATGACATCATGCATTGCATCTTGCATATTCCATTTGCACATCGCATGTTAGGACCGTTTAAGTTAAGAAAACGTATGATAATGTAAAAATTGGTATTACTTAAGTTATGATTAGGTTTTACCTCCAGCAGATTAAGGATTAAAGGGCCATGTATGAATTTAACGTTTGAGGTTCTTGGGGTTTTTCCATTCATGTTATGATTCTTTATTTATTTCATGATAGTTTAATGTATGCTTGCTGGGTAATTTTTATCACTCATACCTTTATTTTTCCCCAGAGCCAGGAGGAATGCCAATGTTGAGTGGATTGATGATGAACCGAGAGTGCCGTACCCGTAGACAAGGAGCTGAAGGAAGAAAATGCTTAAGGACTTTTGTGCTAATCTGATGTTTGTATTATGGACTATGTTTGGACCTTTTGGGATTTCGTTTCTATCGCGTTATGTTGGACTATTGTTTTGGGACTTAGTATTTCGGCATGCATGTGTATTTCAAAGTTTTTTAATTCTGCCTAAATTTTGTTACATGTTAAATGTTAACATGGGAGTCCATGACTTAAGTTATGGATTTTCGCATGTTATGCATGACGCTTAGTACTCTCCATAGTGAAGTACAGCGGGTGCCCCGCATTCGGATAAGGTCCGGTGCAGGATGCTACAGGTTGGTATCAGAGCCCAGGCTCCAGATTTCAGGCAGAACGTAGAACTAAGTTATGATCTTAGAAATCTAAGTTTGATCTTAGACCTAAGTCATGATCTTAGATGAGTGATGGCCTTAGACTAGGACGCGTAGACAGGATTTAGGATTTAATTCAATAATTAATCCTGACTATTAGACTCTAAACCTCTATCGTACGATGTGTCTTTTCCCTTCCTCAATTAAATTTTTGAGAACTATGACCTTTAGTCAAAATAATCTGGTTTATTCCAACAATTATATAAATTTTGACACTCCGTTGTGCAGATGGTGCGACCTCGTGGCAGACCTCCTAGGGCTCGACCAGATGCACAATAGCCAGTTCCTCCTCAGCCACAAGACCCTGTTCCTCCTCCTCCAGCGGCTCAAGTTCCGCCGCCACCACCATAGGACCAGCATCCTCCTGTTCAAATAATCCACCTCCACCACTGGAGGCACCTATTCCTTCGGTGATTCCTGATGTTAACGCCTTTCAGGCCTTTTGCCAGGTGGTCACACAGATAGGTCAAGGCCTAATCCATCAGAATGCTCCGCCCCCACCCACGTGAGCCAGTGAGAGAAGCTCAATATTATTTTGAGAAGTTGAAGAGGGCTAATGTACCACCATTCGAGGGAAAGCCAGATCCGGACATAGTTGAGAAGGGGTTAGATGAGGTCGAGAACTGTTTCGAGCTAATCCAAGCCCCTGATGAGATGAAAGCTCAAGCCATAAGGCCCTTCTTGCTAAGTGAGGCGAATCAATGGTGGAAGACTAACCTGCACCCTTTGCCAAGACCAATTGCCTAGAAAGATTCCTGCAAGAATTCCATAAGTTCTACATTCCTCTGTCAGTGAAGAGTTGCAAAAGAGGCATGAGTTTGAATCACTAAAGCAAGAGCTCGGTATGACCGTAGCAGAATATGCTAATAAGTTTATTGCATTGGGAAGATTTCAACCGACCACTATGAATGATGAAGAGACAAAAATGCTGAAATTTGTAAGAGGGTTGAACCCGAGGATCAGAACATGGTTGGTGAATGCAAACCCTGCAAATTTTGGAGCCCTTTTGGATGCCTGCTATAAAATCGAAAGAGATATTATCCACCGAGACAATGTGGGACATAAAGAGAAAGGCAAGTGAATGGAAATGAGAAATTTAGGATGGTAGTCAAGAAGAATTTAGAGGATCTGTTTGTCAAGGGAGATCACAAGGTCAGAATCAGCGCCGCCAGCAGCCTCAAGCTAATCAGCAAAAGAATCAAGCTCCGCCCCAGCAGCTGCTATACCAGTGTGCCCTCAGTGCCAGAAGAGACATATGGGTGAGTGTCGATGGAAGACTGGACAATGTTTTGGATGCGGCAAGGAGGGCCACCTGATTAGAGATTGCCCTGACAGAGGAGCTCAGCAACAACAGCAGCAGCCAAGGGAACCAACGACCATGTGCAAATGCAAGGGTGCACGTCATGACAGATGCAGATGTTGAGGAGATGGCCGACATAGTGACTGGTATGATTTAAAGTTCTATGCCTTAAATATGTTTGTTTACGCATGCCTATGCTGTTACTTAGCTGAATAAACATGATTTAGGAACTATCTTAGTATGTAGCATACTTGCGAATGTATTGTTCGACAGTGGCACCAGCCACTCATTTATTCCCAGAAAGTTTACTAAGAATATCGATCATAACCCAGTCCGATTAGAATCACCCTATAGAGTACAAGCAGCCGGCGATCAGGTGCTCGTCTCTCACCATATCTTCAGAAACTGTGTGCTCGAGTTCTATGATCAGCAGTTTGAAGCCGATTTAATCCCCATATCCATCAGTGATTTTGATGTGATTCTTGGAATGGATTGGCTCTCGAAGAACCATGCCCACATGATTGCTGGAGTAGGCAAGTCATAATCAAGGACCCAGCTCGAGATGAAGTATTGTTCCAGGGAGGAGCCTAGTTAAAGAAACCATCCAAGAAGGTTTATGTTAATGCGGCTCGTGCTAGCCGAGCATTGAAGAAAGGCCATGAAGGATTCTTGTCTATGTCCTAAGTGTTGAGTAAGTGAGCCCCACCCTTGCTCAAGTTCGGTTTGTAAACGAATACCCTGATGTTTTTTCCCGATGAATTACCCGGGTTGGCTTCCGACCGCAAAATGCCTTCGAAACCCATGCAGCTCATTTGAGAACGGTTTTGAACATTCTAAGAGAAAGACGCTTGTACGCAAATTTAGCCAAATGCGAGTTCTGGCTGCATAATGTATCATTCTTGGCAACGTTTATATCAGAAGATGGGATTTCTATGGATCCCAAGAAAATTGAAGCCATTACGGATGGCATAGACCAACAAATGTTACAGAAATGAGGAGTTTCCTTGGACTAGCAGGGTATTATCAGAAGTTTGTTGAAGGATTCTCAAGAATAGTTGTTCCTCTCACCAGTTTGACAAAAAAGAAAACCAAGTTTGAGTGGAATGCTGATTGTGAAAGGAGCTTCTCAGAGCTAAAGCAAAGTTGACATCCGCCCCTATTTTGGCTCAACCCTTCCTGGCGAGAAATATGTCGTGTATAGTGATGCTTCAAAGAACGGTCTTGGATGTGTTCTTATGCAGAAAGATAGAGTGATAGCCTATGCATCCCGACAATTTGAAGCCATTCAAGCAAAACTACCCCATTCATGATCTTGAGCTTGCCACAGTGGTATTCGTATTAAAGATATGGAGGCATTACTTGTATGGCGAGAAATGTGAGATCTTTACGGATCACAAAAGCCTGAAGTATCTTTTTACACAGAAGGAACTGAATATGCGGCAATGCAAATGGCTGGAGTCGATTAAAGATTATGACCTCTCGATTCAATACCACCCTGGGAAAGCTAACAAGGTTGCTGGTGCGTTGAGTTGGAAGACAAGCCACCCACGTCAACCACCTGTTCAACGAGACATGGAAGAATTTAGCCTCGAAGAAGTTGACTTCGTGGATGAAGTTCTCACCAAATTGGTTTTATTCCTTCACTAATTGATAGGATCAAGAGGCTCAAGGAAATAATGAAACATTGAAGAAGATTAAGGAGAGGATGAGAGATAAGCCATTGAATGATTTTGAAGCTCGTAGTGATGGCAGTATGTGATTTTGAAGCTCGTAGTGATAGGATCAAAGAGGCTCAAGGAAATGATGAAACATTGAAGAAGATTAAGGAGAGGATGAGAGATAAGCCATTGAATGATTTTGAAGCTCGTAGTGATGGCAGTCTGTGGTATAGAGGACGGTTATGTGTACCTGAGAACAAGGAACTTAGGGATGAAGTCTTGATGGAAGCCCATAACTCACGCTTATCTATACAACCTGGAGCTAACAAGATGTATCAGGACCTCAAGCAAAGGTTTTGGTGGCACGACATGAAGAACCAAATAGCTGAATTTGTTGAACGATGCCTAGTTTGTCAAAGGATAAAGCTGAGCACCAAAGGACCCGCCGGGCTATTGCAACCGTTAGAAGTCCCTGAATTGAAGGCACATCACCATGGACTTCGTGACCAATCTACCAAGAACCAGGTATGGAAATGATGCTATATGGATCGTTGTGGACCGTCTGACCAAGTCTGCTCATTTTATGGCCATGTCGATTAAGGCATCCATGGAGAAGTTAACTTCTATGTATATCGACCAGATTGTCTGCTTGCATGGTGTGCCCATAAGTATTGTTTGTAATCATGACCCCCGTTTTACCTCTAGATTTTTGACAGCCTTTCAAAAAGCAATGGGCACTGAAATTAGGATTAGTTCTGCTTTTCATCCACAGACTGACGGTCAATCAGAAAGGACGATTCAAACACTTGAAGACATGCTTCGTGCTTGCACTCTTGATTTTGGAGAAAGCTGGGATAAGAGCCTTAAGCTGGTTGAATTTTCCTACAATAACAGCTTCCATAGATCCATTTGGATGGCACCCTATGAAGCTTTGTATGGGAGAAAATGTCGGTCCCCACTCTATTGGGACGAAATTGGAGACAAGATATATATACGGGGCCTGACCTTGTAGAGCAAACTCGGGAAAAGGTAAAGATTGTTCAACAAAAATTGAAGGCGGCACAAGATAGAAGTAAGATTTTAGCTGATGAAAGACGGAGACCCTTGGAGTTTCAAGAAGGGGAAAAAGTTTTCTTAAAGGTTTCTCCATCTAAGGGAGTTAAGATATTTGGCATAAAAGGAAAGTTGAGCGCAAGATTCATTGGACCATATGAAATTCTGGAGAGAGTTGGTGAAGTTGCGTATCGTTTGGCGTTGCCTCCATCACTGTCCCAGTTGCATGATGTGTTTCACGTCTCCCAACTTCGCCGGTATGTTTACGATCCAAGTCACATTCTTGAGGATCAGCAGCTGAAGATTGAAGAAGATATATCTTATATAGAGGAGCCCCTAAAGATCAATGATTATAAAGAGAAGAAGTTGAGGAAGAGATCTATACCCATGGTGAAAGTCCAGTGGAAACACCATTCTGGAGAAGAAGCCACTTGGGAAACTGAGGAAGACATGAGGAATCGATACCCACATCTTTTTGACTAAGTTTCGAGGACGAAACTTATGTTAAGGGTGGAGGATGTTGTACCCCAATCGTACTGTACTT
>AP025071.1:9764428-9915722 GCA_036186865.1 Eustoma russellianum
TATGTTAAGGGTGGAGGATGTTGTACCCCAATCGTACTGTACTTGAAACTATGATGAAGTGGCGTAATAAAATATTTGTTTTTCCGAGTACATTTTATTGAGTTTTAAAAATCGCTTCCTTAATTGTTTTTCCTTAAAGTGAATACTATAAGAAATAAAATAATACTCCAAGTGTGTATTACGGAATATGTGAAATGACCATTTTGCGCCTCCAAGACTTAGAGATTTCGGCCACAAGGCCTTAAAGGACCTTAAAATATTTTCCTTTTTATAGAAGACTAACCTAAATGGTCTTCTTAAAAGCAAGCCTAAAAACATATACAAGAAATTAGATAATATAAAAAATGGCATAATTTATATAGGTATGTGTGAAAAATGTGAAAAGACAAAAATGCCCTCCCCAAAGCCTCCAAGATTTCGGCCAACCCAAAGGTTTTCTAGAACCCTCTCTACTTTTCTAGCTTTTCTTAAAATATCTAATTAGATTATAATTGAACAATAAAATAATGTAAGCATGAGAAGCAAAAAAGCTAGCCATTTACAAGACCAAGATGCTTTTCTCACTTTTTAGGCAAAGCCTTGTCTCCCTCTTACCTCATGCGCCTGCCCCTTCTTCCTTTACACCATAAAGCTCTCTTTATATTACCTGGAAACTTCTCCATCCATCTCCAAGCTTCAACACCCTCAAGAACTCACTAAGCAAGCCATTCAAGAACACTTAGAAACTCTTCCATCCTCATCTTAGCAAGGTTGAAAGGGCTAGGAGGTTCAAAGTCATTTTCATCTTCAAGCTTTAAAGAATCATCTAGGTAAGCCACATTCCAAGCTTCTTAAGTAAATTTCTTAATCCAAAGGATGAAGCTTACATTCCTACTTTTTCTTGCTAAAACCGTGAGCTCCATATGGTCCCTAGGTGAAGTTTCTTCAAGCTACTAGGTGGTACCAACACTTTGGTGGTTTGAACTCCATTCAATCCTCATTTTGGTAAGCAAGTCTAGCATCAATCTATCTTTATTACTTATTTAAAATGATAGCTAATGTTCCTCCTTTCCCCCTCAAAACCGTATGTCACATGGAGTAGAGGAGGAAAACTTCAATCCACTTTATCCAAGGCTCAAGCTAGGGGATGGTTTCTAGCTTACAAGAGGCAAGTATACTCTAGACTTTCATGATTTATTTAAGGAGTTCATGACTTGAATGACTAGCTATTTTTAAGATATGAATTTTAGTTGAAGATACTAAGTGTAAAGCATGAGAACTTAGTGGTTCTTTAAGAAAAGTGACTTCCATGTGAATAATTCTTCCAAAGATGAGTTCTTTGCCTACATGCAATATGATATGAGGGATGTGTTAGGATGGTGCATGGATTAGCAAATTGATTCTTGGCAAGAATAGATTTTGTGTGAAGCAGGAGAAGCATCAAGATGGAGTGTGTGCTAGATGTAATTTTTCAAAGTTGTTTTGGCATGATTGAATGAATTAGCATATCAATGTGGTGCATTCCTAGATAAACATGGTAGGATGTGTCTTTCTCATCATGCAAGAGCACGGCTAAGGGGGATTAGTAGGGATGAACATTGAACCTGTGGAAGAACATATCTTGTGAGCCAAAGATGTATGAAATTTGCAAGCTTGAATGATTTACTACATGGGAGTATTTGTACTTAATTTGCAATGTGACATGAGACCTTATATGTGCAAGAAAACGGGCTGTTCATGGAGGATTTGTGATATTGAAGTAGTTATGCCAAAGGTAAGCCTTGTTAAGTGCAAAGGGTGAAAGGATGATTTGTGCTATGTGCAAATTGGAAAACTGTTTTCGGAATAATTCATAAGTGGCTTAACAAATGTTATGAAACTGGAAAATTTTCATGTTAAAGGGTGTATTTAGTGTCTAGTAAATTATTTTATAGGAATAAGGTTAATTGGTAAACACTTGACATGAAAAGTTGCAAAAGACAAAACTACTGGAGCTGGACAGTTTTAAGTGGTGTGTTGCGTGACCTGAAAACGGACTTTAATAACGTGCAAATGAGCTAATTTTTGGTGGGATGATAGCCTTGTATGTTCGTTAAGTCTGTGAGTTGGAATTTTGGTAAAAGAATTTATGGTTTTGCCACAATGAAATTTCTAGTAAAACCGGTCACTCCAGAATCAGCATGTAACCAATTTTGAGAAAATAATTAAATGACCCCTCTGAAGTTATTGGATTGCCCTAGAATTTTTATGGTAATTACTTAGGAAATAGATGAGCATGTCCATGTAAATTAATCAACTTGGAATTATTGTTTTGAGGGGTAACTACTGAATTGAAGTTGGCGTCACAAAACGGAAAAACAGGACAGAATTGTAGAATAAGTTGGGAGGCCTTAGTCTTGTGGATTTGGACATGTATGAACTGTTTGGGCACATGCATATTACTCCTTGATGTGTTTACTGTGTTTCCCATGTGTTGGCCCAAATTAATTAAGATTTTATGGTCTTGGAAATTATGGAAAAGATGGGTACTATACTGCTGGATTCAGCAGTACACTTTTTAGCAACTTAATAATTTAAGGGTTTTACTCATCTTGAAACGTTATGAAAATTTTATGGCATGTAGATAGGATCCCATTATGCATGTGTAAGGAAAGAGATTATGAAAATAGGCATGATTTGTTATGTTGGAGGCCTCATGAACAGAACGTAAATTCTGGAAAATTTTCATCTCATGGGATTATGCCTATGTCATGTCCTAAGTAATTTTTAAGATGATTCATGCCATGACTTGCATTGCATTTCATCCCATGTATCACGCATGATCATGTGCATCATGAATCTGATTTTCTAAGTTTTTCCGTATGCAATGAAGTTCTTTTCAAGCAAGCAAGTTTTCGTTATGCACGTAAGTTATTTATGGTCCCATGATTTTCTAAAGAAATGCACTATGACTTCCTTGCCCGGCTAAGCATGCTCATAACCTGAGCCAGACCCGGGGTTAATAGGTCTGATGACATGATAAGTTCTGGACCCGTTCCGGACCCGGGGTTAATTAGTCCGATGATATGTTCTGGTCCCAACCCAGGCTCAGGGTTAATCGGCCTGTTGACATGTTCTGGACCCATCCCAAACCCGGGGTTAATTGGTATGTTGATATGTTCTGGACCCGCTCAGATCTGGGGTCAATTCATCTGAAACTCTGTTTTCTTTATGCTTATTTTATGGGACCAAATGATGATCTTTGCCACGACATGACATCATGCATTGCTTCTTGCATATTCCATGTGCACATTGCATGTTAGGACGTTTAAGTTAAGAAAGGGTATGATAATGTAAAAATTGGTATTACTTAACTTATGATTAGGTTTTACCTCCAGCAGATTAAGGATTAAAGGCTAGGTATGAATTTAACGTTTGAGGTTCTTGGGGTTTTTCCATTCATGTTTTGATTCTTTATTTATTTCATGATAGTTTAATGTATGCTTGCTGGGTGATTTTTATCACTCATACCTTTTTTTTTCCCAGAGCCAGAGAATGCCAATGTTGAGTGGATTGATGATGAACCGAGAGTGCCGTACCCGTAGACAAGGAGCTGAAGGAAGAAGATGCTTAAGGACTTCTGTGCTGATTTGATATTTGTGTTATGGACTATGTTTGGACTTTTGGGATTTCGTTTCTATCGCGTTATGTTGGACTATTGTTTTGGGACTTAGTATTTCGGCATGCATGTTTATTTCAAAGTTTTTATTCTGTCTAAATTTTGCTACCATGTTAAATGTTAACATGGGAATCCATGACTTAAGTTATGGATTTTTGCATGTAATGCATGATGCTTAGTATTCTCCATAGTGAAGTACGGCGGTGCACCGCATTCGGATAAGGTCCGGTGCGGGGCGCTACAATTAGAATGTAAAACTAACACTTTGGTTTATTTTCCTCACAAAACCGTGATCTTCAAAGGGTCACTAGGTGAAGCTTCTTCAAGCTACTAGGTGGTATTAAGCATCTTGGTGGGTTGAACCTCTTGCAATCCCCATTTGAACACTATTTTCGTAAGATAATCTAGCCTCAAACTAGCTTTATTATATATTTAAATAGTAGCTAACATCTACTTCCACTTCCTCTCCAAAACCGTATGTCATAAGGAGAAGTGGGAGGAAACTTCACTCTATTTCAACCAAAGCTCAAGCTTGAGAAAGATCTAAGCTCAAAGAGGCAAGTATACCCTAAGCAATCTTAACTTATTTGTGAAGTGTATGCTTGAATGACTATCCTTTCTAAGATGTGAATCTTAGTTGAATATTCTAAGTACTAAACATGAAAACTTAGTTATTATAAGGAAAAGTGTTGTCATGATGTATGATTTACTACATGGATATGTTTGTGCTCAAACTAAAATATGACATCAGACCTACTATGTGCAAGAAACGGGCTGTTATGATGATTATTGGATGCATGAATTAGTCTTGTTGAGAATAGAATTTATGAGGTGTGAAATGCATGAAAATGGTGTGTGCTATGTGTTAAATGGCAAGGCTAATTGGGCGTGATCCATGTGTAGCCTAAAGACTATCATAAAACTTGGAATGATTATGTTAAAATAGGTATTTAGTGGTTAGTAAGTCATTTTAGAGAAATAAAGCTAGTTGGAAAGTATTGAACAAGAAAAGTGATAAAAGGTAAATCTACTGGAGCTGGACAGTTTTGAGTGGCGTATTGTATGACCTGAAAACGAACCTTAGGAATGTTCAATTTAGCTAAATTTTGGTAGGATGGTAGCCTTGTATGTTTAGTAAAAGTATGATGTGGAATTGAGGTAAAAGGACTTCTGGTTTGACCTTAATAAAATTTTTAGTAGGAATAGGTCACTGCAGTTGCAGTAAATACCTTGACTTAGAAAGAAAATTAATTGACCCCCTTAAGTATATTGGATTGACTTGAAATTTTTACAGTACTTACCTAAGACATAGATAAATATGTTCATGTGAAACATTTTCTTGAAATTACTGTTTTTGTAGGGTAACAATTAAGGCGAACGTCATGGTACAAAATTGGAAAACAGGGCCGCATGGTATGGTGTTTGTTGAGGCCTTAATCTTGTTTAAAATGGACTTGTGTGTGATGTTTGGGCCTTTGAATATTACTCCTTAGTGTATTGGCTATGTTTCCTGGTATTAGTCTTAATTCTATAAGGCCTTGTGGCCCATGAAACCGAGGTAAGGGCGGGTACTGCACTGCTGGATTCAGCAGTACCCCTTTTTAGTAATTTAATGATTTTAGGGTTTTAACTACCTCGAAATGTTCCGAAATTTTTATGGCATGTAGATAAGACTCCATTATGCATATGTGTGGCATAAGTTTATGAAAATAGGCCCTGAATTGATGATTATGAGGCCGCATGAACAGAACGTTAATGCTGGATTATTTTCCAGCTTAAGGGACATGTCCGTATATGTGTTATGTGATGTATTTAGTCATGAATTGCATGTTGCACATCATGCATTGCATTGTCCCCATTTACATGATTTATGAGACTGATTTTATGCCAATGAAATTTAAGAAAAGCTCTTTTTGAAAGAAAGATTTTAGTTTTGAAAGAAAGACTCCTATTGGTACCATTAATTCCTGGCTAGTACAACCCGCTCTAGATCCGGGGTTAATTGATCTGATGATGATTATGACCGTTCAGGCCTTGAGAGAATAGACCCGATGATGATGATTATGACCGTTTAGGTCCAGAGAGAATAGACCCGATGATGATGATTTATGACTGTTCAGGTCCGGAGAGAAAAGACCTGATAATGATTTATGATCGTTCAGGCCCAAAGAGAATAGACCTGATGATGATTATTGATTGTATGACCATTTTCGGATCCGAAAATAATAGATCCGAAGGGAATGATATGACCGCCTCAGATCTGGAGATAATAGATCTGAACACTCTCTATTCTCGTTTTATTATAATGATGTTTTGAAAGAAAGAATGATCGAATTTATCTTCATCTTGTCATGCTGCATCACATTTGCATATTCATACAAATTGCATTTAATGACTAGTCGAATGCTAGATGTACTGTTACTTAGGTTACGATCTTATTATTTACTGTCACCTAAGTTATGATCCTATTATCTTTCGTCGCATAAGTTATGATCTTATTTCCTTTGCGGCTAATGGTTTGAAGGTCAGGTATGTTGGAAATCCAAATTCTTGGGATTTGGTTCTTGTGTATACTTTCCATTTAATTCTTGATTGTTTATGGTGTACTTGCTGGTGACTTTGTCACTCACCCCCTTATTTTTCCTCCCAGAGCCTGCAGGAAATGGGGTAGAGTGGATTGACGATGAGCCTAGAGTTCCATACCCGTAGACGTGCGAGAGGATGGCAGCTTAAAGACTTTTATTATGATGGGTTATGCTTTGATGAACTTATGATGTAACATTAATTTCGGATTTCCCTGTTGTTTTGTGGACATGGTTGTAAACCTTATGTCGGATATTCGGAATGCTTTGTTTAAAAGTTTTTATTCTTCCTAGGTTCTTGGTTACCTGTTAAGATGATGGCATGAAAGTCCATAAATTTTGTTATGGACTATGACATGTTATGTATTGACGCCTGGTAGTCTCCGTAGCGAAGTACGGCAGGCGCACCGTACGCAGACAGGCCGGATACAGGGTGCTACAGAAGCAATTACGGAATGGCCAAGGCCAACGAACATTACAGAAGTGCGGAGTTTTCTTGGTCTCGCCGGCTACTATCATAAGTTTGTTGAAGGATTCTCCCGGATTGCTATGCCTCTCACCCGATTGACACAGAAGAATACAAAGTTCGAATGGACTTCGGACTGCGAAAGGAGCCTCGCAGAGTTGAAAAAGAAGTTGACATCTGCTCCAGCTTTGGCTCAACCTTTTTTGGGTGAAAGCTTTGTGGTGTATAGTGATGCCTCAATGTAGCGCCCCGTACCCAGCCTACCCGAATACGGTGCGCCCGCCGTACTTCACTACGGAGAGTACAAGGCGTCAACGTTTAACATGTCATAATCCATAATAAATCTTATGGACTTCCATGCTTGCATATCAATAGGTAAGCAAAATTGAGGCAGAATAAAAAATTTTAAATAAACATTCCAAATAACGTCTGCAGCAATGTCTCAAAATAAAAAGATAAATCCGAAATATTTGTTCCAACATAAGTTCATCAACATAAACCATCATGAAGAAAAGTCCTTAAGTTGCCATCCTCTCTCTCTCGTCTATGGATACGGAACTCTAGGCTCATCAGCAATCCACTCTACCCCGTTTCCTTCAGTCTCTGGGAGAAAAATAAGGGGGTGAGCGACAAAGTCAACCGCAAGTAAACCATAAACAGCCAAAAATTAAATGAAAAGTATACACAAGAAACAAAATCCCAAGAATTTGGATTTTCCACATACCTGATCCTCAATCCATTGTCCGTCAAAAGAATTAAGATCGTAACTTATGCGACAATAAGATCATAACTTAAGTTACCATACATAATAAGGCTATAACCTAAATAGTAGTACACATAGCATTAGACTGACTGTTAAATGCAACATGTATGAATATGCACATGTGATGCAGCATGATGAAAATGAGGATAAATTCGTTCATTCTTTCTTTCAAAACATCATCGTAAGTCAAACGAGAACAGAGAGTATTCAGATCTATTATCTCCAGATCTGAGGCGATCATATCATTCCCTTCGGATCTATTATTTCCGTACCCGAAGACGGTCGTACAATCAATCATCGTAATCAGGTCTATTCTCTTCGGGCCTGAACGACCATAATCATCATCAGGCCTATTCTCTCCGGGCCTGGACGGTCATAATCATCATCAGGTCTATTCTCTCCGGGCCTAAACGGTCATAAACATCATTGTCAGGTCTATTCTCTCCGGACCTGTACAGTCATAATCATCTTCAGATCAATTAACCCCGGATCTGGAGGGGTCATACTGGCCAGGAATTAATGGTACCAATAGGAATCATTCTTTCAAAAACGGAAATCTTTCTTCCAAAAATAGCTTTTCTTCATTTCTTTGGCATAAAATCAATCTTATGAATCATGCGAATGGGGACAATGCAATGCATTATGTGCAACGTGAAATTCATGGCTAAACACATCACAAAATACTTATACGGACTTGTTCCTTAAGCTGGAAAAATATTCCAGCAATAACACTCTGTTCATGCGGCCACCAATCAACAATTTAGGGCCTATTTTCATAAAATTATGCTACACGTATACATCATGAAGTCTTATCTGCATGGCATAAAAATCTCGTAACATTACGAGGTAGATAAAACCATCGAATCATTAATTTACTAAAAATGGTACTGTTGAGTCCAGCAGTGTTGTACCCGTTCTTTCCTTAGTTTAATGGGCCGTAAGGCCTTATCCAATTAAGGATAAAACATGGTAACAAAATCAATACCCTAAGAAGTAATATTGTAAAGTCCCAACATCAGATACAAGCCCAATTAAATTGTATTAAGGCCTTAACAAAATGCCATACCACACGGCCCTATTTTCTAGATTTTGTACCTTGACTTCCCCTTAATTTTTACCCAGTACAATCAGTAATTTTAAGCAATTTCCTCCCATGAACATATCCCCCTATGTTTTAGGTAAGTACTGTAAAAGTTTCAAGGCAATCCAATACTCTTAAGGGGGTCAAATAACATTCTTTCCAAGTTAAGGTATTTACTGAAACTGTAGTGACCCACTTCTACTAAAAGTTTTATTAAGGACAAACCATAAGTCCTTTTACCAAAATTTCACCTCTCATTTTTACTAAACATATGAGGCTACCATCTTACAAAAGTTTAGCTAATTTTCACGTTCCTAGGGTTCATTTTCTGTTCACACAACATGCCCCTTAAAACTGTCCAGCTCCAGTAGTTTTGCTTTTTACCACTTTATCTGTCCATGGTTATCCAAATTCTCTAAGGTGGCTTACTAACCATTAAATACGTATGTTGACATGGTTATTACTAGATTAATAATTATCTTAGGCTTCACACAATCAAAATAAAACAGCCTTGTCGTTTTATACACACACCAGCTATCTTCATGCATCTTACTCTTAATGTGGTCAAATCTTAGAAGATTACTCATTCCTCCAACACTTGTTATACAACCCATCCCTTGCACATGGTGGGGGTCATGTCACATCTTTATTTGAGCACAAACATAGACATGTAGTAAATCATACATCAAGATAATACCTTTTCCTTGAAATCTCTAAGTTCTTGTGCCTAGTTCTTAGAACATTCGATTAACGATCACATCTTAGAGAGAACTAGTCATTCAAGCATATACTTTGAAAATAAGCCAAGGTTGCTTAGGGTGTACTTGCCTCTTTGAGTAAGAACTTCCCTTAGAGTGAGTCTTGCTTGAAAAAGGTTGAAGCTTTCTTCCAACCTTGACACATAGCACACGGTTTTGGGGGAGGGGAGAGAGATGGATGTTAGCTACTATTTTGAATGAAGAACAACTAGCTTGATGTTAGGATTTCCTTGCCCAAAATGGAGTTTGAGATGGATTCCACTCACCAACAATGCTAGCTTCCCTAGTAGCTTGAGAATCTTCTCCTAGTGGCCCTTGAAGGTCACGGTTTTTAGTCAAGACAAGAACCAAAGTGTAAGCTTCACTTTTTAGAGAAATGGACTATACTTTTAGAATCTAAGGTGTGAATTACCTAGATGAAGCTTGAACGTTGAAGATGGTTCTTGAATCTCCTTGGCCCAAGGTTATCCGTGTGAGAGAAGGTGAGGGAGGGTTTGCTCAAGTATGTGAAGAATCCTTGATCTTTTGGTTCGGGTGAGCTCTTGAGTGGTTTGAATGTTGTATGTAGAAGAAGCTTCTAGGATCTTTGGAGATGATTTTCTTCAAATGCTAGGGGGTGCCGTTGGAACCCTTAAGGAAGAGAAGACCCTTCATTTGCATGGATCCATAATGAGTTTCTTACACCATTTACTACCTTGAGTTACTTTTTGAGGTGTGGTTAAGAAAAATTAACCATAGTAATTGTTTCAAAGTGTCTCATGGCTTCACCATGGTACACATCCAGCGGTTGGGGTGTGGTTGGGTTTAATTAACCCTTAGTTACCTTCTTTAATACACCTTGAGTTACCTTTTTAGGGTGGTTAACAAAAAGTAACTAGGGGTAATTGTTTTAGGGGTTACCATGGATTATCCATGGTAATCCGGTGGTAGGGCTTTCATTGGCCCTTTTTGTTCTTCAATTTCTTTATGAGGATAATTAGAAAAAGTGGTCTAAACTAAAAGTGTTTAGTTGGACTATTATGGTGAAAATGATCCCATGGATTATCCCCTTTATGGTGTATCCGGCCTATGAAAGGAAAAGAAGAGAAAATCTTAAATCTTAGATTAATACTCTCCTTCCCTTTATGTGTAAGACTTTTGGAATTTCTTTGAGAAAGCAACAAAGTAATTAGTTGGGGCATTTAACAAAAAAAGTTCTTCATGAATGCCTTAACTATGGCCTTACCCGGCAGTTGGGGGAGGGAAAAGTGCAAAACTTTTTCCCCTAACCTTTTAAACCCTATTTAGTAGGGTACTTAATGGTAGTGGAAGCTTTATTGTCTTTACTTTTAAGGAAATCATTAAAGACTAATTGTCTTGTAAGGGAAGAATATCCTAAAGTATTTTAAGACCCTTATGGCCGATTTTCTCAAAATCTTGGGAGGTTAAAATGGTCATTTATCATGCTTCATATTGCCTACTTGGAGTATTATACTATCTCTTATTGTATTCAATTTGAGGAAAAATAATTAAACAGACATAATAAAACTTAATAATAATAATAGAAAAAGTATTTGGAAATACCAACATGTCATTATACCACTTCATACGGGTCTCAAGTATAGTATGATTTTTATTCGGTACAACATCCTCCCCCCTCTTATTACAAGTTTCGTCCTCGAAACTTAAAAGCACTAATCGAAAAGGTTGGGGTACAAGTTCTTCATATGTTCTTCCGTTTCCCAAGTGGATTCATCAACTGAGTGGTGCTTCCATTGCACTTTAACCATGGGAATGGATCGTTTCCTTAGGACCTTTTCCTTCCGGTCAACGATTCTTTCTGGCTCTTCTTCATACGACACATTAGCTTCAATTTTCTAGGGCTGCTCCTCAATGATATGACTGGGCTCATGCACGTACCGGCGAAGCTGGGATACATGAAATACGTCATGCAACCGAGACAATGATGGCGGTAACGCTAATCGGTAAGCGACTTCTCCAATTCTTTCAAGAATCTCGTATGGCCCGATAAACTTGGGACTTACTTTACCTTTTATGCCAAATCTTTTCACTCCCTTTGAAGGCGACACCTTTAAGAATACTTTTTCACCAGCCTAAAATTCCACCGGTCACCGCTTTTCGTCAGCCCAAGCTTTGCTTCTATCCTGGGCCATTTTTAACCTCTGCTTAACAATTATTACTTTCTCTCGGGTCTGTTCCATCAAGTCAGGTCCTGAAAGAATTTTATCTCCGATTTAATCCGAATAAAGTGGAGATCGGCACTTTCTTCCATAAAGGGCTTCATAAGGAGCCATTCCAATAGATCAATGGTGTCTATTATTATATGAGAACTCCACGAGCTTGAGACTCTTGTCCCTGTTTCCTCTGAAATCAAGTATGCAAGCTCGTAACGTATCTTCCAGTGTTTGGATGGTTCTTTCCGATTGACCATCAGTCTGGGGATAAAATGCTGAACTCATCCGTATCTCAGTGCCCATCGCTTTTTGGAAAGCTGTCCAAAATCGAGAAGTAAAACGAGGGTCGCGATCGCAAACGATACTCATGGGTATTCCATGCAGACACACAATCTAATCTATGTACATTGAGGCCAGCTTCTCCAAAGAGGCTTTAATTGACATAGCCATGAAATGGGCAGACTTAGTCAAACGGTCTACTATAACCCAAATAGTATCATGCCCATTCTTTGTCCTTGGCAGATCAGTCACAAAGTCCATAGTAATATGATCCCATTTCCATTCCGGGACTTCAAGAGGCTGTAATAACACGGCGGGTCTTTGATATTCTGTTTTCACTCTCTGGCAAACGAGGCACTTCTCTACGAACTCGGCGATTTGTTTTTTCATACCCTGCCACCAGAACTTCCGCTTTAAATCTTGATACATTTTGTTGGCTCCGGGATGAATAGATAGACGAGAACTTTGAGCTTCCCAAAGAACTTCATTCTTTGTATCTCCATCATCAGGTATGCACAATCGACTTCTGAACCACAGGCTGTCATCATTTTTGATCTCGAAGTCTTCAGAAGGATTCATTTTCAGCCTGTCCTTAATTTTCTTCAAGGCTTCATCTTTTTCTCGACCTTCTTTAATTTTGTCAATTAACGAAGGGACCAAAACTAACCTAGCCAATATATTATCGATGGAATCAACTGTCTCCAAATCGAACTCTTCTATGTCACACTGTAGAGGGGGTTGACGTGGATGACTTGTTTTCCGACTCAAGGCGTCGGCAACTTTGTTGGCTTTCCCCAGGTGATATTTGATAGAAAGATCGTAATCCTTCATTAATTCTAGCCATCGGCGTTGGCACATGTAGCGCCCCGCACCCTAGCTAGCCGGATACGGTACGCCCGCCGTACTTCACTACGGAGAGACCGGAATAAAATATGTGGACTTTCATGCTTACACGTCAACAAGTAAGAAAAAGCGAGGCAGAATAAAAACTTCTACAAATAAAAGCGTCTAAGCAACCATCATACGTTTTACAGACATGTTCGCAAAATGCGGAAATCCCAACAGTCAATGTTTCCAATCATAAATTCATAAAAGTTCATTAATCACATCCATCATGGCAACCATCCTTAAGTCATCCTCCTCTCGCTCTTCTACAGATAAGGGACCCTAGGCTCGTCTTCGATCCATTCGACCCTATTTCCTGTGGGTTCTGGGAGGAAAAATAAGGGGTGAGTGACAATGTCACCGGCAAGTAAACCATAAATAATCATGAATTAAATGGAAAGTACATACAAGAACCAAACCCCAAAAGTTTTGGTTTAGCAACATACCTGACCTTTCCATCCAATATCCGTAAGTAACAAGCTCATAACTTATTAAAAATCATCACTTAGGAGCTATCAAGTCATAACATCTTAGCCTAAGTGACGATGTAACAAATAGTCGACAAATCATTAAATGCAATGTGCATGAGTATGCTTATGCGATGCATCATGATAAAAATGAGGATAAGTTCTTTCTTTCTTTCTTTCAAAACATCATGGTCAATAAAAACAAGAGAGTGTTCAGATCTATTCTATCCGGATCTGAGGCGGTCATATTCTTCCCTTCGGATCTATTATTTCCGGATCCGAAAACGGTCACATCATCAATCATAGTCATCAGGTCTATTCTCTCCGGGCCTGTACGGTCATAATCGTCATAATCAAGGCCTATTCTCTCCGGGCCTATACGGTCATAATCATCATAATCAGGTCTATTCTCTCCGAGGCATGAACGGTCATAATCATCAGATCAATTAACCCTGGATCTGAAGCGGGTCCTGCTGGCCAGAAATATACGGTACCGATGGAAAGCGTTCTTTTCAAAACCGAATATTTTCTTTAAAAACGCTTTTTCGTCATTCTTTGTCATAAAATCAGTTTCATAAATCATATAAGTGACGATGATGCAATGTATGACATGTACCATGCAACCCGTGACATGATGTGTTACATGCATACAAGTACGATTTTATTCTTTAGGCTGTAAAAATTTCCAGAATTATCGTTCCGTTTGCACGGTCTCAAAACCTCATGTTTTAGGCCCATTCTCATGTTTTCTTAACATACGTATGCATAAGGGTGTCTTTTTTACTTGCCATAAAATTTTCGTAACGTTTTAAGATGCTCCAGATTTGGGGTGAATTGATCTGATGATTATGACCGTTCAGGCCCGGAGAGAATAGACCTGATTATGATGATTATGACTGTACATGCCCAGAGAGAATAAACCTGATTATGACGATTATGATCGTACAGGCCCGGAGAGAATAGACCTGATGACTATGATTGATGATGTGACCGTTTTTGGATCTGGAAATAATAGATCCGAAAGGAAGAATATGACCACCTCAGATCCGGATAGAATAGATCTGAACACTCTCTTGTTTTTATTGACGATGATGTTTTGAAAGAAAGAAAGAAAGAACTTATCCTCATTTTTATCATGATGCATCGCATAAGCATACTCATGCACGTTGCATTTAATGATTTGTCGACTATTTGTTACATCGTCACTTAGGCTAAGATGTTATGACTTGATAGCTCCTAAGTGATGATTTTTAATAAGTTATGAGCTTGTTACTTACGGATATTGGATGGAAAGGTCAGGTATGTTGCTAAACCAAAACTTTTGGGGTTTGGTTCTTATATGTACTTTCCATTTAATTCATGATTATTTATGGTTTACTTGCCGGTGACATTGTCACTCACCCCTTATTTTTCCTCCCAGAAACCACAGGAAATAGGGTCGAATGGATCGAAGACGAGCCTAGGGTCCCTTATCTGTAGAAGAGCGAGAGGAGGATGACTTAAGGATGGTTGCCATGATGGATGTGATTAATGAACTTTTATGAATTCATGATTGGAAACATTGACTGTTGGGATTTCCGCATTTTGCGAACATGTCTGTAAAACGTATGATGGTTGCTTAGACGCTTTTATTTGTAGAAGTTTTTATTCTGCCTCGCTTTTTCTTACTTGTTGACGTGTAAGCATGAAAGTCCACATATTTTATTCCGGACTATGATACGTTATGGATTGACGCTTGGTACTCTTCGTAGTGAAGTACGGCGGGTGAACCGTATTCGGCTAGGCCGGGGTGCGGGGGTCTACAGGTGGTATCAGAGCTGAGGCTCTAGATCCAAGCAGAATATAGAATTAAGTTATGATATTAGAAATCTAAGTTTGATCTTAGATGTAAGTCATGATCTTAGATGAGAGTTGACCTTAGACTAGGATGACTTAGACTGGAAATTAGAGTCATGACATAATAATGAAAATCCTAGTCCATGAAATTTATATTTTCTTGAGTTGTCCAGTTAAACTTCTATTGGATTATGAATTGAACTCTGTCACTTATTATGACATTCCAACCTTGAATAAAACCCCGACACTTCATAGTGCAGATGGCAAGACCACGAGGTAGACCTGCCAGACCGGAGGTGTAGAAGCCTATTCCTCCTCCACCTGCTCAGGTTCCTCCACCACCACCACCACAAGACCAAAATCCGCCCCCAGCTCAGAATATTCCCCAATCCCAGGGGCCTCTGCCACAAATGATTCCAGACATTAATGCTTTCCATAATTTCTGCCAGACCGTAACCCAAATCGGTCAAGTAATGTTACATCAGAGTGCTCCTCAGCCTCACGAGCCAGTCAGGGATGCTCAGTACTACTTTGAAAAATTGAAAAGAGCTAATGTTCCGCCTTTCGAAGGAAAGTCAGACTCAGATGTCGCTGAGAAGTGGCTGGACGAAGTAGAAAATTGTTTTGAATTGATACGAGCACCTGAGGAGGTGAAGACTCGAGCTGTCCGGCTATTTCTACTTGGGGAGGCCAACCAGTGGGGGAAGTCCAATCTGCAATCTCTGCCAAGGCCAATTCCATGGGAAAGATTTCTCTAAGAATTCAACAAATTTTACATTCCACCATCAGTCAAGTTGCAGAAAAGACATGAATTTGAATCATTAGTACAAGAACAAGGAATGACAGTTGCAGAGTATGCTAACAAGTTCATAGCCCTGGGAAGATTTCAACCATCTACTATGAACGATGAAGAAACTAAAATGTTGAAGTTTGAGAGGGGGTTAAACCCTAGGATCAGGACTTGGTTGGTCAATGCAAACTCGATAAATTTTAGTGCACTACTGGACGCTTGTTACAGAATAGAGAGGGATATCATTCGCCGTGATGAGATAGGACAGAAAAGAGGAAGAGAGACAGCAGGAAATGGAGGGTCCCGCAAAGCCGCAAAGCAGAACTCAAGAGGCCCAGGACGACAAGGAAATAATCAGTTTCAACGCCGTTCTCAAAAGAATCAGTCAAAGAATCAGGGCCAGCAGTCTGCTATTCCAAATTGTCCTCACTGCAATAAGCGTCACGTTGGGGAGTGCTACTTTAAGGCAGGAAAGTGCTTCAGGTGTGGCAAGGTGGGCCACATCCTCAAAGATTGTCCAGATAAGGGAACCACATGCTTTGGGTGTGGAAAAGTAGGACACATGGCCAAAGATTGCCCGGAGAAAGGGGCCCCACAACAGCAACAACCTAAGAACCCGCGTCAGCGTACTAATGCGAGAGTTCATGCTATGACAGACACAGCTGCTGAAGAGGCCAATGATGTGGTCGTAGGAGCTATTTTAGTATGCTCAGTGCTTGCCAATGTACTATTTGATAGTGGCGCTAGCCACTCATTTATCTCAAAGAAATTCGCAAAGAATATTGATCACACCCCAACCCATAGTGACACACCCTATAGAGTTCAAGCAGCTGGGGATCAGGTGTTTGTGTCTCATCACATTTTCAGAAATTGCAAACTCGAGTTCGATGATTACCGGTTTGATGCCAACTTAATTCCAATACCCATGACGGATTTCGATGTGATACTTAGGATGGATTGGCTCTCCAAGAATTTCGCCCACATCGATTGCCGTAAAAAGCGGGTTACTATTCAGGACCCTACTCGTAAGGAAGTAAACTTTCAGGGAGGTTCAAAATTAAGGAAGTGCCCCAAGAGTGTATATGTAAATGCGATTCACGCTAGTAAGGCGTTAAAGAAAGGACACGAAGGGTTTCTCATTTATGCCATAAATGTTGATCAAGCACCCTCCGATCTTTCTCAAGTCTCGGTGGTCTTAGAATATCCAGACATCTTTCCAGAGGAATTACCGGGTCTTCCTCTGTATCGAGAAATATCCTTCAAAATTAATCTAATTCCAGGAGCTGAGCCAATATCGAAGGCTCCCTATCGAATGGCACCTGCAGAATTAAAAGAGTTGAAGGAACAGTTACGCGAATTATTAGAAAAGAAACGTATTCGCCAAAGTGTTTCGCCTTGGGGTGCCCCCGTACTGTTTGCAAAGAAAAAGGATGGGAGTATGCGCTTATGCATTGACTATAGAGAACTCAACAAGATCACAATAATGAACAAATACCCATTGCCTAGGATTGACGACATATTCGATTAGCTTCGGGTAAGCGATTCAAAGTTTTTATTTCAACGATAAGTCTATTTTGAACACTACCTAAAAATATCGTGATGTAGGGGGCACAGAATTTCAGTAAGATTGATCTTTGCTCAAGATACTTCCAATTGAAGATCAAAGCTGAGGATGTCCCAAAAACTGCATTCAGAACCCGTTATGGACATTACGAATTTCTTGTAATGCCATTCGGACTGACCAACGCCCCCGCAGCATTTATGGATCTAATGAATCGAGTATTTCAAGAGCAACTGGACAAGTTCGTGGTAGTCTTCATTGACGATATCTTGATCTACTCACCTGATAAAGAGACCCACGTGACCCATTTAAGGACGGTCCTTGACATCCTACGGGGAAAACAACTGTATGCTAAATTTAGTAAATGCGAATTCTGGCTACGCAGTGTCGCATTTCTGGGACACGTGATATCTGAGGATGGTATATCCGTAGATCCCAAGAAAATCGAGGCAATCACAGAGTGGCTAAGGCCGACCAATGTTACAGAAGTACGGAGTTTTCTCAGTCTCGCCGGCTACTATCGTAAGTTTGTTGAGGGATTTTCTCGAATTCCCATGCCTCTCACCCGTTTGACACAGAAAAAGACCAAGTTTGAATGGACCTCAGATTGTGAAAGGAGTTTTATTGAATTAAAGGAGAAGCTAACTTCTGCCCCAGTCTTGGCACAACCTATTCTGGGTGAAAATTTTGTGGTGTATAGTGATGCCTCTAAGAATGGACTTGGATGTGTACTAATGCAGAAAGATCGAGTGATTGCGTATGCATCTAGACAGCTAAAACCATTTGAACAAAATTACCCAGTACACGATCTTGAATTAGCAGTCGTAGTCTGTGTCCTAAAAATATGGAGACATTATTTGTACGGTGAGAGGTTCGAAATCTTCACAGATCACAAGAGCCTTAAGTACCTCTTCACCCAAAAAGAATTAAACATGCGTCAACGCAGATGGCTAGAGTTGATAAAGGACTACGACTTTTCTATTCAGTATCATCCGGGAAAAGCCAATAAAGTTGCCGACGCTCTTAGTAGAAAGACAAGCCATCCACGTCAACCACCTCTGCAGCGTGATATGGAAGAATTTGATCTTGAGGATGTTGATTCCATCGAGGGCATGCTCGCAAAGTTGTTACTGATTCCTTTGCTGATTGACAAGATCAAGGAGGGTCAAGGAAAGGACGAAACTTTGAAGAAAATAAAGGACAGGTTGAGAACGAAACCATCTGAGGATTTTAAGATCAGGAATGATGATAGCTTGTGGTTTCAAGAAAGACTATGCGTACCCTATGACGATGATATAAGGAACGAAATTCTTCGTGAAGCTCATAATACACGTTTGTCTATCCACCCTGGAGCCAAAAAAATGTACCAAGACTTAAAACAAAGATTCTGGTGGCATGGCATGAAAAGACAAATTGCGGAGTTCGTGGAGAAATGCCTTGTTTGCCAGAAGGTGAAAGTGGAACATCAGAGACCCGCGGGATTACTACAACCTTTTGAAGTTCCCGAGTGGAAGTGGGACCACATTACTATGGATGTTGTATCTGACCTACCAAGAACGAAGAACGGACATGACGCCATTTGGATAGTCGTCGATCGTTTAACAAAATCCGCTCCCTTCATGGCCATGACGATCAAGGCTCCTATGGAGAAGCTAGCTACGATGTATGTTGATCAAATTGTGAGCCTTCATGGAGTACCCATAAGAATTGTATGTGACCGCGATCCTCGCTTTACATCTCGATTTTGGACAGCTTTTCAAAAAGCGATGGGCATCGAGATACGAATGAGCTCCGCATTTCACCCTCAGACGGATGGTCAATCGGAGAGGACCATCCAGACACTGGAAGACATGTTCCGAACATGTACACTTGATTTTGGAGGGAGTTGGGACAAGAATCTCAAATTATTGGAGTTTTCTTATAACAACAGTTATCATCGATCCATTGGGATGGCTCCGTATGAAGCACTCTATGGAAGAAAAAGCCGCTCTCCACTTTATTGGGATGAAATTGGAGAAAAGATTTTCACAGGACCTGACCTAATAGAACAAACTAGAGAGAAGGTAATGGTCATCAAACAAAGATTGCAAGCAGCCAAAGATAGAAGCAAGATTTGGGCAGACGAGAAGCGGCGACCATTGGAATTTCAAGCCGGGAAAAAGGTATTCTTGAAGGTATCCCCATCAAAAGGAGTTAAGAGATTTGGTATCAAAGGGAAGTTAAGCCCAAGATTTATTGGACCCTATGAGATTCTTGAAAGAGTTGGAGAAGTCGCTCACCGGTTAGCGCTACCGCCGTCGCTATCTCAATTACATGATGTATTTCACGTATCACAACTTCGTCGGTATGTGCACGAGCCTAGCCATATCATAGAGGAACAACCTTTTAAAGTTGAAGCCGACGCGACATACGTGGAATAACCAGAAAGGATAGTTGATCGTAAGGAAAAGACATTAAGGAGACAATCCATACCCATGGTTAAGGTGCAATGGAAGCATCATTCGATTGATGAAGCTACTTGGGAGATGGAAGAAAACATGAAGAATTTGTACCCTCACCTTTTTGATTAGCGCTCTTAAGTTTCGAGGACAAAACTTGTAATAAGGGGGGAAGATGTTGTACCAAACGAAAAGTCATGTTGTACTTGAAGACTTGTATAAGTGAATTAATATAATTTGCATCCTTCAAGTACATTTTTACTAAGTTTTATTATGACTTCTTTTATTTTACTTTGATAGAACAAAGATTACAATTATTCAAGCATGAGTTATGGATCATGGCCAATTCACCAAGGGCCTAGGCAATTTCGGCCATAAGGCATAAAGGGCCTTATAAGATTTCTCAAAATTACAAGAAGGTTACTCTTGAGGGCCTTCTTAATACAAGCCCAAATAGCAACTATACAATTTTAAGTGGTGGGGGCAATTTTCCCCCAACTCTCACAAAATTTCGGCCTATGAGTCCAAGAAGACTCAACATTTCCCTAATTTTATTTTTAAATCAAGAAAAAGAGGGAAATAATTAGTAAAAAAGACAACTACCTACATAGCTTTTCATTAAACCCACTTGGAAAGAGAATTAAGCATGGTAATGGCCACTTAATGCTTAACCGCCGGATTCCCCTCTATGGTTAACCAAAGAGCATTTCAAAAACTTACTATGGTTACTTTAAGTTAACCACAAGGCTAAAGTAACCCAAGTTAGCCTTAAAGTAACTATAGTTGGATAAAGTAACCCAAGTTAGCATTAAAGTAACCTTGATTAGCTAAAGTAACTTGGGTTAATTAACTCTAACCATGCCAAGGTGATCTCCTACTTCCCTCTCTTGCTTCCAACGGCTAAACCTTTAGCCTAGTAAAGAAATTTCTCTCCATGAAACCCTAACTCTCAACCCTCAAGAATTCCCAAAAAGCAAGAGACTTTCCCTCCCTTCTCCCCAAGGAACACGGCCTAGTAGAACCAAGAAGGTGTAAGATTCATCAAGGCTCAAACTTGGCCTAGATAAGAACACTCTAAATTCCTAGAGAGAATTTTATATCCTTCATTGAGTAAAAGCTCACATTGCTACTCTTTCTTGTTCAAAAACCGTGGCCCTCATGGTCACTAGGTACAAGCTTTCAAGCTCTTAAGTGGTACTAGTTTCTTAGAAGTTTGAACACCATTCAAGCTTCATTTTGGTAAGCTAATCTAGCCTCCATTTGGTTTTATCTTTTGCTTAAGATAATAACTAATGTTTGTTCTTTTCCTCCTCCAAACCGTGGGGTTTTATAGTGAAGAGGAGGAAGACTTTACTCATTTCATCTAAGTTCCAAGTTAAGAAAAGGTTAAGCTTGAAAAAGTCAAGTACACTATAAACATTCATGACTTGTGTGTGAAAGTATATGCTTGAATGTCTAGACGTTACTAAGTTTTAATCTTAGATGTAAAATGTTAAGTTTGAAGCATGAAACTTTCGGATCCTTAAGAAAAGTGGCTTGCATGTATGAGATTCTTTCAAAGGTGGATTCTTTGCCCTTTTTGAGTATAAATATGATGCTTGTCTAAGATAAGTGTGGCAAATTTCTCTTCTTTGGCATGTAAGGGGGACGGTTGGGATGAATTTGTGGGATAGATATTGTTCTTGTTAAAGATGGTGACTTGTGGGGAAAGGAGACATATGAGTTGTATGTTTTATGACTTTGGCGTAATATGTTCATGATGAAAATGAAATTTAAGCCCTTGCATGTGTGTGTAACAGGCTGCCTTGGGGGTATGGGACATACACACTAGATGTGCTAAGAATAGATTTTATTATGAACAAAATGTGCAAGATCAAAGTGTGCTATGTGCAACCTTCAAAACTATTTTTAAGTGAGTTGTAGGTGATCTTTAGAATGTGTTACAACCTGCAAAGTTTATGTTAAAAGATGTATTTGATGATTAGTAAGTCATTCATGAGAATAACTCAAGTTGGAACACTCTTAGTAAGGAAAAGCGACAAACATGGAAATTACTGGAACATGGCAGAATAATGTGACGTTTTGTATGACCTGAAAAGGGATCTTAGAAATATTCAATTAAGATAATTTTTGGTACGACACTATCCCTATGTGTATAGTAACTACGAGAGTTGGAATTATGGTAAAAGAAGTTATGGTTTATCCTTAATGGAATTTTTAGTAAAACTGGTTAAGCTGGAATTACTGGACTGGACTGAATCTAAGTGACATATTAATTGACCCGAAAATGGACCTTAAAAATATGCAAATGGGCTGATTTTTGGTAGGATTCTATCCCTATGTGTTTACTAAGTCTGGGAGTAAGAATTTTCTAAAAAAAACTTATGGTTAAGTCACAATTAAATTCGTAGTAAAATTGGCCACCCCAGAATCAGCATGTACCCGTTTTTGGAGAAGTGAGTAAGTGACCCCTTTAAAGTTATTATAATGCTTTGAAATTTTTATGGTAATTACTTAGGACATAGGTGAGCATGTCCATGTAAAGAAATTAGCTTAGAATTATTATTTTAACAGGTAACTACCGAAGTTAAGTTGGTATTACTAATCTGGAAAATTTGGCAGAATTACAGAATTGGTTGTAGGGCTTTATTCTTGTAGGCTTAGACTTATTTGTATGGTCTGGGCTTATGAGAAATAATTTTTGGTATGTCTACAGTATTTGTCAGGTGTTGGCCCCAATTAAATAAGGCTTAATGGGCCTAAAAGAAAGGTAAAAGAAGGGTACTGCACTGCTGAATTCAGCAGTACCCTGTTTGGTAAATTAATAGTTTAAGGGTCTTACATGTCTTGAAACGTTACGAAAATTTTATGGCAAGTAGAAAAGACATCCTTATGCATACGTATGTTAAGAAAACATGAGAATGGGCCTAAAACATGAGGTTTTGAGGCCGTACAAATGGAACGATAATTCTAGAAATTTTTCCAGCCTAAAGAATAAAATCGTACTTGTATGCATGTAACGCATCATGTCACATATTGCATGGTACATGTCATACATTGCATCGTAGTCACTTACATGATTTATGAAACTAATTTTATGACAAAGAATGACGAAAAAGCGTTTTTAAAGAAAAGATTTGGTTTTGAATAGAACGCTTTCCATCAGTACCGTATATTTCTTGCCAGCAGGACCCGCTCAGGATCCGAGGTTAATTGATCTGATGATTATGACCGTTCAGGCCCGCAGAGAATAGACCTGATTATGATGATTATGACCGTATAGGCCCAGAGAGAATAGACCTGATTATGACGATTGTGACCGTACAGGACCGGAGAGAATAGACCTGATGACTATGATTGATGATGTGACTGTTTTCGGATCCGGAAATAATAGATCCGAAGGGAAGAATATGACCACCTCAGATCCGGATAGAATAGATCTGAACACTCTCTTGTTTTTATTGACGATGATTTTTTGAAAGAAAGAAAGAAAGAACTTATCCTCATTTTTATCATGATGCATCGCATAAGCATACTCATGCACGTTGCATTTAATGATTTGTCGACTATTTGTTACATTGTCACTTCGGCTAAGATGTTATGACTTGATAGCTCCTAAGTGATGATTTTTAATAAGTTATGAGCTTTTTACTTACGGATATTGGATGGAAAGGTAAGGTATGTTGCTAAACCAAAACTTTTGGGGCTTGGTTCTTGTATGTACTTTCCATTTAATTCATGATTATTTATGGTTTACTTGCTGGTGACATTGTCACTCACCCCTTATTTTTCCTCCCAGAACCCGCAGGAAATTGGGTCGAATGGATTGAAGACGAGCCTAGGGTCCTCTATCCGTAGAAGAGCGAGAGGAGGATGACTTAAAGATGGTTGCCATGATGGATGTGATTAATGAACTTTTATGAATTTATGATTGGAAACATTGACGGTTGGGATTTCCGCATTTTGCGAAAATGTCTGTAAAACGTATGATGGTTGCTTAGACGCTTTTATTTTTAGAAGTTTTTATTCTGCCTTGGTTTTGCTTACTTGTTGGCGTGTAAGCATGAAAGTCCACATATTTTAATCTGGACTATGATACGTTATGGATTGACGCTTGGTACTCCTTGTAGTGAAGTACGGCGGGTGCACCGTATCTGGCTAGGCCAAGGTGCGGGGCGCTACAGCGCATATTCAGTTCCTTCTGGGTGAAAAGGTACTTAAGACTTTTGTGATCCGTGAAAATTTTGCACCTTTCACCGTACAGGTAATGTCTCCATATCTTTAGGGTAAAGGCTACAGATGCAAGCTCAAGATCATGTACTGGATAATTCTGCTCGAACGGCTTCAACTATAATGACGCATACACAACTGCTCGATCTTTCTGCATTAATACACATCCGAGGCCGTTCTTTGAAGCATCACTGTACACTACGCAGATTTCACCTGAAATTGGTTGAGCTAAAACCGGTGCAGATGTCAATTTCACCTTCAACTCAGTAAAGCTCCTTTCGCAGACCGAAGTCCACTCGAACTTCGTCTTTTTCTATGTTAATCGGGTGAGAGGCATAGCAATCCGAGAGAAACCTTCAACAAACTTGTGATAGTAGCCGGCGAGACCAAGAAAACTTCATACTTCCGTAACATTTGTTGGCCTTGGTCATTCTGTGATTGCTTCAATCTTTTTGGGATCTACTGCTATCCCTTCTTCAGATATAACGTGGCCAAGGAACGCTACACTGTGCAGCCAAAATTCGCATTGACTGAATTTTGCGTACAACTGCTTCTTCTGTAATATGTCGGGGACGATCCTTAAATGGGCTGCATGGGACTCTTCGTCCAGTGAGTAATTCAAGATATCATCAATGAAAACTACCACAAACTTGTCCAATTGCTCTTGAAACACTAGGTTCATAAGATCCATGAAAGCTGCGGGAGCATTTGTTAATCCGAAGGGCATCACAAGTAATTCATAATGTCCATAACGCATTCTGAACGCGGTTTTCAGAATATCTTCTTCCTTGATTTTCAATTGAAAGTATTCGGAACGAAGATCAATTTTAGTGAAAACTCGGGCTCCCCGAAGCTGATCGAACAGATCGTCGATCCTAGGCAACGGGTACTTGTTCTTTATGGTAATCTTGTTAAGTTCTCTATAATCGATACACAAATGCATGCTTCCATCCTTTTTCTTCACAAACAGTACGGGAGCTCCCCAAGGCGAGACGCTTAGGCGGATAAGTTTCTTTTCGAATAATTCATGTAACTGCTCCTTCAGCTCTTTCAATTCAGCAGGCGCCATTCGGTAAGGAGCCTTCGATATCGGCTCGGCTCCGGGAATTAAATTGATTTCGAACGAGATCTCTCTATCTAGCGAAAGGCCCGACAACTCTTCTGGAAAAACATCACGATATTCCTGAACTATCGGGACTTGAGAAGGGTCAGATGGTGCTTGATTAGCACTTAAGGCATAAACTAGGAATCCTTCGTGTCCTTTCTTCAGCGCCTTACAGTCACGGATCGCGTTTAAGTAGACATTCTTGGGGGATTTCTTTAGCTTTGAACCTCCATGAAAAGTCACTTCTTTTAGTTCTGGGTTCTTAATGATAACCCGTCTTTCACGACAATCAATGTATGCGTATTTTTGGAAAGCCAGTCCATTTCAAGAATTACATCAAAATCATTCATAGTTATCGGGATCAAATCCGCCGAAAATTGTTGTTCGTCGAACTCAATCTCGCAGTTCTTATACAGCCTGTGAGATACTAGTACTTGATCGCCAGCTGCTTGGACTCAGTAAGATGTCCGAAGGGGGACTAGGCTATGATCAATATTCCTAGCAAACTTCCTCGATATAAATGAGCGGCTAGCGCCACTATCAAACAACACATTTGCAGGTACAGTACAGACTAAGATAATTCCTGAATTATGCAACATTGACTAAGCTAAACAGAAATCACAACACCTTGTAAAATGTAATATTGCATAATTCTTAAAACATGCCGGCCACCACATCATTAGCTTCTTCAACAGCAGCGTCAGTCATAACATGAACTTTTGCATTCGTGCGCTGGCGCTGGTTCCTTGGTTGTTGCTGCTGCTGGTTCCCTTTTCTGGGCAATCCTTACTCATGTGTCCAACTTTGCCGCATCCAAAATAGGTTGTCCCATTGTCTGGACAGTTCTTGAGTACGTGGCCCACCTTGCCACATCCGAAACATTTCCCTGCTTGAAAGAAACACTCTCCCACATGATGCTTCTGGCAGTGGGGACAAGCCGGGATGGCTGGTTGTTGCTAACCCTGGTTTCTGGGCTGGTTCTTCTGCTGTGATTGACGCTGATAATCTTTCTGATTCTTTCCTTGTCGACCAGGTCCTCGAAAACTTTGTTTAGCGGCTTTGTGGGGTCCTCCACTTCCTAACACTTCCCTTCCCCTCTTTTATCCAACTTCATCCCTACGGATGATGTCTCTCTCAATTCTATAACACGCGTCTAGTAGTGCTCCAAAGTTGGCAGGATTTGTATTCACCAACCAAGTCCTTATCATTGGATTCAGTCCTCTTTCAAACTTCAACATTTTAGTTTCCTCGTCATTCATTGTTGATGGCTGAAATCTTCTCAGCGCTACAAACTTGTTTGCATAATCTGCCACAGTCATTCCTTGTTCCTGCTTCAAGACTCAAATTCGTGTCTTTTTTGTAGCTTCACAGAAGGAGGTATGTAAAACTTGTGAAATTCTTGTAGAAATCTTTCACATGCAATCGGTCTCGGTAAGGATTGCAAATTTGCTTTCCACCATTGATTCGCTTCTCCAAGTAAAAATGGTCTTACCGCTTGGGTTTTCATCTCCTCAGGGACACGGATTAACTCAAAACAGTTCTCTACTTCGTCTAACCACTTTTTAGCAATATCTGGGACATACTTTCCCTCGAAGGGTGGTACATTGGCTCTTTTCAGTTTCTCAAAGTAATACTGCACATCCCTAAAAGGCTCATGTGGTTGGAGAGGGGCATTCTGCTGCATCATTACTTGGCCAATCTGCGTCACAGTTTGGCAGAAGGCCTGATCTGGATATTCGGTATCTTCGAAGGTAAAGGCACCTAATGTGGGGGATTGTTCTGAACAGGGGGCGGGTTCTGTTCTTGTGGTGGTGGTGGAACCTGAGCGGGCAGAGGAGGAACAGGTTCCTGAGGCTGTGGAAGGACCGGCTCCTGTACAGCGGGTCGGGCTCTAGCAGGTCTGCCACGAGGTCGTGACATCTGCACTAAGGAGCGCCGAATTTCATTCAAGGTGGAAATATCAAATTTAATGACGGAAATAAATTCATAATAAAATTTAACGAATATTCGAGTTAAATTCTGTGAACCTTTTAAAATTTTGTTGGCTAGGGTTTTATTATTGAGTCGAAACCCTAATTTCAGTCTAACTCATTCTAGATTTGGTTCAACACTCTTCTAAGATCATAGCTTAAGTCTAAAATCAAACTTAGATATTCTAAAATCATCACTTAATTCTATATTCTGCCTGAATCTAGTGCCTGAGCTCTGATACCACCTGTAGAGCCCTGTACCCGGCCTACCCGAATACGGTGCGTCCGTCGTACTTCACAACGAAGAGTACCAGGCGTCAACGCTTAACATGTCATTATCCATAATAAATCTTATGGACTTCCATGCTTGCATATAGACAGGTAAGCAAAATTGAGGCAGAATAAAAACTTTTAAATAAACATTCCGAATAACGTCTACAACCATGTCCTTAAAATAAAAAGATAAATCTGAAATGTTTGTTCCAACATAAGTTCATCAACATAAACCATCATGAAGAAAAGTCCTTAAGTTGCCATCCTCTCTCTCTCGTCTATGGATACGGAACTCTAGGCTCATCAGCAATCCACTCTACCCTGTTTCCTTTAGGCTCTGGGAGAAAAATAAAGAGGTGAGTGACGAAGTCACCAGCAAGTAAACCATAAACATCCAAGAGTTAAATGAAAAGTATACACAAGAACCAAATCCCAAGAATTTGGATTTTCCACATACCTGATCCTCAAACCATTGTCCGTCAAAAGAACTAAGATCGTAACTTATGCGATAATAAGATCATAACTTAAGTAACCGTACTTAATAAGGCTATAACCTAAATAGTAGTACACATAGCATTCGACTGACTGTTAAATGCAACATGTATGAATATGCACATGTGATGCAGCATGATGAAAATGAGAATAAATTCGTTCATTCTTTCTTTCGGAATATCATCGTAAGTCAAACAAGAACAGAGAGTATTCAGATCTATTATCTCTGGATCTGAGGCGGTCATATCATTCCCTTCGGATCTATTACTTCCGGACCCGAAAACGGTCGTACAATCAATCATCGTAATCAGGTCTATTCTCTCCAGGCCTGAACGGTCATAATCATCATCAGGTCTATTCTCTCCGGGCCTGGACGGTCATAATCATCATCAGGTCTATTCTCTCTGGGCCTGAACGGTAATAAACATCATTATCAGGTGTATTCTCTCCAGACCTGTACGGTCATAATCATCTTTAGATCAATTAACCCCGGATCTGGAGCGGGTCATACTGGCCAGGAATTAATGGTACCAATAAGAGTCATTCTTTCAAAAACGGAAATCTTTCTTTCAAAAATAGCTTTTCTTCATTTCTTTGGCATAAAATCAATCTTATGAATCATGCGAATGGGGACAATGCAATGCATAACGTACAACGTGAAATTCATACTAAACACATCACACAATACTTATACGGACTTGTTCCTTAAGCTGGGAAAGTATTCCATCAATAACACTCTGTTCATGCGGCCACCAATCAACAATTTGGGGCCTATTTTCATAAACTTATGCTACACATATGCATTATGAAGTCTTATCTGCATGCCATAAAATTCCCGTAACATTACGAGGTAGATAAAACCATCAAATCATTAATTTACGAAAAAGGGTACTGCTGAGTCCAGCAGTGTTGTACCCGTTCTTTCCTTAGTTTAATGGGCCGTAAGGCCTTATCCAATTAAGGCTAAAACATGGTAACATAATCAATACCCTAAGAAGTAATATTGTAAAGGCCCAACATCACATACAAGCTCAATTAAATTGTATTAAGGACTCAACAAAACGCCATACCACACGGCCCTATTTTCCAGATTTTGTACCTTGACTTCCCCTTAATTTTTACCCCATACAGTCAGTAATTTTAAGAAATTTCCTCCCATGAACATATTCCTCTATGTTTTAGGTAAGTACTGTAAAATTTTTTAGGCAATCCAATACTCTTAAGGGGGTCAAATAACTTTCTTTCCAAGTTAAGGTATTTACTGAAACTGTAGTGACCCACTTCTACTAAAAATTTTATTAAGGACAAACCACAAGTCCTTTTACCAAAATTCCACCTCTAACTTTTGCTAAACATATGAGACTACCATCTTACCAAATTTTAGCTAATTTGCACGTTCCTAGGGTACATTTTCTGTTCACGCAACATGCCCCTTAAAACTGTCCAGCTCCAGTAGTTTTGCTTTTTACCACTTTATCTTGTCCATGATTATCCAAATAACCTTATTTCTCTAAGGTGGCTTACTAACCATTAAATATTTATTTTGACATGGTTATTACTAGATTAATAATTATCTTAGGCTTCACACAAACAAAATAAAACAGCCTTGCGGTTTTATACACACACCCGCTATCTTCATGCGTCTTACTCTTCATGTGGTCAAATCTTACAAAATTATTTATTCCTCCAACACTTGTTATACAGCCTGTCCCTTGCACATGGTGGGGGTCATGTCACATCTTTATTTGAGCACAAACATAGACATGTAGCAAATCATACATCAAGATAACACCTTTTCTTTGAAATCTTTAAGTTCTTGTGCCTAGTTCTTACAACATTCGACTAACGATCACATCTTAGAGAGAACTAGTCATTTAAACATATACTTTGCAAATAAGACAAGGTTTCTTAGGGTGTATTTTCCTCTTTGAGTAAGAACTTCCCTTAGAGTGAGTCTTGCTTGAAAAAGGTTGAAGCTTTCTTCCAACCTTGACACATAGCACACGGTTTCGGGGAAGGGGAGAGAGATGGATGTTAGCTACTATTTTGAATGTAGAACAACTAGCTTGATGTTAGGATTTCCTTACCCAAAATGGAGTTTGAGATGGATTCCACTCACCAACAATGCTAGCTTCCCTAGTAGCTTTAGAAATCTTCTCCTAGTGGCCCTTGAAGGCAACGTTTTTTAGTCAAGACAAGAACTAAAATGTAAGCTTCACTTTTTAGAGAAATGGACTCTACTTTTAGAATCTAATGGGTCACTTACCTAGAAGAAGCTTGAACTTTGAAGATGGTTCTTGAATCTCCTGGCCCAAGGTTATCCGTGTGAGAGAAGGTGAGGGAGGGTTTGCTCAAGTATGTGAGGAATCTTGGATCTTTTGGTTTTGGTGAGCTCTTGAGTGATTTGAATGTTCTATGTAGAAGAAGCTTCTAGGATCTTTGGAGATGATTTTCTTCAAATGCTAGGGGGTGTCATTGGAACCCTTAAGGAAGAGAAGACCCTTCATTTGCATGGATCCATAATGAGTTTCTGACACCATTTACTACCTTGAGTTACTTTTTGAGGTGTGGTTAAGAAAAAGTAACCATAGTAATTGTTTTAAAGTGTCTCATGGCTTCACCATGGTACACATCCGGCGGTTAGGGTGTGGTTGGGTTTAATTAACCCTTAATTACCTTCTTTAATACACCTTGAGTTACCTTTTTAGGGTGGTTAACAAAAAGTGACTAGGGGTAATTGTTTTAGGGGTTAACATGGATTATCCATGGTAATCCGGTGGTAGGGCTTTCATTGGCCCTTTTTGTTCTTCAATTTCTTTATGAAGATAATTAGAAAAAGTGGTATAAACTAAAAGTGGTTAGCTGGACTATTATGGTGAAAATGATCCCATGGATTATCCCCTTTATGGTGTATCCGGCCTATGGAAGGAAAAGAAGAGAAAATCTTAAATCTTAGATTAATACTCTCCTTCCCTTTATGTGTAAGGCTTTTGGAATTTCTTTATGAAAGCAACAAAGTAATTAGTTGGGGCATTTAACAAAAAAAGAGTTATTCATGAATGCCTTAACTATGGCCTTACCCGACGGTTGGGGGAGGAAAAAGTGCAAAACTTTTCCTCTAACCTTTTAAACCCCATTTAGTAGGGTACTTAATGGTAATGGAAGCTTTATTGTCTTTACTTTTAAGGAAATCATTAAAGACTAATTGTCTTGTAAGGGAAGAATATCCTAGAGTATTTTAAGACCCTTATGGCCAATTTTCTCAAAATCTTGGGAGGGTAACATTGGTCATTTCTCATGCTTCATATTGCCGTCTTGGAGTATTATACTATCTCTTATAGTATTCAATTTGAGGAAAAATAATTAAAGAGACATAATAAAACTTAATAATAATAATAATAATAATAATAATAATAATAGAAAAAGTACTCGGAAATACTAACATGTCATTACACCACTTCATACGGGTCTCAAGTATAGTATGATTTTTCTTGGGTACAACACTCGAAAAACGGCCTTGGATGTGTGTTAATGCAGAAAGATCGAGTGATTGCATATGCATCTCGTCAGCTAAAGCCGTTTGAGCAGAATTACCCAGTTTATGATCTTGAGCTTGCAGCCGTGGTTTTTGCACTAAAGATATGGAGGCAATATCTATACGGTGAAAGGTGCGAAATCTTTACGGATCACAAAAGTCTTAAGTGCCTTTTCACCCAGAAGGAATTGAATATGCGCCAACGCCGATGGCTAAAGTTGATAAAGGATTACGATCTCTCAATCCAGTATCATCCAGGGAAAGCCAATAGAGTTGCCGACGCTTTGAGTCAGAAGACGAGCCATCCGCATCAACCACCTTTGCAGCAAGATATGGAAGAGTTTGACTTTGAGGTAATTTATTCCATTGATAATGTGCTTGCTAAGTTGGTTTTGATTCCTTCATTAATCGACAAAATTAAAGAGGGTCAAAAGATGAAGCTTTGAAGAGGATTAAGGATAAGTTGGAAATGATGCCTTCTGAAGATTTTGAGTTCAGAAATGACGATAGCTTGTGGTTCAAGGGTCGATTGTGCGTACCCAATGATGATGACATAAAGAAAGAAGTCCTTCAGGAAGCTCATAGTTCTCGTCTATCTATTCGTCCAGGAACCAACAAAATGTATCAAGATTTAAAGCAGAAATTCTGGTGGCATGGTATGAAGAAACAAATTGCCGATTTCATGGAGAAATGCCTCATTTGCCAGAGGGTGAAAGCAGAGCATCAACGACCCACATGATTATTGCAGCCTCTTGAAGTCCCTGAATGGAAATGGGATCATGTAACTATGGACTTTGTGGCTGACCTACCTAGAACAAAGAATGGACATGATGCTATTTGGGTTATAGTTGATCATTTGACAAAGTCCGCGCATTTCATGGCTATGTCAATCAAAGCCTCTCTGGAGAAGTTGGCTTCAATGTATATTGATCAGATTGTGTGTTTGCATGGGATACCTATGAGTATAGTTTGTGACCACGACCCTTGCTTCACTTCTAGATTTGGGACGGCTTTCCAAAAAAGCGATGGGCACTGAGATTCGGATGAGTTCCGTATTTCATCCTCAGACTGATGGTCAATCGGAAAGAACCATCCAAACACTGGAAGACATGTTACGAGCTTGCATCCTTGATTTTGGAGAAAGTTGGGACAAAAGTCTCAAGTTAGTGGAGTTTTCCTATAATAATAGTTATCATCGATCCATTGGAATGGCCCCTTATGAAGCGTTGTATGGAAGAAAGCGCGATCTCCACTATATTGGGATGAAATTGGAGACAAGATTTTTGTAGGACTTCACCTAGTGGAGCAAACACAAGAAAAGGTGATAATTATCCAGAAAAGGTTGAAGGCGGCCCAAGATAGAAGCAAAGTTTGGGCCGACAAAAAGCAGTGACCATTGGAATTTCAGGCATGTGAGAAAGTGTTCTTAAAGCTGTCACCATCGAAGGGCGTGAAAAGATTTGGCATAAAGGGTAAACTGAGTCCAAGATTCATCGGGCCATATGAGATTCTTGAAAGGATTGCAGAAGTAGCCTACAGGTTAGCACTACTGCCGTCGTTGTCTCAGTTACACGATGTATTTCATGTATCCCAGCTTCGCCGGTAGGTGTATGAGCCCAGTCATATCATCGAGGAGCATCCATTGAAAATTGAAGCCGATGTGTCTTATGAAGAAGAGCCGGAGAAGATCATTGACCGGAAGGAAAAGGCTCTAAGGAAGCGATCTATTCCCATGGTTAAGGTGCAATGGAAGCACCACATTGTTGATGAAGCCACTTGGGAGACTGAAGAAAGCATGAGGAGCTTGTAACCACATCTCTTTGACTAGTACTCTTAAGTTTCGAGGACGAAACTTGTGACAAGGGGGGAGGATGTTGTATCCAACGAAAATCATTATGTACTTAAGACTCGTATGAAGTGGTTTAATAAAATGTTAGTTCCTACAAGTGCATTTTATTAAGTTTTATTACCTCTTCTTTAATTACATTTCCTTAAAGTAAGTACTATAAGAAATAGTATAATACTCCAAGTATGTCTTATGATGCATGTGAAATGACAATTTTGCCCTCTTAAGATTTTTAGAAAATTTCGGCCATAAAGGTCTTAAGGGACTCTAGAATACTCTTCCTCATCAGGACAACTAGCTTTTAATAGCCTTCTTAAAAGTAAACCTAAAAGCTTACACATGGAATTTAAGTATCCCACTAAATGTGTCTCAAGAGTTTAAGGAAAAAGTTTTCCTCCTTTTTCCTTTTCAACCGCCGTATAATTGCAATAATAAGGCACCCATGAGATCACTTTTAACTTAATGCTCCAACCAATTACTTTATTTGTCTCTTAAAGAAATTCTAAAAAGGCCTTAAACATGTAGTAATAGCTTTATGATGGCGATTTCTCCCTTTTTACCATTAAGGCCGTTGGATACAAGCAATGGGAGATTACTGGGATCACCTTTACCATTAACACCTCAAATAACAACTTTAGTGATATTTTTACCTTAATTTATCCTCAAAACAACTAAAGAGTAAAGGAGCTAATAAGTAGTAAATAAAAGCCCCACCCTAAGACCCCAACCGCCGGGTATTACACCCACGGTTAAGCCATGAGAACTTTATCAACAACCTTAGTTACTTTTCTTAACCCAACCTCAAAAGTAGCTCAAGGAGTAAATGTTGCAAGACCTCATGATGGTGTTACATGCAAGTGAAAGGTCTCTCCTCCTCCTCCTTTATGAACCAACGGTTACCTTTTCTTGGTCTTGCAAGAAACCATTTTCAAGTTGAACCTAGAAGCTTCCCTCCATCTCCAACTCTCAACACTCTCAAGAGCTTACCCAAGCAAACCACTTAAGACTTCTTGCACACTTAGGCCACTCTTCCATTCCCTCCTATGGCAAGCTTAGCTAAGGGAGTCTCAAGATTTCCTTCATCTTCAAGCTCTAAGTTCTATCTAGGTGAGTTACATCTTAGCTTCTAAAGTGGATTCCATTTTCTTTAAAATGTAAGGCTCTCATCTTGCTTATCTTCTGTTATAAAACCGTGACACTACTAGGTGGTACTAAGCATCTTGGTGGGTTGGACCCCTTTCAATCCCCATTTGAACTCTATTTGGTAAGACAACATAACCTCAATCTAGCTCTTTTATACATTTAAGTGGTAGCTAATATCTACTTGCATTTTCTCTCCAAAACCGTGGGCTATGTGGAGAAGTTGGAGGAAACTTCTTGACTTATTTCTCTCCAAGGCTCAAGCTAGGGAAAGTTCTAAGCTCAAAGAGACAAGTATACTCTAAGCAATCTTGACTTATTTGTGAAGTGTATGCTTGAATGACTAGCCATTTCTAAGATATGAATCTTAGTTGAAGATTCTAAGTACCAAACATGAGAAATTAGTTGTTTTGAAGAAAGGTGTTGGCATGATTGAATGATTTACTATATGGATATGTTTGTGCTCAAACTTAAATATGACATGAGATCTAATATGCATAAAATATGGGCTGTTGAGTTGATTATTTGATAAATGAGTTAGTCTTGTTAATAATAGGCTTGATGAGGTGTAAAATGTATGAAAACGGCGTATGCTATGTGTAAAATTGCAAGGCTGTCTTGGCGTGGTTCATGTGTAGACTAAAGAATATTATGAAACTTGGAATGATTATGTTAAAGTGTGTATTTAGTGGTTAGTAAGTTATTTTAGGGAAATAAAGTTAGTTGGAAAGTGTTGAACAAGAAAAAGTGATGAAAGGCAGATTTACTGGAACTGGACAGTTTTAAGTAGCAAATTGTTTTACCTGAAAAGAACTTTAGGAGTGTCCAATTTAGCCAACTTTTGGTATGATTGTAGCCTTATATGTGTAGTAAATTTGGAAGGTGGAAATTTGGTAAAAGGACTTGTGGTTTGACCTTAGTGAAATTTGTAGTAGGAATAGGTCACTACAGTTTCTGCAAGTACCTAGTCTGAGAAAGAAAATTAAATGACCCTCTTAAGCATATTGGATTGCCTTGAAATGTTTATGGTATTTACTTAAGACATAGATGAACACGTCCATGTAAAGAATGGGCTTAAAATTTCTGTTTTTATGGGGTAAAAATTGAGGTGAAAGTCATGGTGCAAAACTAGAAAATAAGACATCATGGTGTTGTATGATGAGGCCTTATTCGTGTTTGATTGGACTTGTATGTGATGTTTGGGCCTCTGATTATTGCTCCTTAGTATATTGGCTATGTGTTCCAGATAATAGTCTTAATTGAATAAGGCTTTATGGCCCATGAAACTAAGGTAAGGGCGGGTACTGCACTGCTTGATTTAGCAGTACCCCTTTTCAGTAATTTAATGATTTGAGGGTTTTAATCACCTCAAAATGTTACGAAATTTTCATGGAATGTAGATAAGGTTCAATTATGCATATGTGTGGCATAAGTTGATGAAAATAGGCACTGCATTGGTGATTTTGAGGCCGTTTGAACAGAGCATTCATGTTGGACTATTTTTCCAGCTTAAGGGACAAGTCCGTATATGTGTTATATGATGTATTCAGTCATGATTTGCATGTTGCATGTCATGCATTGCACTGTCCATGTCCATACGATTTTATGAGACTGATTTTATGCCAAAGAAATTTAAGAAAAGCTCTTTTTGAAGAAAAGATTTCAGTTTTGAATGAAAGACTCCTATTGTACCATTAATTCCTCGCCAGCACAACCCGCTCCAGATTCGGGGTTAATTGATCTGATGATAAGTATGACCATCTAGGCCCGGAGATGATAGACCTGAGGATGATTATTTATGACTGTACAGGCCCGGAGATAATAGACCTGAGGACGATGATTTATGGCCGTCCGGGCCTGGATAGAATAGACCTGATGATGATGATTGATTGTATGACCGTTTTTGGATCCGGAAATAATAGATCCAAAGGGAATGGTATGTGTAGCGCCCCGTACCAGGACCTCGTCCGAATACGGTGCACCCACTGTACTTCACTAAGGAGAGTACAAAGCATCATGCATAATATGTGAAAATCCATAACTTAAGCCATGGACTCTCATGTTAACATTTAACATGGTAGCAAAATTTCGGCAGAATTAAAACTTTTAAATATCATGCATACCGAAATACTAAATCCCCAAAGCATTAATCTATCACACAAGGGAAAACCGAAATTCCAAAAGTTCCAACATAGTTCATAATACAAACATCATAGCAGCACAAAAGTCCTTAAGCATTGCCTCCTTCTGGCTTCCTCCTCGTCTACAGCTACGGTACTCTCGGCTCATCCTCGATCCACTCAATCTTAGCATTCTCTGGCTCTGGAAAAAATAAAGGTGTGAGTGATAAATCACCCAGCAACCATACAATAAACTAACACAAAATAAATAAAGAATCATAACGTGAATGGAAACCCCAAGAACCTCAACATTCATCCATACCTAACCATTAATCCTTGATCCACTTGAAGGTAACCTAATTACAACTTAAGTAATATCGTTCTTACGTTATCGTTACCTTTCACATCATAAACATCCTATCATGTAACGTGCACATGGAATATGCATGATGCAATGCGTGATGTCATGTCATGGTAAAAATCATTATCATTTGGTCCCATAAAATAAACATCAAGAAAACAGAGTGTCAGATCAATTAACCCCAGATCTGAACGGGTCCAGAACATATCAACAGACCAATTAACCCTGGGTATGGGACGGGTCCAGAACATATCTTCAGACCAATTACCCCGGGTCTGAACGGGTACAGAACATATCATCAGATCAATTAACCCCGGATCTGAACGGGTCCAGAACATATCATCAGATTAATTAACCTTGGGTCTGGCTCGGGTTAAGAGCATGCTTAGCTGGCAAGGAAAATCATAGAACTTTTCTTTTGAAAGCATGGGACCATAAATAAATTATATGCATAACGGAAACTTGCTTGAATCGAAAAGACTTGCTTGCGTACGGAAATCCATAAAATCAGTTTCATGATACATATGATCATGCATGATACATGAAATGATATGCAATGCAAGTCATGGCATGGACTATCTTAGAAATGGCTTAAGTCACGATATAGACATGATTTCCATGTGCTGAAAATTTTCCAGATATTATGTTATGTTCATGAGGCTTCCAAAATTAACCAAACAGGCCTATTTTCATAATCTTTTATCATATACACACGTCATGGGGTCCTATATTCATGTCATGAAATTTTCGTAACGTTCTAAGATGAGTAAGACCCTTAAATTATTAAGTTGTTAAGAAGTGTACTGCTGAATCCAGCAGTATAATAGTCATCTTTACCTTAACTTTCATGACCTTAAAACCTTAATTATTTTGGGCCAAAGCCTGGAAAACATAGTAAAATCCTCAGGGACTAATATTCATTGGCCCGAACCATTCACTTAAGCCGAAATTCACAAGATTAAGGCCTCTTAACTTATTCCTCTGTCTGCCTCTTTTCCAGATTTAGTGCATCCACTTCAAATCCATAATTACCCATCAAAACGATAATTGCAATTGGATTAATTTATATGGACATGCTCATGAATGTCTTAGGTGGTTATCATAAAATTTCCAGAGTAATCCAATAACTTTAAAAGGGTCATTTAATTATTTTTCTGAAATTGGTCACATGCTGATTCTGGACTGACCAGTTTTACTAAAAACTTTATTATGACAAAACCATAATTCCTTTTTCCAAAATTCCAACTCTCCAACGTCATAAACATGCAGGACTAGCATCCTAACGAAAATTAGCTCATTTTCACTTTCCTAGGGTCCATTTCCAGGTTACACAAAACACAACATAAAACTGCCCTATTCCAGTAGTTTGGTCGTTTGTCACTGTTTCATGTTAGGCATATAACCACTAGCCTTATTCTTATAGAATAACTTATTAGCCACTGAATACACCATTTTTACATGTATTTTCCAGATTCCATACCTTTGGTTAAGTCCCATTCGAATTACCACAAAACAGTTTTGCAACTTATACATAATACTTCTCATTTTCGCTCACGTTGCACTTTATTGAGTCTACTCTTGGTACAACTAATTTATACATTGCTTAACCTTCATAAACAGCCCGTGTTCTTGTACAAAAATAACCCATGTCACATTTCAATTTGCGCACAAACATACTCATGTAATAAATCATCTAGCATGCAAATTTCACACATCTTAGTGCTCACAAAATGTGTTCTTCTTGGATTCAAAACTCACCCTCACCTTCCTCATCTTGGCCGAAACTTGTGTGGTGCAATGTACATATTTTACAATGTTTATTTAGACATGCAACACATTTATATGCTATTTCATTTCAATCTCACCAAACAACCTTATAAAATTACAACTAGCACATGCATGCCATCTTAGTGCTTCACAAGCTTCACCCAAGAACCATTCTTGCCTAGAATCACTTTGTTGAACCTTGTTTCATCCTAAAACAGCCTCATACCACATTGCATGTAGGAAAAGAATTCACCTTTGGAGGAATTAATCACATGCAAGACATTTTTCTTAAGGAATCACTTAGGTATCATGCTTAATACTTGGTATATTCAACTAAAGTTTACATCTTAGAAACAACTAGCCATTCAAGTCACTAATTCTTCAAATAAATCATGAGAGTCTATGGTATACTTGCCTCTTCAAGCTAGAGCCTTTTCTTAGCTTGGATATTGGATGAAATGAGTTGAAATTTTCCTCCTCAAGATGAGGTTTTGAAGGGAGCTTCAACTAGCAAAAGCTTGCACCACTCAAAAATATTGAAAATCTTGTACCTAGATGCTTCATTGAGCTTGAAAATGAAAGTTGGGTTGAATCTCCTATCTCCAAAAGAGGGGTTGTTGAGAAATCATGGTTTGAATGATTTACAAGTGCATGATTTATATGTTACATGATTACATGATCTAAATGTTATGAGATTTCAAAATGCATATGCCTATATCTATCACTGTTGTACTAACAAGCCATGAAGCGTTAAGGCTTAAATCATATGGCAAACATTGTTGTATTTATTCTCAGGTGATATACACGGCATACATACAACTCTTGGATATGGTATATATATTTCTTGGATATCTCGACACACGGCGTATATATTTCTTGGATATACACTTTAAACATATATCTTATGGATACTCATGGCATATAGATTTCTTGGAGTCTCACGGCATATACATATATCTCATGGATATACATATATTCTATCTCAGACGACAAGCTACATTATTCGATCTCGACATTTCGTCAACATGTCATCAACATATGTCAACGACAAGAGAGTCATATATACATCATATACACATCCATGATACTCTCAAGTCATATACTTTATGTCATCAAACTTCCAAAATTACATCGACATGACAAAAGTGCAAAAACTGAAATGTATCATATCATATGACTACCGAGCCATCTTCGACACATCATATACTTATCATACAAAGATGGCCAACCAATATACATTTCCAACACTCAAAAATTTCGTGCACTACATGGAGAGATCAATACCAAAGTCACAAAACAAATACATATATCAATTCTCCATCATCTTCCTTATTTCTCTGAAAATCAAACTCAAAATTGATATACCTCTTGGCAGAACATCTTATACACATTGGAGCTGAGATTATACATATTTATATGTATATTGCATGTTACATTACACATTTTATATGTTGAAGAGGTTTGAGACAAAACGGAGAAAAACCGAGCAATCAACGGAAGTTGAAATTTGAAGTTACTACATCATCGTACATGGAACGTTTATTTGCTACATGATGCCACATGTATTTATTTATGTATTATACATGAATTACACAGCCAAAGACATATCTTGAAAGGTTCTAGAAGGCAAGGTAAAATGGTAAAAGAAATTTACCATGTTCATGAAGAATTCTACATTGTTACCATGCAAAATTCAGATTTGAATTCAGCACATTGGCTGACCAGATGGGGCAGCTGGGACAGCATGTTGGGAGCCTTGGAGGAGTTCATATTATAATATAATTGATGAAGAAAGACCAAGCAATGATGGAATACAAAGATCCACAAATTAAGGAGTCAAAGACAAGACCAAACAAAGCTGAAAATTCTGTTTTTGAATCTGAAATTTCAGATTGGTGGCTGAAGTTTTGGGGGGGAATTAATGACCTAAAGCATTCAAATTTATTCAAAGGCATTACAAGACAATTCAAATCAGATTTGGGAGGCTCCTCTCAACCCTCTTAGGCGCCCCAACCATCTATAAAAGGCCAAGAGATGATCAACACAAAATAAGAACAACAAGTGCAAAATTCTGTTTAGTGTTTGCAAGACTTCACTTCATTTTCCATATTCATCTCTTGTATATACCCAAAGCCTATCATACTTACATGTCATATTCCATATAGGCTTCATACACATCACCCAAATAAGATTCATTGGTGTACAAGGTTGATCAAGGTGTGATCAAACCTTCATTTGGTGAGGTGGTGCTGATTGGTGATTCTTTGGTGTTGTTCTTTGTGTAGAACATTGTAAAAGGGTTTGGATTGAAGGAGTTGGTGTATAAATCTATCCACCCTTATTCTAAGGTGACTTTGGTGACTAGTGAAAACCAAGGAAGGTGTCCTTGAAGACTGGAGTAGGTCACGTTGGCCGAACCAGTATAAAATTCTTGGTGTTCTTACTTTCTGCATTTTTACTCTCAGTTTCTGTTTTTGCATCATCTTTATGATCTCGGTAAAAATAGCAAATAATTTTCAAAAATCATAAAAATTTGCAGAAACATATCCTTGTGTCTTAGGGTTCATTTCCCACTGATTTTATCAAATTTGGATAAGTATAAGTCATCCAAACGTTCATAGTTCTGAGACTAGTGCAAATCTGTTTTTCAGATTGGCAGAGGTTGAGAACATCAACTTGGTTGACATACTTCCCAAAGGAATTTTTCAAAACTGTTTTAACTGAGTATACTAAACATCCTAAGGGTCATCTCATAAAAGTTTCAGGTCATTTGGAGTTGTCACCAAATAGGAATAAGTTTTTCATTTTAAGGTACAGGTTCTGTCCAAACTGACACAGTCAGATCACGTACCACATTTGAGTGACTTAACCTTTGAGTTTTAATCTGAAATTTTTATGACACCTTCATAACACCTGATAGTACATTGTGTCAAAATCTCACTATTTTTGTAGGTCTACAACCCAATCAACCAAGTGTTTAAAAACGGGTCCTGAAAGCAGTCTCTGTTTTCAGAAGTGAGTAATTGGTCCTTAAAATTTTTATAAACCAATTTTTTCCGCACTCACTATTCAACCCCCCCTTCTAGTGGTGCTATACAGGTCCAACAGGGGCCGTGTAGTATGAGTTGGAAGGGAATGAAACTAGTCTAAGTGTTTGTCTTTTCTTGAGGGGCTTCTTGAGAGAGTTCAAGATGAAAATAGGGTGAAGCTTCTCGGTGGTATTAAAGAAGGCATAATGGTGGAGGGAAGGGGGAGTGGTCGGCGCATGGGGGGAGAGAAAAGCAAGCCTTGGGCTTGTAGCTTGTAAGCTTTTGCCTCCATGCTTGATTATTTTATCATTTTTGCTTTGCATGCTTACTTTATTTTATTATTTAATTACAAACTAATTTGATATTTTAAATATTAAACATGAATTAGAATAGTGGAGAGGGTTCTAGAGACTTTCCCATGGCCTTGGCCGAAAGTCTTGGGGTCTTGGGAGGCTATTTAAGTCTTTTCACATTTATCATAGCTCATACTTATATAATTTATACCATTATTTATTTTATCTAATATGATTTTAAATTTGCTTTTTGAGAACCATTTAGGTTGGCCTTCTTATAAAAAGGGAATTATTCTAAGGTTTATCAAGGCCTCTTGGCCGAATTTATAGGGTATTTCACATACCTTGTGACATCCACTTGTATAATCATTTAATACCCATCTTAAGTGAATTTAAATAAGGAAGCGCTAATATAACTTAATTAAAATGAACTTGGAGGAAATCAATATTTCATTATAGTTTCAAGTACGGTACGGTCGGGTACAACATCCTCCCCCCTAACATAAGTTTCGTCCTTGAAACTTCAGAGACTAGTCAAAAAGATGGGGGTATCTATTCTTCATGTCTTCCTCCGTTTCCCATGTGGCTTCTTCTCCAGAATGGTATCTCCACTGAATCTTTACCACAGGTATGGATCTCTTTCTCAACTTTTTCTCTTTCTAATCAACGATCTTTAGGGGTTCCTCTACATAAGATGCATCTTCTTCAACCTTCAACTGCTGATCCTCAAGGATGTGGCTTGGATCATAAACATATCGGCGAAGTTGAGAAACATGGAATACACAGTGATGTGGGCAACGCCAGGCGATATGCAACTTCACCGACTCTTTCTAGAACTTCATATGGTCCAATAAATCTTGGGCTCAATTTCCCCTTTATTCCAAACCTCTTGATCCCTTTAGACGGAGATACCTTTAAGAAAACTTTTTCTCCTTCTTGAAACTCTAAGGGTCTCCGCCTTTCATCAGCCCATATCTTACTCCTATCCTGTGCCGCTTTCAATCTTTGTCGAACCATCTTTACCTTTTCCCGTGTTTGCTCAACAAGGTTAGGTCCCGTATAGATCTTTTCTCCAATCTCGTCCCAATAGAGTGGAGATCGACATTTTCGCCCATACAACGCTTCATAAGGTGCCATCCCGATGGATCTATGGAAGCTGTTATTGTAGGAAAACTCGACTAGCTTAAGACTTTTATCCCAGCTTCCTCCAAAGTCAAGAATGCAAACACGGAGCATGTCTTCAAGGGCTTTGATTGTCCTTTTGGATTGGCCATCAGTCTGTGGATGGAAAGCGGAACTCATTCTAATCTCTGTGCCCATTGCCTTTTGGAAGGATGTCCAGAATCTCGAGGTAAAACGGGGATCATGATCACATACGATGCTTGTGGCACACCATGCAAACAAACAATCTGGTCAATGTACATAGATGCCAACTTCTCCATAGGTGCTTTAATCGACATTGCCAAAAAGTTAGCAGACTTGGTTAGACGGTCCACAACGACCCATATAGCATCACTTCCATACTTAGTCCTGGGTAGGTCGGTCACAAAATCCATAGTGACGTGGTCCCATTTCCATTCTGGTACTTCTAAAGATTGTAGTAATCTAACAGGTCTTTGGTGTTCAGCTTTTACTCTTTGACAGACCAAGCATCGCTCAACAAATTCAGCTATTTGTTGCTTCATGTCGTGCCACCAAAATCTTTGCTTGAGGTCCTGATACATCTTGTTAGCTCCAGGGTGTATAGATAATCGTGAGTTGTGGGCTTCCATTAAGACTTCATCTTTAATTTCTTTGTCCTCAGGCACACATAGCCGTCCTCGGTACCATAAACTGTCATCACTACGAACTTCGAAATCATTTTGTGGCTTATCTCAGATCCTCTCCTTGATTTTTATGAAGGCTGCATCATTCTTTTGAGCCTCTTTGATCCTATCAATTAGTGAAGAAATAAGAACCAACTTGGCGAGAACTTCATCCACTGAATCAACTTCTTCTAAGCCAAACTCTTCCATATCTCACTGAAGAGGTGGTTGACGTGGGTGACTTGGTTTTCGACTCAACGCATCGGCAACTTTATTGGCTTTCCCAGGGTGATATTGAATGGAGAGGTCAGAATCTTTAATCAACTCGAGCCATCTGCGCTGCCGCATGCTTAGTTCTTTTTGGGTAAAGAGATACTTTAGGCTTTTATGATCTGTATAGATCTCACACTTCTCACCATACAAGTAATGTCTCCATATCTTTAATGCGAAAACCACTGCGGCAAGCTCAAGATCATGAATGGGGTAGTTTTGCTCGAATGGCTTTGACTGTCGGGATGCATAAGCTATCACTTTATTCCTCTAGATAAGGACACATCCGAGACCATTTGTTGAAGCATCGCTGTACACCACGTATTTCTCGCCAGGAGTGGGCTGAGCTAAGATAAGGTCGGACGTCAACTTTGCTTTTAACTCTGAGAAACTCTTTTCACAGTCGGCATTCCACTTGAACTTGGTTTTCTTTTGTGTTAATTTGGTGAGGGAACAACTATCCTCGAAAATCCTTCCACAAATTTCCGATAATACCCCGCAAGTCCAAGGAAACTTCTCACTTCGGTAACCTTTGTTGGTCTGGGCCATTCTGTAATAGCTTCAATTTTCTTGGGATCTACTGAAATCCCATCTTCTGATATAACATGGCCGAGGAAGGATACACTATGCAGCCAAAACTCACATTTGCTAAACTTTGCATACAACTGTCTTTCTCTTAAAATATTCAGATTTGTCCTCAAATGGGCTACATGAGTTTCCTCGTATGGTGAATAGATCAAAATGTCGTCTATGAAGACCACTACGAACTTGTCCAATTGGTCCTGAAAAACTCAATTCATGAGATCCATAAAGGCGGCAGGAGCGTTGGTTAAATTGAAGGGCATGACCAAAAATTCGTAGTGTCCGTAGCGTGTCCTGAAGGCAGTCTTAGGAACGTCTTCGGTCTTAATCTTCAATTTGAAGTATCCAGATCGTAGGTCAATCTTACTGAAGATTCGAGATCCCTGCATTAAGATTCTTTAGATAGGGCTTTGGAAATTTAAACCTTAATTGAACGAAAACTTGTTAGTTACGTACCCTGAGTTGATCAAATAAGTCGTCTATCCGGAGCAATGGGTACTTATTCTTTATGGTGATTTTGTTAAGTTCCCGGTAATCAATGCATAAGCACATACTTCCATCTTTCTTCTTCACGAATAACACAGGAGCACCCCAAAGTGAAACGCTGGGGCGAATGAGCTTCTTCTCTAACAGCTCGTGTAACTGCTCCTTTAGCTCTTTCAGTTATGTAGGGGCCATCCGATATGGGGCTTTTGATATGGGTTCAGCTCCTGGAACAAGGTTTATTGCGAAGGCAATTATGCGGTTGGGAGGTAACCCAGGTAATTCGTCTGGAAAGACATCGGGGTATTCATTAACAACCGAAACTTGAGCAAGGGTGGGACTCGCTTGCTCAGCACTTAGGATATAAAAAAGAACCCTTCGTGGCCTTTCTTCAATGCTCGGCTGGCACGAGCCGCGTTAACATAGACTCTCTTGGATGGTTTCTTTAACTTAGCTCCTCCTTGGAATGAAACTTCGTCTCGAGCTGGGTTTTTAATATAACTTGCCTACTTCGAAAATCAATGTGAGCATGATTCCTTGAGAGCCAATCCATTCCAAGGATCACATCGAAATCACTAATGGGTATAGGAATCAAGTCGGCTTCAAACCGCTGATTATCGGTCTCAAGCACATAATTTCGGAAGATATGATGAGAGACAAGCACCTAATCGCCGGCTGCTTATACTCTATAGGGTGATTCTAGTCGGACTGAGTTATGATCGATATTCTTAGCAAATTTTCTGGAGATAAATGAGTGGCTGGCGCCACTGTCAAACAATACATTCGCAGGTATGCTACATACTAAGATAGTTCATGAATCATGCATATTTAGCTAAGCAACAGTATAGGCATGTATAAGTAAAACGTATTTAAGGTGTAGAACTTTAGATCTTACCAGTCACTACGTCTGTCGTCTCCTCAACATCTGCATCTGTCATGACGTGCACCCTTGCATTTGCACGTGGCCGCTGGTTCTTTGGCTGTTGTTGCTATTGCTGTTGTTGCGCTCCTCTGTCTGGGAAATCCCTAATCAGGTGGCCATCCTTGCCGCATCCGAAACAGTGTCCCGTCTTCCATCGACACTCACCCATGTGTCTCTTCTGGCACTGAGGACATACTGGTATAGCTGGCTGCTGGGGTGGGGCCTGATTATTCTGCTGATTATGTTGGTGTTGCTGGCGGTGCTGATTCTGCCCCTGTGGCCTCCCTTGACGAATAGATCCTTTATAATTCTTCTTGACCACTTTTTTGAATTTCTTGTTTCCAGTCACTTGTCTTTCTCTTTTCTGTCCCACGTCATCACGACGGATAATATCTCTCTCAATCCTGTAGCAGGCGTCCAGAAGAGCTCCAACATTCGTGGGGTTTGCATTCACCAACCAAGTCCTGAATCTTGGATTCAGCACTCTTTCAAATTTTAACATTTTTGTCTCCTCATCATTCATGGTGATAGGCTGAAATCTCCCCAGTGCAATGAATTTATTAGCATATATACCGGGCTCTTTCTTTAGTGATTCAAATTCATGCCTCTTTTGTAGCTTTACTGACGGAGGGATATAGAACTTGTGAAATTCTTGCAGAAATCTCTCCCAGGTAATTGGTCTTGGCAGGGGATGTAAATTAGTCTTCCACCATTGGTTAGCTTCACCTATCAGAAAGGGTCTGATGGCTTGGGCTTTCATCTCGTCGGGGGCTTGAATTAACTCGAAACAATTTTCAACTTCGTCCAACCACTTCTCTGCTGTATCTGGATCCAGCTTTCCCTCAAACGGTGGTACATTGGCTCTCTTTAATTTCTCAAAATAGTATTGTGCATCTCTCACAAGCTCGCGTGGATGGGGTGGAGCATTCTGCTGGATTAGGCCCTGACCTATCTGTGTGACCACCTGGCAAAAGTCCTGGAAGGCATTAACGTCGGGAATAATAGGAGGAACAGGCGCCTGCGGTGGTGGGGGTGGATTATTCTGAACCGATGGTGGAACAGGGCCTTGTGGCTGAGGAGGAACGGGCTCCTGATCAGCTGGTTGAGCCCTAGGAGGTCTGCCACGTGGTCGCACCATCTGCACTACGGAGTTTCAAAGCTTATACAAAAGTTGGAATAAAACCACATTATTTTTGGCTAAAGATCATAATTCTAAAAAATTTAAATAAGTGAGAGAAACGATACATCTTAGGTTAGAGATCCGGATTTTATAAGTTAGGATTAATTATAAGATTACATCCAAAACCCAGTCTAAGTGGTCCTAGTCTAAAGAATCTAAGATCATGACTTAGGACTAAGATCAAACTTGGATTGCTAAGATCATAACTTAGTTCTACGTTCTGCCCGAAATCTAGAGCCTGCGCTCTGATACCACCTGTAGCGCCCCGCACCCAGATCTGAACGGGTCCAGAACATATCAACAGACCAATTAACCTCGGGTCTAGGACGGGTCCAGAACATATCTTCAGACCAATTACCCCGGGTCTGAACGGGTCTAGAACATATCTTCAGACCAATTACCCCAGATCTGAACGGGTCCAGAACATATCATCAGATCAATTAACCCCGGGTCTGGCTCGGGTTAAGAGCATGCTTAGCTGGCAAGGAAAATCATAGAACTTTTCTTTTGAAAGCATGGGACCATAAATAAATTATATGCATAACAGAAACTTGCTTGAATCGAAAAGACTTGCTTGCATACGGAAATCCATAAAATCAGTTTCATGATGCGTATGATCATGCATGATACATGAAATAATATGCAATGCAAGTCATGGCATGGACTATCATAGAAATGGCTTAAGTCACGACATAGACATGATTTCCATGTGCTGAAATTTTTCCAGATATTACGTTCTGTTCATGAGGCTTCCAAAATTAACCAAACAGGCCTATTTTCATAATCTTTTGTCATATACACGCGTCATGGGGTCCTATATTCATGAAATGAAATTTTCATAACGTTCTAAGATGAGTAAGACCCTTAAATCATTAAGTTGTTAAGAAGTGTACTGCTGAATCCAGAAGTATAATAGTCATCTTTACCTTAACTTTCATGACCTTAAAACCTTAATTATTTTGGGCCAAAGCCTGTAAAACATAGTAAAATCCTCAGGGACTAATATTCATGGGCCCAAACCGTTCACTTAAGTCGAAATCCACAAGATTAAGGCCTCTTAACTTATACGTCTGCTCTGCCTATTTTCCAGATTTAGTGTGTCCAGTTCAAATCCATAATTACCCATCAAAAAAATAATTTCAAGTGGATTAATTTATATGGACATGCTCATGAATGTCTTAGGTGGTTATCATAAAATTCCAGAGTAATCCAATAACTTTAAAGGGGTCATTTAATTATTTTCCCGAAATTGGTCACATGCTGATTCTGGACTGACCAGTTTTACTAAAAACTTTATTGTGACAAAACCATAATTCCATTTTCCATAATTCTAACTCCCCAACGTCATAAACATGCAGGACTAGCATCTTACCGAAAATTAGCTCATTCGCACTTTCCTAGCGTCCATTTCCAGGTTACACAAAACACTACATAAAACTGCCCAGTTCCAGTAGTTTGGTCCTTTGTCACTTTTTCATGTTAGGCATATAACCCTAACCTTATTCTTATAGAATAACTTATTAGCCACTGAATACACCCTTTTTACATGTATATTCCAGATTCCATACCTTTGGTTAAGCCCCATTCAAATTACCACAAAACAGTTTGCAACTTATACATAATACTTCTCATTTTCGCTCACGTTGCACTTTATTGAGTCTACTCTTGGTTCAACTAATTTATGCATCACTTAACCTCCATAAACAGCCCGTGTTCTTGTACCAAAATAACCTATGTCACATTTCAATTTGAGCACAAACATACTCATGTAATAAATGATTTAGCATGCAAATTTCACACATCTTAGTGCTCACAAAATGTGTTCTTCTTTGATTCAAAACTCACCCTCACCTTCCTCTTCTTGGCCGAAACTTGTGTGGTGCAATGAACATATTTTATAATGTTTATTTAGGCATGCAACACATTTATATGCTATTTTATTTCAATCACACCAAACAACCTTATAAAATTACAACTAGCACATGCATGCTATCTTAGTGCTTCACAAGCTTCACCCAAGAATCATTCTTGCTAGAATCACTTTGTTGAACCTTGTTTCATCCTAAAACAGCCTCATACCACATTGCATGTGGGAAAAGAATTCACCTTTGGAGGAATTAATCACATGCAAGACATTTTTCTTAAGGAATCACTTAGGTATCATGCTTAATACTTGGTATATTCAACTAAAGTTTACACCTTAGAAACAACTAGCCATTCAAGTCACTAATTCTTCAAATAAATCATGAGAGTCTAAGGTATACTTGCCTCTTCAAGCTAGAGCCTTTTCTTAGCTTGGATATTGGATGAAATGAGTTGAAATTTTCCTCCTCAAGATGATGTTTTGAAGAGAGCTTCCACTAGCAAAAGCTTGCACCACCTAAAAGGATTGAAAATCTTGTACCTAGATGCTTCCTTAAGCTTGAAAATGAAAGTTGGGTTGAATCTCCTAGCTCCAAAAGAGGGGGCCGTGTAGTATGAGTTGGAAGGGAATGAAACTAGTCTAAGTGTTTGTCTTTTCTTGAGGGGCTTCTTGAGAGAGTTCAAGATGAAAATGGGGTGAAGCTTCTCGGTGGTATTAAAGAAGGCATAATGGTGGAGGGAAGGGGAAGTGGCCGGCGCATGGGGGGAGAGAAAAGCAAGCCTTGGGCTTGTAGCTTGTAAGCTTTTGCCTCCATGCTTGATTATTTTATCATTTTTGCTTTGCATGCTTACTTTATTTTATTATTTAATTACAAACTAATTTGATATTTTAAATATTAAACATGAATTAGAATAGTGGAGAGGGTTCTAGAGACTTTCCCATGGCCTTGGCCGAAAGTCTTGGGGTCTTGGGAGGCTATTTAAGTCTTTTCACATTTATCATAGCTCATACTTATATAATTTATACCATTATTTGTTTTATCTAATATGATTTTAAATTTGCTTTGTGAGAACCCATTTAGGTTGGCCTTCTTATAAAAAGGGAATTATTCTCATCATCATCATCATCATCATCCGTACCCAGTATATCCCAACGACAGCAAAAGCTATCGTCAGGGTCTGGGGAGGGTAAGTGGTAGGCAGACAATACCTCTATCCCAAGGGATAGAGAGTCTTCTTCCAGTGAGACCCCCGGCTCTACCTGCATAAATGACATGATAATAGGTATTTGTTGTGCTAGTATGTTAGTGAGTAAATTCAAGAAATACAAATAAAGGCCTTTCAATATTAAAATATACATCACGTATATAAGTACATGTAATGTAAAACAACGGTAAAACATACGCCACCAAGTGGGAAGTTAACCTAAAACGTAGATAGTGTCTATGCTTATCTATGTCCCTACATATACTCTAAAGTGTCCCTATATATGACTTATACCTCGTTGACCTTAATCTTATGTCTCCATGAACTCCTATCCTGGACCATGTCCACAGAGAGGTGCAAATCTAGTAAGTCGTGTCTTATCTGCTCATCCCAAGTCAGTTTGGGTCTGCCTTTACTCCTGTTTCCCTCTACAATTAGGCTTTCAATTGCTCTGACCGGCGCCGTTGTCTGTCTCTGCTTGACATGCCCAAACCATCTCAATCTTCCCTCCCTTATCTTATCGGCTATACTAGCAACACCTAACCTTTCTCGAAACACCTCGTTTCTGATCCGGTCTAGCCTTGTATGCCCACACATCCATCTTAACATTTTCATCTCTGCCACTTCCATCTTCTGTAGTTGTGCCTTCTTGATGGCCCAATAGTCTGTCCCATATAGAATTGCCGGTCGCACTGCCACCCTATAAAATTTTCCCTTTAATTTAGTTGGGAAATTTTTATCACACAGCACCCCTGAGGCCGCCCTCCATCTACACCAGCCTGCTTGAACTCGATGTGCTACATCATTATCTATGTCGCCATTCTGCTGTACAAATGATCCTAGGTACTTAAATTTACTTACCTGTGGTACCACTTGACCATCGATGGTGAGCTGGCTATCCTCACTGTCTGCTACGCCGCTGAAGTCGTAGTGCAGATACTCGGTCTTAGAACGACTAATCTTTAAGCCTTTTCTCTCTAAAACATCTCTCCACTGCTCTACTCTCATACTCAGGGTATGTCTACTTTCTGCGACTAATGCAATATCGTCAGCAAAAAGCATACACCACGGGACTGCCTCCTGTATCGGCTTTGACAACTCGTCAAGGACAACGACAAAAAGAAATGGACTCAACACAGACCCTTGATGGAGACCGACCTCCGCCGGAAAGAAGTCTGTATTCCCCACAGCCGTACGAACGGTTGTTTTTGTCCTAGCATACATATCTCTAATTATGTCTATATACTTGATAGGGATCTCTCTTGCCTCCAGACTATCCCATATCAGGCTACGCGGCACACTATCATATGCTTTTTCAAGATCAATGAAAACCATATGTAAACCGCGCTTCTTCTCCCTATACTTCTCCATTAATCTCCTCAGAATGTGTATTGCTTCCGTAGTTGACCTTCCTGGCATAAAACCAAATTGATTCACCGTAACGTGAGTTTCTCTCCTAATCCGAGTGTCGATTATTCTCTCCCATAACTTCATGGTATGGCTTAGCAACTTAATCCCTCTATAGTTCCCACAACACTGTACGTCTCCTTTGTTCTTATATAGGGGGACCACGACACTCTTTCTCCACGCATCTGGCATCTTCCCTGTTTTGTAAATACGATTGAACAGAGTAGTTAGCCACTGGACCCCTTCCTTCCTCTCCTAAATGATTCCATGCCTCAATGGGTATGTTATCTAGGCCGACCGCTTTAGCTCTTCCCATCTTCTTCAGTGCTCTCATCACCTCTCCTTGTGTGATTTTCTGACAGTCGGAGTTATTATTCTAAGGTTTATCAAGGCCTCTTGGCCGAATTTATAGGGTATTTCACATACCTTATGACATCCACTTGTATAATCATTTAGTACCCATCTTAAGTGAATTTAAATAAGGAAGCGCTAATATAACTTGATTAAAATGAACTTGGAGGAAATCAATATTTCATTATAGTTTCAAGTACGGTACGGTCGGGTACAACAGTATGACCGCCTCAGATCCGGAGATAATATATCTGAACACTCTCTATTCTGGTTTTATGACGATTATGTTTTGAAAGAAAGAATGATCGAATTAATTCTCATCTTATCATGTTGCATCACATTGCATAATCATACACATTGCATCTAACTGCTAGTGGAATGTTAGATGTACTGTCACTTAGGTTATGATCTTATTAATTTTCTGTCACCTAAATTATGATCTTATTATCTTTCGTCACATAAGTTATGATCTTATTTCCTTTGCAGCTAATGCATTGAAGGTCAGGTATGTTGGGAATCCAAATTCTTAGGATTTGGTTCTTGTGTATATTTTCCATTTAATTCTTGATTGTTTATGGTGTACTTGCTGGTGACTTTGTCACTCACCCTCTTATTTTCCCTCCAGAGCCTGCAGGAAACGGGGTAGAGTGGATTGACGATGAGCCTAGAGTCCCATATCTGTAGACGTGCGAGTGGATGGTAGCTTAAGGATTTTACTATGATGGGTTTATGTTTTGATGGACTTATGATGGGACATTAATTTTGATTTTACTTTATTTTGCAGACATGGTTGTAAACTTTAATGTCAGATATTCAGAATGCTTTGTTTAAGGTATTTTATTCTGCCTAAGTTTTTGCTTACCTATTAAGATGAAGGCATGAAAGTCCATCAATTTGGTTATGGACTGTGACATGTTATGCATTGACGCCTGGTACTCTCCGTAGCGAAGTACGGCAGGCGCACCATACGCGAGCAGGCCAGGTATGTTACTTGGAATAAATAGCTTAGTCATAACATACTCATTTTCTATAATATACATACTTACATATTTTATATCTTATCATATATATTATACATATATATATACTTAAGTATATTTACACTATATTTATCATTTAAAAGGCCTTAGTGCTGAGAAATACATACATATATATGCCCACATATATTTCTTTTGTGTATGTAGTCTAAAATAAGTCATCATTAACATACAAGGCCTTCTTGGCCGTGGGTTCTTAAGGTATATATATACACAAATATCAACTTAATGTCATTTTATATTTTATAGATTTCATATTTCTACATATACATATGTATATACTTACCAAAATGTATCAACTATACAAAAAAAGAAGTCTTGGTCGTGTGTTGGATCCATGTAACCTCAAATATATTTTATTTGGTAAAATATACATGTATGTGGCCGAATTTATTCAAATGTATTTACCATATATACATATCACATACAATATATGTTTAGCACTTTATTATGGTGAAACTTGAACTTGATACATGAATGATCCAACTTTCGTACAAACATAAGAACTTAGATCTTTGAAATCCATGTAGGATCTAGGAAGAATACTTGCCTTTACCACTTTTCTTACACTTTAAAGTGGTGTTCTTCACTTGATTTTTGAAGAAACCCCTCTCCTTGGTGCCTTATACCACTCACGGTTCTAACATCTAAAATAGAGAGTTAGTATACAACTTGTAAAAATAGAAAAATGAAAGAAGAATAGTTGAACTTAGATGATATCCTTACATTGCTACATCTTGGTTTTCCACTACAAAGAAAATTCGTCCATGGTGTTGTATGAAGAAGAGTGTTGGAGCATAATCTTGGATATGTGTAGATGAGATGAAAAAGAGAAGAAAAACTTCCTCCTTGGCCATAGAGGATTCATGGCCATGATAACAAGGAGGAGGGGTTGGAGGACTTTATTTATTTTTGGATAAGAAGGAGATGGTGTTTGAATGATATATGACTTGTGCTGGGGTGCGAATGAGAAAGAAATTCTTCTTCTTTGTTTCTTGTTATTCTCGGCTAGGAAGAAAAGAAAAAAAATGGAGTTGAGTTTTGCTTGAAGAAGAGAATGGAGAGATATGAAGAATCGACTTATTAGTGGTGAAGTGAGAAGGAAAGAGAAGAAGAGAAAGTAACGTTTGGAAATGAAGAAAAAGTGAAGTGGGTGAGTTGGATTATGATGTTTTGGATGTGGGTGAAAAGTTGAAATGATGGTATAGGTTGAAAATGTAATGTGATGGAGTTTAGAAGAAAATAATTCATTGCCCCCTTTTGTCATGTTCAGCCGAGAATGAGACATTGAGGGGGAGAGAAAATGAGCAAAGTAAAATAGGAGAAAGTAGAGGAATGATGGTGATTTGGAATGGTGTAAGAAGTTGAGTGAGTAATAGGTAAAAAAACAAAAGGATTTTGCCCCTCTTTGATTGTCCATGCCGTGAATTGAGGGTGGGAGGGAAGAGAAAAGAATTTTTGGTTGAATTTGGTGTATAGGGTAGGAAAGTGGGAGATGATGTGTGTATAAGAAAGGGTGTAAGAAAAGAAAAGTAGATGTTGACCTTTGATGGGGGCGGCCTAGGGAGGAAAGAGAGGGGAGGGGGTTTTGTTTTATTTGACATGTAGGATAAAGTGGAAAAAAATGTGATAATTAGGGTAAAAGTGTGTAGGATTTTGTTGTGTAATGGAATTATCGTGTCGGGTATTTCTAACCAGATTTATGATTAGAGAATATTCAAATCAGTCATTCTGGAAGGAAAAATTCCCTGCATGATTACCAAATTTGTTAGGAGAAAAAGTTCGTAATAAAATTAGAGAAATCCAGGATAACAAATAATTTCTTATTCAAATTATACTTATGGTGAATTAATAAGTTTTATACAAAAAGAGGGATTAAGATTATGCCAAGATATAAGGTTACAAAGTGGATTAAAGAAAGAATTAAGACACACTAAGTCTGAATTAGGAACTTTCTGTAAACAATATGATAATGATCCATATAAACCTTATAATAAAGAATGTCAAGGAGAATGTTCTAAAAAACCTTATCATAAAAATATGAGAAAACCTTATAACAATAGATATAACAACATATATTATAAAAGTAATAGATATCCTAAAAAATATCAAAAATTCTCTAATGAATTTTATAGGAACAATTGCAATGACAAAAATACCAGAAAACCTTACAAAAAACTAATTATAAGAAAAATACAAATACAAATACAAATACAAAAAATTATAAAAAATATTGAATGTTATAAATGTCATAAAAAAGGACATACTTCAATTATTGCATATTAAAAACAAAGTTACAAGAATTAAATCTAGAAGAATCTATCCCAAAAAAAATCAAATCTACTTGTTGAATCTTCTTCGGAGATAGAAGAAACATCTTTTGAATCAGCTGAAGATCTTCAAGTTGATGAATTATACACATCTTCTTCGGATTTATCTAATGAAGAAAAACATATTTATGTTCTGACAAAAGAACAAGAAACAATATTAGAAATGTTAAAACATATTGAAAATCCTCAACTACAAAAATAATATTTAGATAAAATAATAGATATAAATTCAAAACAAAAAGAAACAAATAACCGACTATATTACCAAATGTATCAACTAGTTACTATGACTTAACTAGTATATTAAATAAAAATATAACGATTCCAGATTTGCAAAAAGAAATAAAAGAAATAAAACTAGAATTAAAAGAATTAAAAATAAACAAAAATAAGACTCAGAAGTTATGAAATTAATACTTACAAAATTACAGAAAATAGAAGAGTCTGATCAATCTTCAGAAACAACCAGTAAATATAGATACAAATATCATAGAAAATATTTGTAATGTACCACAAGATTTTTTATTTGTTCTAAGAGAAATAACATCAAGAAAATATTTAATAAGAATAAACATAGAATTCTTAGAACAATATCATTTAGATACAATTGCTCTATTTGATACAGGAGCATATCTAAATTGTATTAAAACTTATTTGGTTCCACAATCCTATAGAGAATCTACAACTACTAGACTCTTTGCAGAAATAATACCAAATTACAAGTCAAATGTAAGACTGGAGCATAATCAAATATATCAATAAAAAAAATGGTCTTAGTAGTAGATGACATCAATCATTCAGTTATACTAGGAACACCTTTATGTACTTAATTACACCATATAAGGTAAGAATTAATTTTATTTATTTCAAAATAAGAAATAAAAAACTTCATTTTGAATTTTTAGAAAACCTAAAACGAAGAATTTAGATTTAATTAAAGCTTGTTCAATTCATAAAGAACAAGTGAATGCAATAATCAAAAGTAAAAATTTCCAATTACAATCACTTAAGGACACAATAAATATTAATAAGATAGAACAATCACTAAAGATCCTAAGATAATAACCAAAATACAAAATCTTAAAACATCATTTGAAAATGAACTTTGTTCAGATCTTCCAAATGCTTTCTGGTCAAGGAAACAACACATAGTTGATCTTTCATATACTCCAGAATTCAGAGAGGAAAAAATACCTACAAAAACAATACCAATTCAGATGAATGCTGAATTGGAACAACATTGTAAAAACGAAATCCAAGATTTAGAATCAAAAGGATTAATACAAAAATCAAGGTCTCCTTGGAGTTGTGCTGCTTTTTATGTAAATAAAAATGCAGAATTAGAACGAGGAACACCTAGATTAGTAATAAATTATGAACCACTAAATAAAGCATTAAAATGGATAAGATACCCATTACCTAATAAAAAAGATTTATTAACACGATTACATTCTGTATGTATATATTCAAAATTCGATATGAAATCAAGATTTTGACAAATACAAAATATCTGAAAAAGATAGATACAAAACAACATTCACAGTTCCATTTGAGCAATATGAATGAAAAGTAATGCCTTTTGGATTAAAAAAATGTGCCTTCTGAATTTCAGCGAATTATGAATAATTTATTTATGGATTATTCAAATTTTTGCACTGTTTATATAGATGATGTATTAATATTTACCAAATCAATAGAAGAACATTTTAAACATTTAAACACCTTCTTCTATATAGCAAATAAAAATGGTTTAGTACTATCTAAATCCGAAATTGTTGAGAAAAAGAGTTTGAGTGATTCACAAAATGCATGATTTAAATAACGTGTGTTAAAGAAATGCATGGCACAATTTATTACTTGACATGTTTTTGCGGCAAACTTGCTTATATACTTTATATATAATGTTGTCGTACTAACAAGCCATGAAGATTTAAAGCTTACATCATATAGCAAACATTGTTGTGTTTAAACTATTTTCAGGTGCCACCATTAATGAACTAAGCTAGTTCATTAAGTGAAGTACTTAGTTAAATGAACTAAGTAGTTCATCAAATGGAGATATATATGGCAACAAACATGCAAATGGAAAGTCTCCTCTCCTTATTATTCACACTTTTTATATATATTATATATATACATATTAAGATTTTTTTAAAAGACACAATACACATATATTCCGACGTACTACAGACACGTTACATATATAAACGTACGTCAACGTCACACCATTATACTTACCTCATATTTATGAGTATATTCAGGTCTTATATCATATGATATAAGTCATGGTGATGACAAAATTATTACGACTCGTTACAAGGTTGTAAACAAAAAATTGTCGTACCGGGTGACAACAAAAACTTCGTCAACGTGTCACGTACTTGCCATATATAGATGGCCAGCCCCTACACTTCAAAAATTGACACAAATTTCGTGGCTAACATGGTACACTCAGCCATAGAATCATTACATGTTGGCACACACAAATCACCCCCAATTAAGGCCAAATTATGGAGATTTCAAATTCAATTTTTAAGCACATGTGGGCGTCAACTTTAATCAGCCATTATAGCTGAATATTCAAGGTATTTTATGTATATTTTGTGTGACATAATATATATAACATGTGCAAAAAGTTTGAATTTAATCGGAGAAAATTTGCATAATTGACAAAAGTCGAAAATTCGGTTTTCTACGAACATAACACACGGAACATTTTTGGCATAACATGTATCATGTATCTAGAAAATTTTCACATATTCAATACATATTAAAGTATTATATAATATTCAAATTAGGGCTGATTGGAATATACCATATGTGTGTAATTATTGTGCACTATTTTACAAAGTTTACAAAAATAAAATTCAGCATATGTTGGAGACTATGTACACACCTAATGCAGCCTTGGCGGAGCTTATGTGGAGCTTAGTTGGCATCTCAATTGGTGTAGAATAAGCTAAACAAGGTTAGTGACATAATGGAGGAAGCTACACAAGGTAATATTTCAAACTTTCTAACAAATGTAACACATGCTAAAAATTCAGCATGTGAGACATTATGGTGCGCAATTTTTGTGTCTTAATGTTGATCAATTTGCTTCTAAAAATTCAAGGGATTGATGTGTAGTAGTATGGTAACATTTCAAAGTCTTTAAAATATAGCACATGCTGAAAAATTCAGCATGTGAGACAATAGAGCTGGCCGAAAGTTTGCCTTGAATTGTGATCAAATTTGCTTCCAAATTTGAGGGGATTGATTGTAGAATATTTGGCAATGTTTTGAACTTCAATTTGGCACATGTTTTACATTTTATTCTCAGATTTTTACAGCCACTAATGTAGCGCCCCGTACCCGGCCTGCCCGAATACGGTGCGCCCGTCGTACTTCACTGCGGAGAGTACCAGGCATCAACGCTTAACATGTCATAGTCCATAGAAAATCTTATGGACTTCCATGCTTACATACCGACAGGTAAGCAAAATTTAGGCAGAATAAAAAAAACTTCTACATAAACATGCCGAATAATGTCTACAACCATGTCCATAAAATAAAAAGATCAATCCGAAATGTTTGTTCCATCATAAGCTCATCAACATAAACCATCATGAAGAAAAGTCCTTAAGCTGCCATCCTCTCTATCGTCTATGGGTACGGGACTCTAGGCTCATCCTCGATCCACTCTACCCTGTTTCCTGCAGGCTCTGGGAGGAAAAATAAGGGGTGAGTGACAAAGTCACCAGCAAGTAAACCATAAACAGCCAAGTATGAAATGAAAGTATACACAAGAACTAAATCCCAAGAATTTGGACTTTCCACATACCTCATCCTCAATTCATTGTCCGTCAAAAGAATTAAGATCGTAACTTATGCGACAATATGATCGTAACTTAAGTTACCGTACATAATAAGGGTGTAACCTAAGCCGTAGTACACATAGCATTCAACTAACAGTTAAATGCAACATGTGATGAAGCATGATGAAAATGAGGATAAATTCGTTTCTTCTTTCTTTCAAAACATCATCGTACGTAAAACGAGAACAGAGAGTATTCAGATATATTATCTCCAGATCTGAGGCGGTCATATTATTCCCTTCGGATCTATTATTTTTGGACCCAAAAACGGTCGTACAATCAATCATCGTAATCAGGTCTATTCTCTCTAGGTCTGAACGGTCATAATCATCATCAGTCTATTCTCTCCGGGCCTGAACGGTCATAATCATCTTCAGATCAATTAACCCTGGATCTGGAGCGAGTCATGCTGGCCAAGTCATTCTTTCAAAAACGGAAATGTTTCTTTCAAATATAGCTTTTCTTCATTTCTTTGGCATAAAATCAATCTTATGAATCATGTAAATAGGGACAATGCATTGCATGACGTGCAATGTGAAATTCATGACTAAACACATCACACAAAACATATACGGTCTTGTTCCTTGAGCTGGCAAAATATTCCAGCAATAACACTCTGCTCATGCGGCCACCAATCAACCATTTCAGCCTATTTTCATAAACTTATGCCGCACGTATGCATCATGAAGTCTTAACTATATGCCATAAAAATCCCCTAACATTACGAGGTAGATAAAACCATCAAATCATTAATGTATTAAAAAGGGTACTGTTGAGTCCAGCAGTGTTGTACCCATCTTACCTCAGTTTAATCGGCCGTAAGGCCTTAACCAATTAAGGCTAAAACCTGGTTACATAACCAATACACTAAGAAGTAATAATTAAAGGCCCAACATCACCTACAAGTCCAATTCAACAAAACACTCTACCCTGCGGCCCTATTTTGTTTCCCAGATTTGTACCGTGACCTCCCTTTAATTGTTACCCCGTAAAATCAATACTTTTAAGTATGTCCTTCCATAAACATACTCCTCTATGTCTTAGGTAGGTACTGTAAAATTTTCAAGGCAATCCAATACACATAATGGGGTCAAATAATTCTATTTCTAAGTTAAGGTATTTACTAAAAGTGCAATGACCCACTTCTACTAAAAATTTTATTAAGGACAAACCAAAAGTTCTTTTACCAAAACTCTAGCTCTCACTTTTACTAAACATATGATGCTACCATCCTACCAAATTTTAGCTAATTTACATGTAGCGCCCCGCACCCGGACCTTGTCCGAATACGGTGCACCCGTCGTACTTCACTAAGGAGAGTACAAAGCGTCTTGCATAACATGCGAAAATCCATACCTTAAGCCATGGACTCCCGTGCTAACATTTAACATGGTAGTAAAATTTAGGAGGAATTAAAAATTTAAAATAAACATGCATAACAAAATACTAAGTCCCCAAGACATTATTCCATCAAACAAGAAAACCGAGATTCAGAAAGTTCCAACATAATTCATAATACAGTCATCATAGTAGCAAAAAAAGTCCTTAAGCGCGATCTTCTCCTGACACCTCGACTACGGGTACGACACTTTCGGTTCATCCTCGATCCATTCAACTTTAGCATTCACTGGCTCTGGGGGGAAAATAAAGGTGTGAGTGATGAAAATCACCCAGCAAGCACACAATAAACTACCATGAAATAATTAAAGAATCATAACATGAATGTAAAACCCCAAGAACCACAAATGTTAATTCATACCTGATCTTTAATCCGGGATATGCTTGACGATTTAGCCTATTCATAATTTTAAGTAATACTATACCAACAATGTCATATTATCAACTAAGTGAAACATACATCACGCCATAATGCCCATGACTTATGCAAGATGCAATACATGATATCATGTCATGTTAAAAACATTATTTTGGTCCCATAAAATAACGTGTCAGAAAAATGGAGTATCCGATCAATTAACCCCGGATCTGAACAGGTCCAGAACATGTCATCAGACCAATTAACCCCGGGTCTGGGACGGGTCCAGAACATAATATCAGGCAGATTAACCCCGGGCCTGGATCTGGTCCAGAACATATCATCGGACCAATTAACCCTGGGTCCAGAACGGGTCCAGAACTTATCATGTCATCAGACCTATTAACCCCAGGTCTGGAGTCGGGTTATTCGCATGCTTAGCCGGCAAGGGAATCATGAAGCTTTCTTTAAAACATGAGACCGTAAATAACTTTAATGCATAACGAAAAACTTGATTGCTTGAAAAGACTTGCTTGCATGCGGAAAATTCATAAAAATCAGATTCATGATGCACGTGATCATGCATGATACAGGAATTGTTATGCAATGCAAGCCATGGCATGGATTATGACAACAAGCATGGTTTCATGAGCTAAAAATTTCCAGATTATTACTTCATGTTCATGGGGCGGCTAGATTAACCAAACAAGCCCAATTTTTGTAATCTTTTGTCCCACACTTGTTTAATGGGGTCTTATTTACATGTCATAAAATTTTCGTAATGTTCCAAGACGAATAATGCCCTTAAACCATTAAGTTGTTAAAAAGCGTACTGCTGAATTCAGCAGTATAACGGCCCTCTTTATCCTAATTTTCATGACCTTAAAACCTTAATTAGTTTGGGACAAAGCCTGGAAATCATAGTAAAATCCCTATGGACTAACAATCATGGGCCCAAACCGTTTATATAGGTCAAAATCCACAAAATTAGGCCTTCTAACTTATTCCCCTGTTCTGCCCAGTTTTCAAGTTTTTAGTGCATTAACTTTAAATCCATAGTTACCCATCAAAACGGTAGTACCAAGTTGATTTATTTACATCGACATGCTCCTCTATGTTTTAGGCGATTATCATAAAATTTGCAGAACAATCCAATACCTTTAAAGGGTCCATTTAATTATGTTTCCGAAATTGATCACATGTTGATGCTGGATAGACCAATTTTACTAAAAATTCTATTGTAGCAAAACCATAATTTCTTTTTCCGAAATTCCAACTCACAGACGTCATAAACATGCGGAATTAGCATCCTAGCGAAATTTAGCCCATTTTCATGTCTCTAACGTCTATTTTTGGGTCAAGCAACACGTTACATAATTCTGTCCAGCTCCAGTAGTTTCAGCTTGACCAGTTTTACCAAAAATTTTATTAAAGATGATCCACATCTTCTTTTTCCAAAATTCCAACTCCCATATTTACTACACACATAAGGCTAACATCATGCCAAAAATCAGCCTATTTGAACACCTCGAAGATTGGTTTTCAGGCCACACAAATCGTTTCATAATTCTGTTCTGTTCCAGTAATTTCAGCTTGAGCAGTTTTACCAAATATTTTATTAAAAATAAACCACAACTTCTTTTACCAAAATTCTAACTCTCATAATTGCCACACACAGGGCTAGTGTCATGCCAAAAATCAGCTGGTTTGCACGTTGATAAGGTCCATTTTGAGGTCACATAAAACACTACACAATTCTGGCCAACTCTAGTGGTTTTGTGTTTTAACACCTTTTCATGTCAAGTGTACACTAATTATCTTTATTCCTAAAAAATAACTTACTAGTCCCCACATACAGCGTTTTTAACATGAATATCCAGCTTCCATCCTTTTTATTGAGTCACATTTGCATATTTCCAAAACAGTTTGTAACTTGTACACAACACTCATCATATTTGCTCACAAAAGGTGTTCCTTCTTGGATTCAAAACTCACCATCACTTTCATCTTCTTGGCCGAAACTTGTAGGTTTCCATGAACATGTTTTACAACATTTATTTAGGCATGCAATACATTTATATGCTATTTTATTTCAATATTACCAAACAACCTCATAAAATTACAACTAGCATATGCATGCCATCTTAGTGCTTCACAAGCTTCCTCCAAGAGCTATTCTTGCCTAGAACCACTTTGTTGAACCTTGTTTCATCCTAAAACAGCCTCAAATCATATTGCATGTAAGAAAAGATTTCATCTTTGGAGGAATTAGTCACATGCAGGACATTTGTATTAGGAATCTCTAAGTGTCATGCTTAATACTTAATATATTCAACTAAAGTTGGCATCTTAGAAACAACTAACCATTCAAGTCACTAATTCTTCAAATAAATCATGAGAGTCTAATGTAAACTTGCCTCTTCAAGCTAGAGCTTTTTCTTAGCTTGGATGTTGGATGAGATGAGTTGAAATTTTCCTCCTCCTTCACTCATGAAGCATACGGTTTTTGAAGGAAAGGAGAGAGGAATGTTAGTCATTATTCTTAAATGAAAATAGAGATATTTGAAGTTAGATCTTCTTACCAAAATGAGATTTCGAATGGAGCTTCAACTATCAAGAGCTTGCACCACCTAAGAGGTTGAAAATCTTGCACCTAGTGACCATGAAGGTCACGGGTTGGGGTAGAAGGAGAAACCAATGAGCTTCATTTCTTGACATAGAAAATTCACTTGGAATGCTTGAAAGGAGACTTACCTAGATGCTTATTTGGATTTGAAAATGAGAGTTGAGTTGAGTTGAACTTCCTAGCTCAAGATGAAAGGACCGTATGATGTTGTGGAGGGAGATGGAAAACCTTCTAAGTGTTGTCTTGGCTTGGTTTGAGAGAGAGTTCAAGATGGGAGGAGATGAAGCTTCTAGGTTGTATTAAAAGAAAACATAAGGGTGGAGGGAAGGGGGGTAATCCGGCGCATGGGGAAAAAAGCAAGCCTTAGGCTTGTAGCTTGGAGGCTTTTGTCTCCCGTGCACCCTCCTTTTTATTATTTTATCATTTCTTTCTTTGCATGCTTCCGCTATTTCTTTATTATGTAATTATATTTTAGTTATATATTTCAAATAGTAGAATAATGGAGAGGATTCTAGATCCCTCCATTGTCTTGGCCGAAAGTTAAGGGGGTTTTGGGGATATTTTGGTCTTTTCACATTTATCCTATCTCAGACTTATATAATTTATGCTATTATTTATTTGATCTAATATGATTTTATATTTTTTTTGTGAGGACCATTTAGGTTTGCATTCTTATAAAAAGAAATTATTCTAAGGTTGATCAAGGCCTCTTGGCCGAAATTTATAAGGTATTTCAATACCTTGTGACATCCCCTTATATAATTATTTAGTATCCACCTTAAAAGAATTTAAGTAAAGAAGTGCTAATTTGACTTAAGTAACAAGCAATTGGAGAAATCGTTATTTGCATTGCGTCACTTTGTCATGGTTTCAAGTACATTGTGGTTGGGGTACAACATCCTCCCCTCTTATCATAAGTTTCGTCCTCGAAACTTTAGAGACTAGTCAAAAAGATGGGGGTATTTATTCTTCATGTCTTCCTCCGTTTCCCACGTGGCTTCTTCTCCAGAATGGTATATCCACTAAATCTTTACCATAGGTATAGATCTCTTTCTCATCTTTTTCTCTTTCCGATCAACGATTTTTAGGGGCTCCTCTACATAAGATGCATCTTCATCAACCTTCAACTGCTGATCCTCAAGGATGTGGCTAGGATCATAAACATATCGGCGAAGTTGGGAAACTTAGAATACATCATGCAACTGGGAAAGTAATGGGGGTAATGCCAGGCGATATGCAACTTCACCGACTTTTTCTAAGACTTCATATGGTCCAATGAATCTTGGGCTCAATTTCCCCTTTATGCCAAATCTCTTGATCCCTTTAGACGGAGATACCTTTAAGAAGACTTTTTCTCCTTCTTGAAACTCTAAGGGTCTCCTCCTTTCATCAGCACATACCTTACTTCTATCTTGTGCCGCCTTCAATCTTTGCTGTACAATCTTTACCTTTCTCGTGTTTGCTCAACAATGTCGGGTCCCATGTAGATTTTATCTCCAATCTCGTCCCAATAGAGTGGGGACCGATATTTTCGCCCATACAATGCTTCATAAGGTGCCATCCCGATGGATCTATGGAAGCTGTTATTGTAGGAAAATTCGACCAGCTTAAGACTTCTATCCCAGCTTCCTCCAAAGTCAAGAATGCAAGCGCGAAGCATGTCTTTAAGGGTTTGGATTGTATTTTCAGATTGGCCATCCGTCTGTGGATAGAAAGCAGAACTCATTCTGATCTCCGTGCCCATTGCCTTTTGAAAGACTGTCTAGAATCTCGAGGTAAAACAGGGATCACGATCGCATATGATACTTACGGGCACACCATGTAAACAGACAATCTGATCAATGTACATCGATGCTAACTTCTCCAAACTTTAATCGTCATGGCCAAAAAGTGAACAGACATGGTTAGACGGTCCACAATGACCCATATAACATCATTTCCATTCTTAGTCCTGGATAGATCGGTCACAAAATCCATAGTGACGTGGTCCTATTTCTATTCTGGTACTTCTAAGGGTTGCAGTAATCCAACGGGTCTTTGGTGTTCAGCTTTTACTCTTTGACAGACCAAGCATCGCTCAACAAATTCAGCTATTTGCTGCTTCATACCGTGCCACCAAAATCTTTGCTTGAGGTCTTGATACATCTTGTTATCTCCGGGGTGTATAGAAAATCGTGAGTTGTGGTCCTCCATCAAGACTTCATCTCTGATTTCTTTGTTTTCAGGTACGCATAACCGTCCTTGGTACCATAAGCTGCCATCGTTACGAACTTCAAAGTCATTTTATGGCTTATCTCGGATACTTTCCTTGATCTTTCTCAAGGCCGCATCATTCCCTTGAACCTCCTTGATATTATCAATCAGTGATGGAATAAGAACCAACTTAGCAAGAACTTTATCCACTGAATCAACTTCTTCTAGGCCAATCTATTCCATATCTCGCTGAAGAGGTGGTTGTCGTGGGTGACTTGTCTTTCGACTTAACGCATCAGCAACTTTATTAGCTTTTCAAGGGTGGTATTGAATGGAAAGGTCATAATCTTTAATCAACTCGAGCCATCTGCGCTGCCGCATGTTTAGCTCCTTCTGGATAAAGAGATACTTTAAGCTTTTGTGGTCCGTATAGATCTCACACTTCTCACCATACAAGTAATGTCTCCATATCTTTAATGCGAAAACCACTGCGGCAAGCTCAAGATCATGAATGGGGTAGTTTTGCTCGAATGGTTTTAATTGTCGGGATGCATAAGCTATCACCTTATCTCTTTGCATAAGTACACATCCTAGACCGTTCATGGAGACATCGTTGTACACCACGTATTTCTCGCCAGGAGTGGGCTGAGCTAAGATAGGGACGGATGTCAACCTTTCTTTTAACTCCGAGAAACTCTTTTCACAGTCGGCACTCGACTCAAACTTGGTTTTCTTTTGGGTCAATCTGGTGAGGGGAACAGCTATCCTCGAAAATCCTTCCACAAATTTTCGATAATATCCTGCTAGCCCAAGGAAACTTCTCACTTCGATAACATTTGTCGGTCTGGGCCATTCTATGATAGCTTCAATTTTCTTGGGATCTACTGAAATCCCATCTTCTGATATAACATGGCCGAGGAAGGATACACTTCGTAGCCAAAACTCGCATTTTTGTGTGCAACTGTCTTCCTCTTAGAATAATCAGAATTGTCCCCAAATGGGCTGCAAGAGTCTCCTCATCTGGGGAATAGATTAAGATGTTATCTATGAAGACCACTACGAACTTGTCTAACTAGTCCTGAAAGAATCGATTCAAGAGATCCATAAAGGCGGTCGGGGCGTTAGTCAAGCCGAATGGCATGACAAGGAGTTCGTAGTGTCCGCAGCATGTTCTGAAAGCAGTCTTAGGAACGTCTTTAGCCTTAATCCTCAATTGGAAATATCCAGATTGAAGATCAGTTTTTACTGAAAACTCGTGTTCCCTGTACCAAGATACCCTTAAACAGGGTTCAAACAGAATTATAGTATAGAATTTTTTTTAATAGCTTACCCGAAGCTGGCCAAATAGATCATCGGTTCTAGGTAGAGGGTATTTATTCAATGGTTGAGACCCTATGAAATAATTGCGTAACGTACTCTAGCTCTCATGTTTCGTTAGTGCCACTCCAACCGTTTTTCTTTTATCTATTATATTGCTGACCATGGAGGGATCCTTCCCAAAGTTCCTTATCCCATTGTTCTAGTTTGATCTTTGACACGACCATCTATACTTAGATAATAAGCAAGGTAGGACATAGGTACTCTATATTTAAATTGGGCAATTAGGCGTACCTGTTTACGGTTGTTCCTGGAATCTCTGGATTAGGCACTCTCTAGTCTAAACTGACGTTCTTGGGTGCCTCTTTGCTATCCCTATGTGGATGCGGCTACCACCTCCTATTTCGTTCCTTAACATGCTCATTAAGTCTTTTATTTTGTCTTTCCATTCGTTTATTATCGTGTTCCACTCTGTAGCAGCCCTCCAGTACTTCTTCAAAAGTGCTTGAATATGCATTGACTAGCCGAATCTTAATTTGAAGGTCTAGATCGCGCATAAATCTGATTATCTTATGCTTTTCATCGTCCATGATCAAAGGAACATACCGACCCAATGTAGTGAATCGACTAGCGTACTCTGAGACAGTGATACCTGGTTCTTGTCTTAATGTGTCAAATTCCTCAACCCTCTTCATGATCTGGTCTGGAGAGAGGAAAAACTCACAAAACTCCTCTAGAAACCTTGCCCAAGTCATTGGTCGGGGCAATGGCTGGATACAAGTCCTCCACCACTGGCTGGCCTTACCGATCAGAAACGGCCAGACAATTTGTGTCTTTACCTTCTCAGGCACTGAATTAGCAAAAAGTTACTTTCGACTTCATCTAGCCATTTTTCTGCCTCCTCGGGGTAGATTCTCCGCCAAACTTTGGGATACATGCTCTTACTAACTTCTGATAGTAAAACCCCGTGCTTCTTGGCAGTGACAGTGATAGTGTCGGTTCATCAGACTGTAATGCCATCTGCACTTCGGAGCGTTGAAATTTTATTTAAAGTTGAAATGTCAAGATAAGTGACGGAATTTAACTCATAATCTATTGGAAATCTAAACGAATACTTGAGGAGATAGAATTCGAATTAAGTTCTATAGTATTTAGAATTTCATCGACTAGGATTTAATCATTAGACTAGGGCCCTAATTCCAGTCTATGTCATCCTGGTCTAAGGTCAACACTCTTCTAAAATCATGACTTGGGTCTAAGATCAAACTTAGATTCTAAGATCATAACTTAGTTCTACGTTCTGCCTGTAATCTAGAGCCTGGGCTCTGATACCACCTGTAGCGCCTCACACCCGGACCTTGTCCGAATACGGTGCACCCGCCGTACTTCACTAAGGAGAGTATAAAGCGTCTTGCATAACATGCGAAAATCCATAACTTAAGCCATGGACTCCCATGCTAACATTTAATATGGTACTAAAATTTAGGCAGAATTAAAACTTTAAAATAACATGCATAACAAAATACTAAGTCCCCAAAACATTAGTCCATAAAACAAGAAAACCGAGATTCAGAAAGTTCCAGCATAATTCATAATACATTCACCATAGCAGCACAAAAGTCCTTAAGGGCGATCTTCTCCTGACACCTCGACTACAGGTACGACACTTTCGGTTCATCTTCGATCCATTCAACTTTAGCATCCACTGGCTCTGGGGGAAAAATAAAGGTGTGAGTGATGAAAATCACCCAGCAAGCATACAATAAACTACCATGGAATAATTAAAGAATCATAACATGAATGTAAAACCCCAAGAACTGCAAATGTTAATTCATACCTGATCTTTAATCCGGGATATGCTTGACGATTTAGCCTATTCATAATTTTAAGTAATGCTATACCAACAATGTCATGTTATCAACTAACTGAAACATACATCACGCCTTAATGCCCATGACTTATGCAAGATGCAATGCATGATATCATGTCATGTTAAAAACATCATTTTGGTCCCATAAAATAACGTGTCAGAAAAATGGAGTATCCGATCAATTAACCCCAGATCTGAACAGGTCCAGAACATGTCATCAGACCAATTAACCCCGGGTCTGGGACAGGTCCAGAACATAATATCAGGCCGATTAACCCCGGGCCTGGATCGGGCCCAGAACATATCATCGGACCAATTAACCCCGGGTCCAGAACGGGTTCAGAACTTATCATGTCATCAGACCTATTAACCCCGGGTCTAGAGTTGGGTTATTCGTATGCTTAGCCGGCAAGGGAATCATGAAGCTTTCTTTAAAACATGGGACCGTAAATAACTTATATGCATAACGAAAAACTTGATTGCTTGAAAAGACTTGCTTACATACGGAAAATTCATAAAAATCAGATTCATGATGCACGTGATCATGCATGATACAGGAATTGTTATGCAATGCAAGCCATGGCATGGATTATGACAACAAGCATGGTTTCATGAGCTAAAAATTTCTAGATTATTACTTCATGTTCATGGGGCGGCTAGATTAACCAAACAGGCCCAATTTTTGTAATCTTTTGTCCCACACTTGTTTAATAGGGTCTTATTTACATGTCATAAAATTTTCGTAATGTTCCAAGACGAATAATGCCCTTAAACCATTAAGTTGTTAAAAAGCGTACTGCTGAATTCAGCAGTATAACGGCCCTCTTTATCCTAATTTTCATGACCATAAAACCTTAATTAGTTTGGGACAAAGCCTGGAAATCATAGTAAAATCCCTAAGGACTAACATTCATGGGCCCAAACCGTTTATATAGGTCAAAATCCACAAAATTAGGCCTTCTAACTTATTCCCCTGTTCTGCCCAGTTTTCAACCTTTTAGTGCATTAACTTTAAATCCATAGTTACCCATCAAAACGGTAGTACCAAGTTGATTTATTTACATGGACATGCTTCTCTATGTCTTTGGTGATTAACATAAAATTTTAGAACGATCCAATAACTTTAAAGGGTCCATTTAATTATGTTTCTGAAATTGGTCACATGCTGATGCTGGACTGACCAATTTTACTAAAAATTCTATTGTGGAAAAACCATAATTCCTTTTTCCAAAATTCCAACTCAAAGACGTCATAAACATGTGGAATTAGCATCCTACCAAAATATAGCCCATTTTCATGTTTCTAAGGTCTGTTTTTGGGTCAAGCAACACGTTACTTAATTCTGTCCAGCTCCAGTAGTTTCAGCTTGGCCAGATTTACCAAAAATTTTATTAAGGATGATCCACACCTTCTTTTTCCAAAATTCTAACTCCCATATTTACTACACACATAAGGCTAACATCATACAAAAAATCAGCCTATTTGAACACCTCGAAGATTGGTTTTCAGGCCACACAAAACGTTTCATAATTCTGCCCTGTTCCAGTAATTTCAGCTTGAGCAGTTTTACCAAATATTTTATTAAAAATAAACCACTACTTCTTTTACCAAGATTCCAACTCTCATATTTGCCACACATACAGGCCAGTGTCATGCCAAAAATCAGCTGATTTTCACGTTGGTAAGGTCCATTTTGAGGTCATATAATACACTACACAATTCTGGCCAGCTCCAGTGGTTTTGTGTTTTAACACCTTTTCATGTCAAGTGTCCACTAATTATCTTTATTCCTAGAAAATAACTTACTAGTCACCACATACATCGTTTTTAACATGAATATCCAGCTTCCATCCTTTTTATTGAGTCATATTTGCATCATTCCAAAACAGTTTGTAACTTGTACACAACACTCATCATATTTGCTCACAAAAGGTGTTCCTTCTTGGATTCAAAACTCACCATCACTTTCATCTTCTTGGCCGAAACTTATAGGTTGCCATGAACATGTTTTACAACATTTATTTAGGAATGCAACACATTTATATGCTATTTTATTTCAATATTACCAAACGACCTCATAAAATTACAACTAGCAGATGCATTCCATCTTAGTGCTTCACAAGCTTCCTCCAAGAGCTATTCTTGCCTAGAACCACTTTTTTGAACCTTGTTTCATCCTAAAACAGCCTCAAATCATATTGCATGTAAGAAAAGATTTCATCTTTGGAGGAATTAGTCACATGCAAGACATTTTTATTAGGAATCACTAAGTGTCATGCTTAATACTTAATATATTCAACTAAAGTTGGCATCTTAGAAACAACTAGCCATTCAAGTCACTAATTCTTTAAATAAATCATGAGAGTCTAATGTAAACTTCCCTCTTCAAGCTAGAGCTTTTTCTTAGCTTGGATGTTGGATGAGATGAGTTGAAATCTTCCTCCTCCTTCACTTATGAAGCATACAGTTTTTGAAGGAAAGGAGAGAGGAATGTTAGTCATTATTCTTAAATGAAAATAGAGATATTTGAAGTTAGATCTTCTTACCAAAATGAGATTTTGAATGGAGCTACAACTATCAAGAGCTTGCACCACCTAAGAGGTTGAAAATCTTGCACCTAGTGACCATGAAGGTCATGGGTTGGGGTAGAAGGAGAAACCAATGAGCTTCATTTCTTGACATAGAAAATTCACTTGGAATGCTTGAAAGGAGACTTACCTAGATGCTTCTTTGGATTTGAAAATGAGAGTTGAGTTGAGTTGAACTTCCTAGCTCAAGATGAAAGGACCATATGGTGTTGTCGAGGGAGATGGAAAACCTTCTAAGTGTTGTCTTGGCTTGGTTTGAGAGAGAGTTCAAGATGGGAGGAGATGAAGCTTCTAGGTTGTATTAAAAGAAAACATAAGGGTGGAGGGAAGGGGGGTAATCCGGTGCATGGGGGAAAAAGCAAGCCTTAGGCTTGTAGCTTGGAGGCTTTTGTGTCCCATGCACCCTCCTTTTTATTATTTTATCATTTCTTTCTTTGCATGCTTCCTTTATTTCTTTATTATATTTTAGTTAGATATTTCAAATAGTAGAATAATGGAGAGGATTCTAGATCCCTCCATTGTCTTGGCTGAAAGTTAAAGGGGTTTTGGGGGTATTTTGGTCTTTTCACATTTATCCTATCTCATACTTATATAATTTATGCTATTATTTATTTTATCTAATATGATTTTAAATTTGTTTTGTGAGGAGCATTTAGGTTTGCATTCTTATAAAAATAAATTATTCCAAGGTTGATCAAGGCCTCTGGGCTGAAATTTATAAGGTATTTCAATACCTTGTGACATCCCCTTATATAATTATTTAGTATCCATCTTAAAAGAATTTAAGTAAAGAAGTGCTAATTTGACTTAAGTAACATGCACTTGGACAAATCGTTATTTGCATTGCGTCACTTTATCATGGTTTCAAGTACATTGTAGTTGGGGTACAACATTACACGTTCCTAGGGTTCATTTTCTGTCCATGCAACATACCCCTTAAGATTGTCCAGCTCCAGTAGTTTTGTTTTTTACCACTTTATCTTGTCCATGGTTATCCAAATAAACTTATTTCTCTATATTAGCTTACTACCCATTAAATACCTATTTTGACATAGTTATTTCTAGATTAATAATTATCTTAGGCTTCACACAATCAATATAAAACAGCCTTGCCATTTTATACACACACACACGCCATCTTCATGCGTCTTACTCTTCATGTGGTCAAATCTTACAAGCTTACTTATTCCTCCAACACTTGTTATACAGCCTGTTCCTTGCACATGGTGGGGGTCATGTCACATCTTGATTTGAGCACAAACATAGACATATAGTAAACCATACATCAAGATAATACCTTTTCTTTGATATCTCTTAGTTCTTGTCCCTAGTTCTTAGAACATTCGACTAATATTCACATCTTAAAGAAAATTAGTCATTCAAGCATATACTTTGCAAATAAGCCAAGGTTGCTTAGGGTGTACTTGCCTCTTTGGGTAAGAACTTCCCTTAGATTGAGTCTTGATTGCAAAAGGTTGAAGCTTTCTTCCAACCTTGACACATAGCACACGGTTTTAGGGGAGGGAAGAGAGATGGACATTAGCTACTTGTTTTGAATGAAGAACAACTAGCTTGATGTTAGGATTTCCTTACCCAAAATGGAGCTTGAGATGGATTCCACTCACCAACAATGCTAGCTTCCCTAGTAGCTTGAGAAATCTTCTCCTAGTGGCCCTTGAAGGTCACAGTTTTTTAGTCAAGACAATTACCAAAATGTAAGCTTCACTTTTTAGAGAAATGGACTCTACTTTTAGAATCCAAGGTGTCACTTACCTAGATGAAGCTTGAATTTTGAAGATGGTTCTTGAATCTCCTTGGCCCAAGGTTATCTGTGTGAGAGAAGGTGAGGGAGGGTTTGCTCAAGTATGTGAGGAATCTTGGATCTTTTGGTTTGGTTGAGCTCTTGAGTGGTTTGAATGTTGTATGTAGAAGAAGCTTCTAGGATCTTTGGAGATGGTTTTCTTCAAATGTTAGGAGGGTGTCATTGGAACCCTTAAGGAAGAAGAAGACCCTTCATTTGCATGGATCCATAATGAGTTTCTTACACCATTTACTACCTTGAGTTACTTTTGAGGTGTGGTTAAGAAAAAATAACTATAGTAATTGTTCCAAAGTGTCCCATGACTTTACCATGGTTCACATCCGGCGGTTGGGGTGTGGTTGTGTTTAATTAGCCCTTAGTTACCTTCTTTAATACACCTTGAGTTATCTTTTTAGGATGGTTAACAAAAAGTAACTAGAGTAATTGTTTTAGGGGTTTCCATGGATTATCCATGGTAATCCGGTGGTAGGCTTCCATTGGCCCTTCATTCTTCAATTTCTTTATGAGGATAATTAGAAAAAGTTGCCTCAACTAAAAGTGGTTAGTTGGACTATTATTGTGAAATTGATCCCATGGATTTTCCCCTTTATGGTGCATCCGGCCTATATAAGGAAAGAAGAGAAAATCATAAATCTTAGATTAATAATCTCATTCCTTTTATGTGTAAGACTCTTAGAATTTCTTTAAGAAAGCCATAAAGTAATTAGTATTTAACAAAAAGTTCTTCATGGATGCCTTACTATGGCCTTACCCGGCGGTTGTGGGAGAGAAAAGTGTAAAACTTTTTTCCTTAACTTTTTAAGCCCCATTTAGTTGGATACTTAATGGTAGTGGAAGCTTTATTGTCTTTACTTTTAAGGAAATCATTAAAGACTAATTGTCTTGTAAGGGTAGAATATCCTAGAGTAACTTAAGACCCTTATGGCCGATTTTCTCAAAATCTTGGGAGGGTCAAATGGTCATTTCTCATGCTTCATATGACCTACTTGGAGTATTATACTATCTCTTATAGTATTCAATTTGAGGAAAAATAATTAAAGAGACATAATAAAACTTAATAAAAAAAGGTACTTGGAAATATTAACATGTCATTAAACCACTTCATACGGGTCTCAAGTATAGTATGATTTTCGTTGGGTACAACATCCTCCCCCCTTATTACAAGTTTTGTCCTCGAAACTTAAAAGCATTAATCGAAAAGGTGAGGGCACAAGTTCTTCATTTGTTCTTCCGTTTCCCAAGTAGCTTCCTCAACTGAGTGGTGCTTCTATTGCACTTTGACCATGGGAACAAATCGTTTCCTTAGGACCTTTTCCTTTTGGTCAACGATTCGTTTCAGTTCTTCTTCATATGACACGTCGGCTTCAATTTTCAAAGGCTGCTCCTGAATGATATGACTGGGCTCATGCACGTACCGGCAAAGCTGGGATACATGAAATACGTCATGTAACGGAGACAATGATGGTGGTAACGCTAGCCGGTAAGCGACTTCTCCAATTCTTTCAAGAATCTCATATGGCCCGATAAACCGTGGACCTAGTTTACCTTTCATGCCAAATCTTTTCACTCCCTTTGAAGGCGACACCTTTAAAAATACTTTTTCACCAGCCTGAAATTCCACTGGTCATCGCTTTTCGTCAGCCCAAGCTTTGCTTCTATCCTGGGCCGCTTTCAACCTCTGCTTAACAATTATTACTTTCTCTCGGGTCTGTTCCATCAAGTCAGGTCCTGAAAGAATTTTATCTCCGATTTCATCCTAATAAAGTGGTGATCGGCACTTTCTTCCATAAAGGGCTTCATATGGAGCCATTCCAATAGATCGATGGTGGCTATTATTATATGAGAACTCCACGATCTTGAGACTTTTGTCCCAGTTTCCTCCGGAATCAAGTATGCAAGCTTGTAACATATCTTCCAGTGTTTGGATGGTTCTTTCTCATTGACCATCAGTCTGGGGGTGAAATTCTGAACTCATCTGTATCTCGGTGCCCATCGCTTTTTGGAAAGCTGTCCAAAATCGAGAAGTAAAGCGAGGGTCGCGATCGCAAACGATACTCATGGGTATTCTGTGCAGACACACAATCTGATCTATGTACATTGAGGCAAGCTTCTTCAAAGAGGCTTTAATTGACATCGCCATGAAATGGACGGACTTAGTCAAACGATCTACTATAACCCAAAAAGCATCATGTCCATTCTTTGTCCTTGGCAGATCAGTCACAAAGTCCATTGTAATATGATCCCATTTCCATTCCGGGACTTCAAGAGGCTGTAATAACCTGGCGGGTCTTTGGTGTTCTGCTTTCACTCTCTGGCAAACAAGGCATTTCTCCACGAATTCGGCTACTTGTTTCTTCATGTGCCACCAGAACTTCTGCTTTAAATCTTGATACATTTTATTGGCTCTGGGATGAATAGATAGACGAGAACTATGAGCTTTCCAAATAACTTCATTCTTTATATCTCCATCATCAGGTACGCATAATCGACTTCTGAACCAGGCTGTCATCATTTTTGACCTCGAAGTCTTCAGAAGGCTTCATTTTCAGCCTGTCCTTAATTTTCTTCAAGGCTTCATCTTTTTCTTGACCTTCTTTAATTTTGTCAATTAATGAAGGAACCAAAACTAACTTAGCCAGTATATTATCGATGGAATCAACTATCGCCAGATCGAACTCTTCCATGTCATGGTATAGAGGGGGTTGACGTGGATCACTTGTTTTCCGACTCAAGGCGTCGGCAACTTTGTTGGCTTTCCCCGGGTGATATTGGAAGAAAGGTCGTAATCCTTCATCAATTCTAGCCATCGGCGTTGGCGCATATTCAGTTCCTTCTGGGTGAAAAGGTATTTAAGGCACTTGTCATCCGTGAAGATTTCGCACCTTTCACTGTACAGGTAATGTCTCCATATCTTTAAGGCAAAGACTACAGCTGCAAGTTCAAGATCGTGTACCAGATAATTCTGCTCGAACGGCTTCAACTGTCGTGACGCATATGCAATCACTCGATCTTTCTGCATTAATACACATCCAAGGCCGTTCTTCGAAACATCATTGTACACCACGAAATTTTAACCCGAAATTAAATGAGCTAAAACCGAAGCAGATGTTAATTTCTCCTTCAACTATGTAAAGCTCCTTTCGCAGTCCGAAGTCCACTCGAACTTCGTCTTTTTCTGTGTCAATCGGATGAGAGGCATAGCAATCCGAGAGAATCCTTCTACAAATTTGTGATAGTAGCCGGCGAGGCCAAGAAAACTTCGTACTTCCGTAACGTTGGTTGGCCTTGGCCATTCTGTGATTGCTTCAATCTTTTTGAGATCTACTGCTATCCCATCTTCCGATATAACGTGTCCAAGGAACACTACACTGTGCAGCCAAAATTCGTATTTACTGAATTTTGCTACAACTGCTTCCTCCGTAATATGTCAAGGACGATCCTTAAATGGGCTGCATGGGACTCTTCGTCCGGTGAGTAAATCAAAATATCATCAATGAAAACTACCACAAACTTGTCCAATTGCTCTTGAAACACTCGGTTCATAAGATACATAAATGTTGCGGGGGCATTCGTTAATACGAAGGGCATCATAAGGAATTCATAATGTCCATACCGCGTTGTGAATTCAGTTTTCGGAATATCTTCTTCCTTGATTTTCAATTGAAAGTATCCGGAACGAAGATCAATTTTACTGAAAACTCAGGCTCCCCGAAGCTGATCGAACAGATTGTCGATCCTAGGCAACAGGTACTTGTTCTTTATGGTAATCTTGTTGAGTTCTCTATAATCGATACACAAATGCATGCTTCCATCCTTTTTCTTCACAAACAGCATGGGAGCACCCCAAGGAGAGACACTTGGGCGGATAAGTTTCTTTCCCAATAGTTCACGTAATTGCTCCTTCAGTTCTTTAAATTCAGCAGGCGCCATTCGATAAGGAGTCTTCGATATCGGCTCGGCTCCCGAAATTAAATTGATTTCAAACACGATCTCTCTATCTGGCGGAAGGCCTGGCAACTCTTCTGGGAAAACATCAGGGTATTCCTGAACTACCAGGACTTGAGAAAGATCAGATGGTGCTTGATTAACACTTAAGGCATGAACTAGGAATCCTTCGTGTCCTTTCTTCAGCGCCTTACAGTCACGGATCGCATTTAAGTAGACATTCTTAGGAGATTTCTTCAGCTTCGAACCTCCATGAAAAGTCACCTCTTTTCGTTTGGGGTTCTTAATGATGGATCGTCTTTCGCGACAATCAATGTGCGTGCAATTCTTGGAAAGCCAATCCATTCCAAGAATTATGTCAAAATCACTCATGGCTATCGGGATCAAATCCGCCAAAAATTGTTGTTCGTCGAACTCAATCTCGCAGTTCTTATACAGCTTGTGAGATACAAGCACCTGATCGCCAGCTGCTTGGACTCGGTAAGGTGTCCCAAGGTGGACTGAGCTATGATCAATATTCTTTGCAAACTTCTTCGATATAAATGAGTGGCTAGCGCCACTATCAAACAACACATTTGCGGGCACAGTACATACTAAGATAGTTCCTGAATCATGCAGCATTGACTAAGCGAAACAGAAATAACAACACCTTGTAAAATGTAATATTGCATAATTCTTAAAACATACCGGCCACCACATCATTAGCTTCTTCAACAACAGCGTCGGTCATAACATGAACTCTTGTATTCGCACGCTGGCGCTGGTTCCTTGATTGCACAGCTGTTGGGTTCCCTTTTCTGGGCAATCCTTACTTATGTGTCCAACTTTGCCGCATCCAAAACAAGTGGTCCCTTTGTCTGGACAATTCTTGAGTACGTGGACCACCTTGCCACACCTAAACCACTTCCCTGCCTGAAAGAAACATTCTCCCACGTGATGCTTCTGGCAGTGGGGACAAGCTGGGATGGCTGGTTGTTGCTGACCCTGGTTTCTGGGCTGATTCTTTTGCTGCGATCGACTCTGTTAACGTTTCTGATTCTTTCCTTGTCGACCGGGTCCTCGGAAATTTTTTTGGCAGATTTGGGGGGTCATCCTGACGCTTCCCTTCCTCTCTTTTGTCCAACTTCATATCTACGGATGATGTCTCTCTCAATTCTATAACACGCGTCTAGTAGTGCTCCAAAGTTGGCAGGGTTCGTATTCACCAACCAAGTCCTTATCCTTGGATTCAGCCCTCTTTCAAACTTCAACATTTTAGTTTCCTCGTCATTCATTGTTGATGGCTGAAATCTTTCCAACGCTATAAACTTGTTTACATAATTTGCCACAGTCATTCCTAGTTCCTGCTTTAATGACTCAAATTCGTGTCTTTTCTATAGCTTCACAGAAGAAGGTAAGTAAAACTTGTGAAATTCTTGCAGAAATCGTTCTCATGCAATCGGTCTCGGTAAGGATTGTAAATTTGCCTTCCACCATTGATTCGCTTCTCCAAGTAAAAATGGTCTTACCGCTTCGGTTTTCATCTCCTCAGGGGCACGGATTAACTCAAAACAGTTCTCTACTTGGTCTAACCATTTTTCAGCAATATCTGGGTCGAATTTTCCCTCGAAGGGTGGCACATTGGCTCTTTTCAGTTTCTCAAAGTAATACTGCGCATCCCTAACAGGCTCATGAGGTTGTGGAGGGGCATTCTGCTGCATCATCACTTGGCCAATCTGCGTCATAGTTTGGCAGAAGGCCTGAAAAGTGTGGATATCCGGCATCATCGGGGGTAAAGGCACCTAAGGTGGGAGATTGTTCTGAACAGGGGGCGTGTTCTGCTCCTGTGGTGGTGGTGGTGGAACCTGAGCAGGTGGAGGAGGAATAGGTTCCTGAGGCTGTGGAGGGACCGGCTCCTGTACAGCGGGTCGGGCTCTGGCTGGTCTGCCACGAGGTCATGCCATCTGCACTAGGGAGCGCCGAATTTCATTCAAGGTGGAAATATCAAATTGACGGAAATAAATTCATAATAAAATTTAGTGAATATTCGAGTTAAATTCTGTGACATTTTAAAATTTCATTGTCTAGGGTTTTTTCGTTAGGTTGAAACCCTAATTCCAGTCTAGATCATCTTAGTTTCGGTTCAACACTCTCCTAAGATCATGGCTTAAGTCTAAGATCAAACTTAGATCTTCTAAAATCATCACTTAATTCTATATTCTGCCCGAATCTAGAGTCTGGGCTCTGATACCACCTGTAGCGCCCTGTACCCGACCTGTCCGAATACGATGCGCCCGCCGTACTTCACTACGGAGAGTATCAGGCATCAACGCTTAACATATCATAGTCCATAATAAATCTTATGGACTTCCATGCTTACATATCGACAGGTAAGAAAAATTTAGACAGAATAAAAAAACCTTCTAGATAAACATGCTGAATAATGTCTACAACCATGTCCACAAAATAAAAAGATCAATCCAAAATGTTTGTTCAATCATAAGTTCATCAACATAAATCATCATGAAGAAAAGTCCTTAAGCTGCCATCCTCTCTCTCGTCTATGGGTACGGGACTCTAGGCTCATCCTCAATCCACTCTACTCTGTTTCCTGCAGTCTCTGGGAGGAAAAATAAGGGGTGAGTGACAAAGTCACCAGCAAGTAAACCATAAACAGCCAAGAATAAAAATGAAAGTATGCACAAGAACCAAATCCCAAGAATTTGGACTATCCACATACCTGATCCTCAATTCATTGTACGTCAAAAGAATTAAGATCGTAACTTATGCGACAATAAGATCATAACTTAAGTTACCGTACATAATAAGGTTGTAACTTAAGCCGTAGTACCCATAGCATTCGACTGACTGTTAAATGCAACATGTATGAATATGCACATGTGATGCAGCATGATGAAAATGAGGATAAATTCGTTCATTCTTTCTTTCAAAACATCATCGTAAGTAAAACGAGAACATGGAGTATTCAGATGTATTATCTCCGGATCTGAGGCGGTCATAACATTCCCTTCGGATCTATTATTTTCGGACACAAAAACGGTTGTACAATCAATCATCGTAATCAGGTCTATTCTTTCCAGCCTGAACGGTCATAATCATCATCAGGTCTATTCTCTCTGGGCCTGAACGATCATAATCATCATCAGGTCTATTCTCTCGGTCCTGAACAGTCATAAACATCATCATCAGGTCTATTCTCTCTGGACCTGTACGGTCATAATCATCTTCAGATCAATTCACCCTGGATCTGGAGCGGGTCATGCTGGCCAGGAATTAATGGTACCAATAGGAGTCATTCTTTCAAAAACGGAAATCTTTCTTTCAAAAATAGTTTTTCTTCATTTCTTTGGCTTAAAATCAATCTTATGAATCATGTAAATGGGGACAATGCAATGCATGACGTGCAATGTGAAATTCATGACTAAACACATCACACAAAACAGTTCCTTAAGCTGGGAAAATATTACAGCAATAACACTCTGCTCATGCGGCCACCGATCAACCATTTCGGCCTATTTTCATAAACTTGTGCCGCACGTATGCATCATTAAGTCTTAACTACATGCCATAAAAATCCCGTAACATTACGAGGTAGATAAAACCATCAAATCATTAATGTATTAAAAGGGTACTGTTGAGTCCAGTAGTGTTGTACCCATCTTACCTCAATTTAATGGGCCGTAAGGCCTTAGCCAATTAAGGCTAAAACCTGGATACATAACCAATACACTAATAAGTAATAATTAAAGGCCCAACATCACCTACAAGTCCAATTGAATTGTATTAAGGCCTCAACAAAACACTTTACTCTGCGGCCCTATTTTTTTTAGATTTGTACCGTGACCACCCTTTAATTGTTACCCCATAAAATCAACACTTTTAAGCAATGTCCTTCCATAACCATACTCCTCTATGTCTTAGGTAGGTACTGTAAAATTTTCAAGGAAATCCAATACACATAAGGGGGTTAAATAATTCTCTTTCTAAGTTAAGATATTTACTGAAATTGCAATGACCCATTTCTACTAAAAATTTTATTAGGGACAAACCACAAGTCCTTTTACCAAAATTCCAACATGAGGCTACCATCCTACCAAATTTTAGCTAATTTAAACGTTCCTAGGGTTCATTTTCTATCCATGCAACATACCCCTTAAGACTGTCCAGCTCCAGTAGTTTTGCTTTTTACCACTTTATCTTGTCCATGGTTATCCAAATAACCTTATTTCTCTAAAGTAGCTTACTAACCATTAAATACCTATTTTGACATAGTTATTTCTAGATTAATAATTATCTTAGGCTTCACACAATCAAAATAAAACATCCTTTCTGTTTTATACACACACACACTCCATCTTCATGCATCTTACTCTTTATGTGGTCAAATCTTACAAGATTACTTATTCCTCTAACACTTGTTATATAGCCTGTTCCTTGCACATGGTGGGGGTCATGTCACTTCTTTATTTGAGCACAAACATATACATGTAGTAAACCATACATCAAGATAACACCTTTTCTTTGACATCTCTTAGTTCTTGTGCCTAGTTCTTCGAACATTCAACTAATATTCACATCTTAAAGAAAACTAGTCATTCAAGCATATACTTTGCAAATAAGCCAAGGTTGCTTAGGGTGTATCTGCCTCTTTGAGTAAGAACTTCCCTTAGATTGAGTCTTGATTGCAAAAGGTTGAAGCTTTCTTCCAACCTTGACACATAGCACACGGTTTTAGGGGAGGGAAGAGAGTTGGACATTAGCTACTTGTTTTGAATGAAGAACAACTAGCTTGATGTTAAGATTTCCTTACCCAAAATGGAGCTTGAGATGGATTCCACTCACCGACAATGCTAGCTTCCCTAGTAGCTTGAGAAATCTTCTCCTAGTGGCCTTTGAAGGTCACAGTTTTTAGTCAAGACAATTACCAAAATGTAAGCTTCACTTTTTAGAGAAATGAACTTTACTTTTAGAATCTAAGGTGTCACTTACCTAGATGAAGCTTGAATTTTGAAGATGGTTCTTGAATCTCCTTGGCCCAAGGTTATCCGTGTGAGAGAAGGTGAGGGAGGGTTTGCTCAAGTATGTGAGGAATCTTGGATCTTTTGGTTTGGTTGAGCTCTCGAGTGGTTTGAATGTTGTATGTAGAAGAAGCTTCTAGGATCTTTGGAGATGGTTTTCTTCAAATGTTAGGAGGGTGTCGTTGGAACCCTTAAGGAAGAAGAAGACCCTTCATTTGCATGGATCCATAATGAGTTTCTTACACCATTTACTACCTTGAGTTACTTTTGAGGTGTGGTTAAGAAAAAGTAACTATAGTAATTGTTCCAAAGTGTCCCATGACTTTACCATGGTTCACATCCGGCAGTTTGGGTGTGGTTGTGTTTATTTAGCCCTTAGTTACCTTCTTTAATACACCTTGAGTTACCTTTTTAGGATGGTTAACAAAAAGTAACTAGAGTAATTGTTTTAGGGGTTTCCATGGATTATCCATGGTAATCCGGTGGTAGGCTTCCATTGGCCCTTTATTCTTTAATTTCTTTATGAGGATAATTAGAAAAGTTGCCTCAACTAAAAGTGGTTAGTTGGACTATTATGGTGAAATTGATCCCATGGATAACCCTTTATGGTGCATCCGGCCTATATAAGGAAAAGAAGAGAAAATCATAAATCTTAGATTAATACTCTCATTCCTTTTATGTGTAAGACTCTTAGAATTTCTTTAAGAAAGCCATAAAGTAATTAGTTGAGGTATTTAACAAAAAGTTCTTCATGGATGCCTTACTATGGCCTTACCCGGCGGTGGGGGAGAGAAAAGTGTAAAAATTTTTTCCTTAACTTTTTAAACCCCATTTAGTTGGATACTTAATGGTAGTGGAAGCTTTATTGTCTTTACTTTTAAGGAAATCATTAAAGACTAATTGTCTTGTAAGGGTAGAATATCCTAGAGTAACTTAAGACCCTTATGGCCGATTTTCTCAAAATCTCGGGAGGGTAAAATGGTCATTTCTCATGCTTCATATGACCTACTTGGAGTATTATACTATCTCTTATAGTATTCAATTTGAGGAAAAATAATTAAAGAGACATAATAAAACTTAATAAAAAAAGGTACTTGGAAATATTAACATGTTATTACACCACTTCATACGGGTCTCAAGCATAGTACGATTTTCGTTGGGTACAACAACTAAGTGATGACAAATCTCATCCAATCAAGGAGTGCCAAGTAAGCAAGGCCAAGACAATCATCCAATCAAGTTGTGCCAAGTAAGCAAGATGGTGTCACATCTACACAAGGAATTCTTCCAAGGACTTAAAACAGAATTCTCAAGATGGAGGAGAAGCCCTAGGGGGCATCCAAGAGCAAATAAAAAGAAAAGAAAAGAGCCATTCAAATGCTAGACAAGTCTAATAATTTCGAAAGTGCAAAAAGACTTTCTAGTCTCTTCTTCTACATTTCTTTTTTCTCCTTCTCTCTCAAGCCTACTGTACTCATATTCAAACATATTGAATAGGCTTTGTTCATACCACTATACACGCATTATTGTTGTAAAAGGTTGATCAAGGTGTGATCAAACCTTCATCCGTTCGGTGGTGGTGTTCGTGATCATTGTGATTGCTTGTATCGTTTGTAAAGGGTTGGAGTTCGTGTGTAACTCCAGCAACCCATGTGTTAAGATGTTAATTTTGTTTAATGATAACCGAGGAAGGTGTCCTCGAAGACTGGAGTAGGTTGATTTAACCGAACCAGTATAAAATTCCTTGTGTTCATTACTTTACTGCACAGTACTTCCAGTTTCCAGCATTCTGTATCCATTTCGTCGCAATCTTACAAATAGCAAACAAATTTCAAAAATTGTAAAATTTTGCAGAAACATATCCACACCTCTTACGTTTCATTTGGCGCAAGTTTCAACCCATTTGGACAAGTATAAGTCAATCAAACGTTAATCGTTCTGAGACTAGTGCGGCCTGATTTTCAGACTTGCAAAGGTTGAGAACTTGAATGTATTTGACCTACTTCCCAAAGAAATTTTTCAAAAATATTTCAACTCATTAAAATAAATATTTTATGGGGTTTTTCATTAAATTTTCAGACCATTTGGAGTTACGGATTAATTGGAATATAATTTTCAAATCAGACTACTGCTTCTGGCAGATTTGCGCAATCTGACCATAAACACTTTTTCAAAAGGTTAGAGGTTTAATTTTGATCTGAAATTTTTAGGGGATACTCAAACCATTGAGAGTAGAATCTCTCCGAATTTCAGAATTTTTGAAGATCTTTAACCTAGTTTTTCAGACGTTTCAAATCAGGATCTGAAAACAGAAACTGTTGGACCGTGCACCTGCAATAAACACCACTAGAGGGGGGGTGAATAGTGGTTAGCGGAAGTTACACTACAACCCTTTGTAAAAATCCCCTTTGAAAACAGAATCTGAGACCACTTCAGATTCAGAACCTATTTTTGAAAACTTCAAACATAATTGTACACAACTCCAAAACTTATCAAACTTTCCAGAATTGAACTTCAATGTGTTAACAAGACTCAGACAAAAAATCAGATCGTTTGACCCTTCAAACAAATAAAAAGATTCAGATGGACAACCTGGACAGAATTGGACAGAATGTTGCTGATTTTGAAAAACGTGTTTCTCTTTGAATACTCAACCAAAAAGGTTGATCGTTATATCAAAACACTCCTTAGGATGTGTAGATGATGTTTCCAAAAGGCCCTGGCCTTAAACAATTCTTGATAAATACAGAAATTAAGTTTTCTCAAAACTGGTCAGATTGCAGCCAGATTAGAGCAGTTATCTTGCAGAGACTGAAAGACTAACTTTCCATTGTTCAAATCAATTGATTCTTGTTGTAAATGAAAGCTAACAGTCTGAAGTATAACTCCATCAAAAATCCCGAATTTTGAAAAAGTTTAGCTATTTTTTCAAAACGTGAGAAGTTGTGTGAAATCTGCAGTAAGAAGGGGCAGAAAACAGAAATGAAGAAACAAAACAAGAACACCGAGAATTTATCCTGGTTCGGTCAATGTGACCTATTCCAGTCCCAAGGAACACCTTTACTTGGATTTCACCATCAAATGAATCACCTTACAACAAGAACCAAGCTTGATCCTTGGGTTATACACCAACCCTATTCAAGACTTGGATAATCACCTTCTAAGCAACACTTAGTTGCAACCCCTCTACCACCTATTGATATAGCCTTATAAGAGTGGCTAATCAATCTTACAAATGAAGCTCAAGAGACTTGTAGCTCAACAAAAAAAACAAGAACACCTTAGCTACAAAGAATGGAACAAGAACAACAACAACAAGAAGATGATAGCTAGACTATTCAACAAATGCTTGTAAGCTTCAAGTGTGTTTCATCTTCTTCACCATTGCCTCTATTTATAGTGTGAGTTGAGCCTTGAAGATAAGAATGCACATGTGTCACCATCTTCATCATCAAATCCAAATGTCTTCACATCATTGGTTGTCCTTGTACACTTGGCAAAATAAGACAAAATGATTGGTCTACCTTGGCAACTCTATTTGGCCGAAATTTTACACTTGGATTGTCTTGGAATTATCTTGAAAATGTGAAGATAATACCAAAAGATAATAGCCACAACAACTCCATTATCTTCTCATCTCTTTGGCACAAGGATAGGCATGTGGGCATTTACATTTTCAAACTTCAAAATTCAGATCCAAGAATAAGTAGTAGTCGTTGGCTACCTTTTTCTTTTTCCAAAAATAACTTTGATTTTCCTTAATAAAATAAGAGAGGATAATACCACCAAAATATCTCCAACTTCAAGCAAAATAATAGCACATGTGAGAGCTCCATTTCAACTCAAAAAATCTGCCATGACCAGCCATAGCTGTTGGCTGTATTTGAAAAAATCCAAGTTGGCAATTTTGCCAACTAGCTCCTTTTTGGTTGGTCCACTTGTCTCCAACTCATAAAATGAATAATGTATCACCTCCACCTGCTCATACACGTTTTTGAGCATACAAATATGTGTAGCAACTCAGATTTTTGAAGAAGAAATTAATAGATAATAGTTGACAAGATTATGTCAACGTGTAACACCGAAATTCCCAATATTTCTTCTTATATGTCGTGATCATTTCCACACTTTTGACACCCTTGATATCTCTGAATAATGATGATAAATGTGCTCTTATAACATATATAAGATGGTCTTCAAGAAAAAATAAAATGTGACCTCTCAAATCGTCACATATCCCGCTATAGTCAATAATATCATCATGTGAGAGAATAAGATAAAGAATCACCATATTATCTTCAAGTTAATAATAAATCAGCTCCAGAATAAAGATAATAATATGCTCAAGAGATTTCTTGAGTGAAAATACCAAAAATATCCTCGGGGGTAAAATTACCAAAATATCCCTGGTATGAGAAAACTCCAGAAACGACCCGGATTGTCAGAAATAATCATCATATCACCTTTGTCATGATAAACAGTATAAGAATACATCCTTGAAATATTTTCACCATGTGATGTTCCTATAAAACTTAAAATACCAATTTTTCCCTTTTTGGTAAGTTGTAGAAACTTCCGAGGCACGTTAGTCACAATACATTAAAAATCATCAAAATCACATAAGATTCACATAATGAGCATGTATAAATCATATACAAATGAAAACAACCACTTTAACATATTTTAGAAAGATATTTCTAAAAATCCTAAACATTCTGTGAGACGTGGATCGATCCATGTGAGAGGCTGACGTACGTCGATCGATCCACGTGAGAGATCGATGTCTCACACTAAGTTTTGGTTCTTCTCAGTTCAACATGGATCGATCCACGTGAGGGGCTGATGTACATGGATCGATCCATGTGTCTCTGCCTGAGAGATCCACGTCATTTTTCTTCACTTTTTCAACCTTTAATCACTTATAACACCATATGTGACATTTCTAAGTATTTACCACTTAAAATCATGACTTTGAAAATTATCCAAACATATTTCTCAACAGAAACTGTTTTCATAAGTTGGATTTTTGGGTTAAAATTTTAAAAACCAAATGTTCCTCACCCACTATTCTATCCAATGGAAACTTAGAATGAAACTCTTTCTTATGGCTATAGATATTGATCTATGGTCTATTATAGAAGACGGTCCATTCGTTCTCTCTAAATTATCTACTGTAGATGGTGTCACACTAGAGGTTGTAAAACCAAAATAAGAATACACCAATGATGACAAGAAGAGACTAAGTATGAATGCTAGAGCCATGCAATTACTTTTAAACGGGCTAAGCAAAAGTGAATCTAGTTACGTATCTAATTGATCTAGTGCTCAAGAGAAGTGTAGAATTCTTGAGATGAAACATGAAGGGACTAGCCAAATAAAGGAGTCTAAGATTAATATGCTTATGTCCACACTTGAGTCCTTCAAATTATTGGCAAATGAGTCTATTTTGATATGGATTTACAATTAACTAACATCTATAATTCTCTTGAGTCTCTTGGCAAAGCTTTCTCTACGCAAGAAAAGGTCCAAAAGGTATTACGAAGTCGTCTATCCGAATGGGACCCAAAGGTCACAGCAATAAAGGAGAGTAAAGAAACGAAATCAATAAAAATATAGGAACTATTCGGATCACTAAAGGTATAAGAAAACAAACTTACATTAAGGAAATCAGAATCAACGTCAAAACAAGGTAAGACTATTGCTTCTAAATCAAATGAATGCGTCTCTACTTCTTCCGATCACGTAGATGATAGTGATTCCGAATCAGATAATGATGATCTATTACTATTGGCCAAAGATTTGAGAAAATTTATGAGAAAGTCATTTAAAAACAAACCTAAGGCTACTTCGACTAAAAGAAATAAAAATAAAACTAATGACAAGGACGTAAAGTGATATGAATGGGGAAAACTTGGACATTTGTCATATGACTGCCCTAACAAGGACAAACAAACAAACAAACACCTTGACAAGGATCGGACCAAAACTAGACTCGTCTCAGAACCTAAACAAAAGAGAAGATCTCTCAAGGCCTCCACTTGGAGTGACACATCTGACTTTGAGACTGATATCGAAAAAGAGACGGCACAAGTATGCTTTGTATCCGAAGCATCAAACGAGGTATCTTCTGATTCTGACTCTGATTCTAAACCTTCATATGACGATCTTTTTAGTAAATATTTAGAATTGCACAAATTCACAAAGACTCTCGCAAAAGAAAAGAAACGATTAATTGAAGATAAGAAGTTGTTAGAATCTTCTAACTCGAATCTTGTTTCTCAATTAAACAATTGAAAAGAAGAGTTGTCTTGCATCATAAATGCATTGAAGTTAGAGATCTCATCATCAACGACATAAAATAATGAAATGAAATCCGAGATTTCAAATTTGAAATCAAGGAATACGGATTTAGAGAAAATGGTGAAACAATTTGACACGGGAACTAACATGCTAGATCGCATCATTTCATCACAAAAAGATGATAGTGATAAAACTGGATTAGGATTGAGAAAAACGAGACATCAAATAAACCAACCAAATTCATTTTGTCTAAGAAAATAGAAACACCCAAGACATATATGGCGCCTAAGAAGACACCTAGGCCCCCTCTCCCTTCATCTCATCATGTTTCTTCTTCATATCATACAAGATATAATTATGTGTCGTATAGATATGAGAAGAAACCATTAATGCATACACAACATGCATCACGCACTATGTACACAAACACAAGAACATATCAAAAACGACAACCATACAACATGCATAAGGGAATACTCGGCCAAAGGCCAAATATATTCTCACCTCATGTCTACTATGTTGCTCCTTCTACATTCTCACCATTTGCTAGACCGAGAAAGATCATCCAAGTATGGGTACCGAAAGGTACTTTTAGAAAGGTGAATAACTAACTCGTAACGACACAAAATAAAAGGGTACCTAAATCGCTGTTGTACATTGCAGAGAACCCATACATCTAAAGGCACATAAATCAAGTGGTTCCTTGATAGTGGTTGCTCGAGACACATGACAGGTGACTCAAGCTTGTTCTCAAAGTTGAAAAGGTTACACAAGGTGGATTGGTGACCTTTGGAGACAACAATGAAGGAAGAATCATTGGAAAAGGTACAATAGGAAGCCCAAGTACGCTTCAAATCTCCAACGTCTTCTTGGTAAGTAATCTATCCTATAATCTACTTAGCATCTCACAGTTTATTGACAACGGTTTTGATGTGTGTTTCGCTCATCCATATTGCAATATAATAAATAAAAATGGAGAAACAGTATTAAAAGGAAAAGGGGAAGGAAATATTTTACGCTTTCTATGGATGACATGTTAGACGCTAAGTTTAAGTGTTTTATGTGAAATGAACGTAACGTTAATTTGTGGCATAGGCGATTAGGACACATTGGCATCTCAACACTTGAAAAACTTCAACGAAGGAACCTAATATGAGGATTGCCTAAACTTGTTTTGGACAACTTTTAGTTGTGTGAATCTTGTATTAAAGGCAAACAAACACGCGAGTCACTTAAACCCAAAAATGAAATTAGCACATCTAGAGTTTTAGAATTACTACACATTGATTTCTTTGGTCCTAGTCGTACTAAGAGTCTTGGTGGACGCCATTATGCATGTGTTATCGTTGATGACTTTTCTTGCTATACTTGGACTTTATTTCTTGCAAATAAAGATGATAGTGCCATTGAAATTGCGAAACTAATAAAACAACTTGAAAAAGAATATGGTTTGAATGTGAAAAAGATTAGAAGCGATAGAGGCGGTGAATTTAAAAACAAGGACATGATTGCGTTTTGCGAAAAAAAGGAATTAAACACGAGTTTTCTCCACCTAGAACACTACAATTAAATGGAGTAGTAGAAAGAAAGAATAGGACACTACAAGAAATTGCTAGAACCATGTTGTGTGAAAATAAGTTGCATAGATTTTTGTGGGCGGAAGCCGTAAATTGTGCATTCTATATAGTTAATCGTTTGTCAATTAGAAAGAAAATAAATGAAATTCCTTATGAGATAGTAAATGATCGCATGCCTAAAATTGATTACTTTCGTGTTTTTGGTTGCAAATGCTTTATTTTGAATACAAAAGATAATTTAGATAAATTTGAATCTAAATCAATTGAATGCATTTTTGTTGGATATTCTATGAACTCTAAAGCATATAGATGTTATGATCCCATCACTAGACAAATTTTAGAATCTATTCATGTGAAGTTTAATGAATTTGGTGAGGTTGAACAAGATAAAGAATATGACGATGATCTTGAACTAAAGCCCGTGTTTGATGATATGAAAGAAAGTGTCGTGCATGATGAATCCAACACACTAGAAATGCATGATCACTTAGAAATGCATGAAAACTTAGAGAATAATCAACTAAGATGGTATAGGAATCACCCACATGACCTTATCATAGGCGATATAACTCAAGGTATCCGACCACGTAGAAGAATAATTTCGGATGGAATAAACCAATTTCATGCTATAATATCCGAAATTCAACCTAAGAACGTTTTTTATGCTTTGAGTGATTCTTCTTGGGTTGATGCTATGCTTGATGAAATAAATCAATGTTAGGAAATCAACCGAGATCACTGCAAAAACGCGCAGCGGAAAACAAAACTTGATCTCTGATTTCCTACCAAGGATCCATGTTGTTCGTTTAATTCGACAAAAGAAATCAAAAAACTACCTCCGTAGATTCGAAGTCTGCAGATAGAAGAGGTGCGAAATCACAAACACCCTCTGTCGGTATCCACACGAACGCTTCCGCCCGGAGTGCTAGCTCTTCAAACGGCGCGGCTGAAGAACTCGGTTTTCACAAAAACGATTCTTGCCCTTTCATTTTCTACTGGTTGTGTGGTGTACGAGATACACCATACTCAGTACATATATATCGATATCAAAAATCCGATTCCTTATCGGATTGGTTAATACCTATCATAATCCGCACCAAATACGGATTCTGTTAGGATTAGATAAAACCAATCAAAATCCATATCAGATATGGATTCTCTGTTATTATCCGATGATATAAATATATACAAAAACAAAATTAATAATAATAATAATAATTAATATCCAATATTAATATTATTAATATTAAAACGATAATAATAATAATAATAATTAATATCCAATATTAATATTATTAATATTATTAATCTCAGCTATACGCATTCTTGTGTGTGACCCGATAGGCCCATATTAATTGGCAGTTGATTAAATCTCTATTAAACCAACAAGTCGTAATTGGCCTCTAGCAAGGCATTACAACTACCCAATTAATACGAGTAAAGTCCAACTAGCCTAATAATAGTAAATGCATTAATCCCTTTGTCACACGATATCTAGTTTGAACATAAGTCATGGTCAACGTCATACTTATATAGTTCAAACATATGATTACTCGATCTCTAAGTAGACTGATAAAACAAATGATATTGATCACACTATCAAGTCATTTGAGCACGGCCATGCATTTCACAGTCTCACTAATCGAGGGGCCCAAAGATATCTCTCTCAAAAGAGAGAGACAAATTCTATCTTAATTGTTCAATATCCTCTACATAATTTCTATCACATTCAATCATGACCTTTATTATTATCAAGTTACGGATAATGTTTGATCATGTCAAAATATAATAGTCCTTATGTTGGAAACTATGACAATCTCAAGTCAAAGGATTAAAACATGACTATCATGAGATTTACTTATGACGCTAATCCATGTAGCAATCTCATGATGGGTCTATCCAATACACTGTTCTCTAACAAGTATCTATGAGATTGATTCGTATCACCATACACATAATCATCTCATGATTATCAAATCAATACTCATACTGATTATAAATTATTTTATCTCCATAACAATAATGAATCAGGGACATATATCAAAATTGTGTAACATACTAACCAACAATAATGATAATAAAACCTCTTTTATTAATAATAAATGCATAACATAAATATCCAAATCATGGCCTAGGGCACATACACTAACAATCAATTCGTAAGAAATGATTGTAAGACCTGTAAAGAACCACTAGAATTTGGTTTTTAAAATATTTTGACCCAAAAACCTAATTTCTGAAAAACATTTCTGTTTTTAGATCCTGATTTAAAACGTTTGAAAGACCAGGTTATAAACCTTCAAAAATTCTGAAATTTGGAGAGATTGTACTCTCAGATGTTCTGACTATCTCCTAAAAATTTCAGATTACAATTCAACTCCTAACCCTTTGAAAATATGTTTGTGGTCAGATTGCACGAATCTGCCAGAAGCAGTACTCCGATTTGAAAATTTTATTCCGATTAATTCGTGACTCCAAATGGTTTAAAAATTTAATGAAAAACCCCTTAAGATATTTATTTTAATGGGTTGAAACAGTTTTGAAAAATTCCTTTAGGAAGTATGTCAAATATGTTGATGTTCTCAACCTTTAAAAGTCTGAAAATCAGATTGCACTAGTCTTAGAACTATTAACGTTTGATTGACTTATACTTGTCCAAATGGGTTGAAACTTGCACCAAATGAAAGACAAGAGGTGTGGCTATGTTTCTGGAAAAGTTTATGATTTTTGAAATTCGTTTTATATTTTTACTATTGCAATGAAAACGATGCAAAGTGCGGGAAACTGAAAGTAAAGTTCTGAAAGTAATAACACCGAGAATGTTATACTGGTTCGGTTAACACAACCTACTCCAGTCTTCGAGGACACCTTCTTCGGTTATCACTAATCACAAATAAACACCTTACCACAAGGATTGCTGGAGTTACACACCAACTCCAACCCTTTACACACAATACAATCAATCACACCAATCACGAACACCACCACTGAACGGATGAAGGTTTGATCACACCTTGATCAACCTTTTACAACAATTGAAACATGTATGGTGGTCTAATCAAAGCCTATTCAATATATTGAATTTAAGAACAATAGGCTTGAGAGAGGTAGAAGATGAAAGAAATGTAGAAGAAGAGAATAGTGGATCCTTGTGCACTTGAGAGACAATGAGAGTTGTATTGCTTTTGTTTGGCTCTCTTCTCTTCTTTTTAATCATGATTTGGCCGCCCTAGGGTCTTCCATCACCTTGAGAATTATCTTTAATGCCCTTGGAAGATTACTTTGTGTAGATATGACGCATCTTGGTCACTTGGCACAACTTGATTGGATGAATATCTTGACTTTTCTTACTTGGAACTTCATGATTGGTCCAACCTCGTCACAATTTAGTAGCTTTACAAATCTGAGATTAACATCTAAAACATGTGACAAATAAAGTTTAAAATATTGCCAAATAATCAACAATTAATCCCCTCAATTTTGGAAGCAAATTTGATCATCATTCAAGAGCCAAACTTGCCAACCTCTTTGTCTCACATTCTGAATTTTTCAGCATGTGTTACATTTGCCAAGAGTTTGAATTGTTACCTTGTGTAGATCTCTCCTTTATGTCACTAACCTTTTGTAGTATATTCTTCACCAATCAAGATGCCAACTAAGCTCCACATAGGCTCCTCCAAGGCTGCAGTAGGAGTGTATGATGTTTAGCAATGTGCTGAATTTCATTTTTGTAAACTTTGTAAAATAGTGCACAATAATTACACATGTATGGTATATTCCAATCAGCCCTAAATTTGAATATTCTAGTACACTTTAATATGTATTGAATATGTAAAAAGTGTCCAGATACATGTTACATGTCATGCCAAAAAAGTTCCATGTGTTGTGTTTGGAGAAAACCGAATTTTCGACTTTTGTCGATTACGCGATTTTTCTTCGATTAGATTCAACTTTCTTGCACATGTTATATATATTGTGTCACACATAATATACATAAAATAAATTAAATATTCAACTATAATGGCTGATTAAAGTGGCAACCCATGCGACAAAAAATTGAATTTAGAATCTGTTGGACCATGCACCTGCAATAAACACCAATAAAGGGGGGTGAAAAGTGGTTAATGGAAATTACACTACTACCCTTTGTAAAAATCCCCTTTGAAAACAGAATATGAGACCACCTCAGATTCAGAACCCGTATTTGAAAAATTAAAAACTAAGTGTATGCAACTCCAAAAATTATGAAACTTTTCCGAATTTAACTTCAATGTGTTAACAAGACTTTGTCCAAATATCAGACAAAAATAAGATTGTTTGACCCTTAAAATTAATAAAAAGATTCATATGGTCAATCTGGACAGAATTGAACAGAATGTTGCAGATTTCGAAAAACGTGTTTCTCTTTCAATACTCAACCAAAAAGGTTGATTTTTATATCAAAACACTCCTTAGGATGTGTAGATGATGTTTCCAAAAGGCCTTGACCTTAAACAATTCTTGATAAATACATAATTTAAGGTTTCTCAAAACTGGTCAGATTGCAGCCAGAATGCAGCAGTTATCTTGCAAAGACTGAAAGACTAACTTTCTCTTGCTCAAATCAAGTGACTCTTGTTGTAAATGAAAGCTAACAGTCTGACGTATAACTCCACCAAAAATCACGAATTGTGAAAGTGTTTAGCTATTTTTGCAAATCGTGAGAAATTGTGTGAAAACTGCAGTAGAAACAGGCAGAAAACAGAAATGAAGAAACAAGACAAGAACACCGAGAATTTATCCTGGTTCGGTCAATGTGACCTACTCCAATCCCAAGGAACACCTTTCCTTGGTTTTCAGTATGAAATGAATCACCTTAAAACAAGAACCAAGCTTGATGCTTGGGTTATATGCCAATCCTATTAAAGACTTGGATGAAAACCTTCTAAGCAACACTTAGTTGCAACACCTTTACCACCTATTGATGTAGCCTTATAGAAATGGCTAATCAATATTACAAATGAAGCTCAAGAGGCTTGTAGCTCAACAAATACAACAAGAACACCTTTGCTACAAAGAATGGAACAAGAACAACAACAAGAAGATGATAACTAGACAATTCAACAAATGCTTTCAAGTGAGCTTCAAGTGTGTTTCATCTTCTTCACCATTGCCTCCTATTTATAGTGTGAATTGAGCTTTGGAGATAAGAATGCACATGTTTCACCATCTTCATCATCAATTCCAAGTGTCTTCACATCATTGGTTGGCCTTGTACACTTAGCAAAATAAGACAACATAATTGGTCCACCTTGGCACAATGATGTTGGCCGAAAATTACACCATGGCATGCTCCTTTATCCTTTGCAAAATGTAGATAATATGGAGAAGATAATACCTCAACTTCTTGGCATAAACATAGGACATGTGAGGCTGACATTTCTTGGATAAAAACAACTCAAATTCAGCTCCAAGATGCCTTAGTAGCCATTGGCTTCATTCTTTGGATTTTCCAAAAATAATCTTGATTATCCTTTGTAAAATGTAGATAATAAGGGAGGATAATACCACAAAAATACCCTCAACTACAAGCACAAGAATAGGACATGTGAGAGCTTCATTTTGACTAAAAAATTCTGCCAAGAATACCAAGTAGCTATTGGCTACACTTTTGAAATATCCTAGTTGGCAATTTTTGCCAACTAGCTCCTTTTTGATTGGTCCACTTGTCACCAACTTATAAAATATGTATACCATCATATCCACCTGATTATACATGTTTTTGAGCATATAAATGTGTATATAAACTTATATTTTTGACAAAAAGATCACCAAATAATAATTGACAAGATTATGTCAATATATAGCACCAAAATTCCAACCATTTCTTCTTAAATGTCGTGAACATTTCCACACCTTTGACACCATAAAATTCTCTGTATAATGATGATAAATATGCTCCCATAACATATATAAGAGGGTCATCAAGAAAAAACAGAATGTGACATCTCAAATCGTCACATATCCAGCTATAGTCAATAATATCATCATGTGAGAGAATAAGATAAAGAACCACCATATAATCTTCAAGATAATAATAGTTCAACTCCAGAATTAAGATAATAATATGATCAAGAGAATAAGTAAGAAATAATCATGATATCACCTTTGTCATGATAAATAGGATGAGAATAAGTCATTGATAGATATCCACCATATCATGTTCCTATAAAACTCAAAATACCAATTTTGCCCTTTTAGGTAAGTTGTAGAAACTTCCAAGTCACGTTAGTTACAAGACATTTAAAATCACCAAAAACACATAATAATCACATAATAAACATGTATAAATCATATACAAATGAAAACAACCAATTTAACACATTTTAGAAAATTATTTCTAAAAACCCTAAACATCGATCGATCGAAGTGCCTCAGCTTCAGAGATCGATGTCTCACAGTAAGCTTCAGAATTTGTCTCTGACCTACATCGATCGATCGAAGTGAGGGTTCTATCTACATCTTTCGATCAATGTGTCTCAGGTTTAGAGATCGATCTCTCACAGTAAGGTCTTGAACTTTCACTACGTTACATAGATCGATTGATGTGAGGGATCTATGTACATAGATCGATCGATGTGCAAAAACCTGAGAGATCGATGTCAACTTTTTCAACTTTTAATCACATATAACACCATGTATGATATTTTTAAATATTTACCACTTAAAATCATGCCTTTGAAAATTGTCCAAACATATTTCTCAACATTCTCCCCCTTTTGGATGATTTTCAAAATAACCTAACATGATTTTAATGTCACAACTTATAACCGATTGTTTATCATAAATTTATCAATTGTTTCACCAAATTTGTACCAATTGTTTTAGAAACTAATCTCCAACCAATTACCAATTGTTTTCACACTGTTTTTAAATTCTCAACTCTCATGTATTCGTGTGCTCCCCCTCAAGTTATACTCTTCCCCTTACCTATGCTCAACTTATAGCAATTGAAACTTAGCATATTATTCAACCAACCAAATTATGAATTACCAAATAAAATCATGTTCTTATTCTATCTCCCCCTTTATTTTGCAAAACTCAAAATACCAATTTTGCCCTTTTTTGTAAGTTGTAGAAACTTCCAAGGAACGTTAGTTACAAGACATTTATAATCACCAAAAACACATAATAATCACATAATAAACATGTATAAATCATATACAAATGAAAACAACCAATTTGACACATTTTAGAAAATTATTTCTAAAAACCCTAGACATCGATCAATCGAAGTGCCTCAGCTTCAGAGATCGATATCTCACAGTAAGCTTCTGAATTTGTCTCTGACCTACAACTACCAATCGAAGTGAGGGTTCTATGTACATCGATCGATCGATGTGTCTCAGGTTTAGAGATCGATGTCTCACAGTAAGGTCTTGAACTTTCACTGCCTTACATAGATCGATCGATGTGAGGGATCTATGTACATAGATCGATCGATGTGCAAAAACTGAGATATCGATGTCAACTTTTTCAACTTTTTCAATTTTTAATCACATATAACACCATGTATGATATTTTTAAATATTTACCACTTAAAATCATGTCTTTGAAAATTATCCAAACATATTTCTCAACATTCTCCCCCTTTTGGATGATTTTCAAAATAACCTAAACATGATTTTAATGTCACAACTTATAACCAATTATTTATCATAAATTTATCAATTTTTTCACCAAATTTGTACCAATTGTTTTAGAAACTAATCTCCAACCAATTACCAATTGTTTTCACACTGTTTTTAAATTCTCAACTCTCATGTATTCATGTGCTCCCCCTCAAATTATACTCTTTCTCTTAACCTATGCTCAACTTATACCAATTGAAACTTAGTATATTATTCAACCAACCAAATTATGACTTACCAACTAAAAGCATGTTCTTATTCTATCTCCCCCTTTATTTTGTAAAACTTAAAATACCAATTTTGCCCTTTTTGGTAAGTTGTAGAAACTTCCAAGGCACGTTAGTTACAAGACATGTATAATCACCAAAAACACATAATAATCACATAATAAACATGTATAAATCATATACAAATGAAAACAACCAATTTAACACATTTTAGAAAATTATTTCTAAAAACCCTAGACATCGATCGATCGAAGTGCCTCAGCTTCAGAGATCGATGTCTCACAGTAAGCTTCAGAATTTGTCTCTGACCTACATCGATCGATCGAAGTAAGGGTTCTATGTATACGATCGATCGATGTGTCTCAGGTTTAGAGATCGATGTCTCACAGTAGGGTCTTGAACAATCACTATCTTACATAGAGCGATCGATGTGAGGGATCTATGTACATAGATCGATCGATGTGCAACAACCTGAGAGATCGATGTCAACTTTTTCAACTTTTTCAACTTTTAATCACATATAACACCATGTATGATTTTTTTAAATATTTACCACTTAAAATCATGCCTTTAAAAATTATCCAAACATATTTCTAAACGTTCTCCCCCTTTTGGATGATTTTCAAAATAACCTAACATGATTTTAATGTCACAACTTATAACCAATTGTTTATCATAAATTTATCAATTGTTTCACCTAATTTGTACCAGTTTTTTTAGAAACTAATCTCCAACCAATTTCCAATTATTTTCACACTGTTTTGAAATTCTCAACTCTCATGTATTCATGTGCTACCCCTCAAATTATACTCTCCCCCTTAACCTATGCTCAACTTATACCAATTGAAACTTAGCATATTATTCAACCAACCAAATTATGACTTATCCGCCATTATTTCAACGACTTGATTGACATTGCTGCACACCAAGCCAGGGACTGGCGCACTTTCTTAATAATGGTATGGTTTGAGGCACCATCAAATTTTTTAGGCCATGTACAACGTATATATCTGGGTATTCTCTTTTGGAATATATGGAAGAATTACGCTGCATCGGTGTTTGGTGATGGATCATGGTCACAACGTGCCATCCTTCAAGATATTAGGAGTGACATTTTCATATGGGCAAAATCACAAAGTGGGACAAAGATTGCAGCAAATGTTCCACGGCTGGTTAGCATGGGCCTCTCTCCCTTACTTCGATCCAATAGGGTTCGGATCATTCGTTGGTGTCCTCCTCCAACAGGCAGATTAAAGTTGAATACGGATGCATCTGTTGGTCGACATGCAGCAGGCGGCGGGGCAATTGTTTGGGATACAACAGGCTCTATAATTCATGCATTCTCTTTCCCATTGCAACATGATTATCCATTACGGATTGAAGCTCAAGCAGTTCTTATTGCTCTTACATATTACCTTCCACGGTATGGACATCTTGAGGTCGAGGTTGATTGTCAGCAGTTAATTCATTTTATGTATACTTCTACTATGCTTGCTCCAGATTTACACAGACTTCGGGTCCTTCTTCGTGCCTCTTCCATCTGCTTGCATTATGCTCCTCGTGAGGTTAATCAGGCTGAACATTTTTTGGCGCAAGAAGCGTTAGGGCGTACCACTATTGCATACTATCCTCGTTTGACAGCCCTTCCATCGTACCTTCAGGGTATCGTCTTGACTGACTCTACATTTCCCACCTTTCGGCCTTCTTCTGATATGGATGCCTAATATCTAGTATTTGTGTATCGCGCTATCTTCTGTTCGACTGGGCTTCAGCACATACATTTTATTCTCATTCTACTTTATGATTCGGATGTACAGTGTAATTCTTACAACAATATAAATATGCACGGTTTTCCCTTCGCCATGGTTTTATCCACAAGGGTGGTTTTACATGGCAAGGTTTTAATGCGACATATCATATATTGTTGCACATTCACTTCCATTATGTACTTATATTATTTATTCTCATATGATGACTTCCGTTTCATTTTTGTAACATGGTATTCCTCCGCCATAAGAGAGGCTACATAATAAAGTTTCTAGTTTTCTAAAAAAATAATGTGTTGTCTATGGTTCCCCTTTGATAATTATTTGCAATAAGAAAGTTTGCAAATCTATCATACCAAGCTCTTGGAGCTTGTTTCAAACCATATAGAGCTTTCTTAAGCTTGTATACATGGTTAGGATTCTCTGAATCTTCGAATCCAGGGGGTTGTTTCACAAACACCTCTTCTTGGATGTATCCATTCAAGAATGCACTCTTGACATCCATTTGGAAGAGTTTAATGTTTGTTAGACTTGAAATCGCATGTAACAATCTAATTGCTTCTAGTCGTGCAACGGGTGCAAAGGTTTCTTCATAATCTATACCTTCTTGTTGATTATAACCTTGTGCGACTAGTCTAGCCTGATTTCATGTGATGTTTCCTTGTTCATCCATTTTATTCCTAAAGACCCATTTGCTTTCTATTATTGACTTGTCTTCAGGTTTAGGTACTAAGTCCCACACGTTGTTATTGGTGAATTGATTTAATTCCTCATGCATAGCATCTATCCATGATATGTCACCTAAGACTTCCTTAACATTCTTAGGTTCTACGTGTGAGACTAAACTATGTCCTTCAAGTTGACTTATGTTTCTACGTGTTCTAACCCCAACACTTGGATCCCCAATGATTAATTCTTTAGGATGCCACCAATTCCTAGATTGACTAGGTTCACCCTCATCTTGTTCAAATATTTCATTACTGTGAACATTGTCGTATATAATTGAATCATCTTGTAAATTAGTTGTATTATCTTCCAATTGCAAAATCTCTTCATTTATTTCATCTAAGGGTTCATGCATGTCTTGTTCAGGGGGAGTTGGTTCTAGATGATCAATTACAGGCTCAAGTAATACATCATTATCAAACATATTTTCAACATTATTCTCAGGTTTATGTTGAGTTTTATCACTAACTTCAAAGCATGCATTTTCATTGAATTTCATATGTATAGATTCAATTATTTTTCTAGATGCAGGATTATAACACCTATATGCTCTTGAGTTAGTTGAATACCCAACAAATATGCATTCAATAGACTTTTGTTCAAACTTGTCTAGATTATCCTTAGTGTTCAACATAAAACATTTCCATCCAAAAACCTTAAGATAATCTACTTTAGGTTGTCTATTGTTTAACAATTTATAAGGTTTTTATTTAATTTCTTTCTAATAGATAGCCTATTTATAATATAGCATGCGCAACTAACAGCTTCAGCCAATAAATATTTAGGTAATTTATTTTCACATAGCATAGTTCTAGCAACTTCTTGAATTGTTCTATTTTTACGTTCCGTTGAGTTCTGGTGTTCTAGGCGGTGAGAATTCATGTTTTATTCCATGTAATTCACAAAACTTGATTACATCTTTGTTTTTAAATTCTCCACTTCTATCACTTCTAATTCTTTTAACATATTCTTCGTAAATGTTTTCAAGTTGCTTAATAAGAGTTTCGATTTCCAATGGAGCATTGTCTTTGTGTGTTAAGAACAATGTCCATGTGTAGTGTGAGTAATCATCTACTATGACACACACATAGTAGTGTCCACCTAGACTTCTTGTCCTACTCGGACCAAATAAGTCTAAGTGAAGCAATTCTAGTACATGACTAGTACTCACTTCATGTTTCGGTTTTAATGTTTCTTTAATGTGTTTTCCTTTAATACATGTTTCGCACATTTGAAAATTATCTAAGTCTAACTTAGGCATTCCTCTAATTAAATTCTTCTTAGATAATTTCTTAATGGTTGAAGTTCCTATATGTCCTAATCTTCTATGCCATAAATTCACATAAAAGTCATGTGATATTAGACACTTGACCTTAGCATCTAACATGTTATCTAAGGTAAGAGTATAAATGCTACCATCTCTATTTCCTTTTAGTACTATTTCTCCTTTTTAATTTATTATATCACAAGAATTGGGAAGAAAAGAAACATTATAGCCACAATCTATACGTTGAGAAATACTTAATAAATTATAAGAAAGATTACTTACTAACAACACATTTCGTATTTGAAATGTGTTAGGGTCCCCAATTGTTCCTTTTCCAACAACTTGTCCTTTGCTGTTGTCACCGAATGTTACCTTTCCTCCATTCTTGATTTGTTCCAACTCGGTGAATAGTTTGGGGTTCTCCGTCATATGCCTTGAACATCCACTATCTAAAAACCATTTGGTTTTTAGATTCTTTGACTTTGCCTCCTTCTTGCATTCATTGCGTTTTTCCTCATTTGATACGAAGCAGATTTGAACTTCCTCTGTTTCAGATTCTGAATCAGATGTATCGCTCCATGTGCTCACCTTCATTGCTTGTTTGCCTTTCCTTGACATAGACTCCTTTGTCTTTTGTGCCTCCTTGTCCTTGGCTTGTTTGTTATCGTTGTTATTATTATTATTTTTCTTTGTTGGACAATCATATGAAATATGTTCTTTTTGACCACACTCGTAGCACTTTAACTCTTTATTATACTATTTATTATTGTTAGAGTTATTTTTCTTAGGTTGACAAGAAGAAGAAGAAGAACGTTGTCTATTCCTATTAGGACGTTTGAAAAACTTTCTAAGTTTTCCTGCTATCAATATCAAGTCATCGTCTAATTCATTATCATTATGACTATCATCATTACTATCATGTGTTTCAGTTGTTTTGAAAGCTATTGACTTACCGGATGACTTAAAGGATTCAGACTTTTGTTGGTTTAGTTTTACCTCGTATACTCTGAGTGAACCTATCAATTCGTCCATTTTTATGATCGATTTCGTCTCTTCAATTACCGTGACCTTTGGATCCCATTCAGCAGGAAGGCTTCGCAGCACCTTTTGAACCTTTTCATTGTTCGTGAATGATTTGCCTAAAGCTTCAAGAGCATTGAAAATGTTGATAATTCTCAAATCCAAAGATGTTATGGATTCGTTCGGCAACATTTGAAACACTCTAATTCAGTCATAAGCATGTTTATTTTTTATTCTTTTACACCGCTTGTTCCTTCATGCTTCAGTACAAGTGATTTTCACATATCGTGTGCACTCGTGCAATTTGACACATATCCTGCTTTAGAAGTTTTAAGTCCATTCAAGAGTAATTGCATAGCTTTAGCATTCATGGACATTTTCTTTTTATCTTCCGATGACCATTCACTTTTATATTTTTTAACTTCTTGAGTGACTCCACTAACTTGTATAATTTTCATTGGAATGTACGGCCCATCTTCAACTATAGACCATAAATCGATGTCTATAGCCATTAAGAATAGCCTCATCCTTAGTTTCCAATGAACAAAATTATTACCATCGAAAAGGAGAGGACGTTGTATGGACATACCTTCCAACTCACCTTTGTGAGAAACTATTTCCATTGTAAATACCTTTGTTTTGAGACTAGCAGGATATTTTGAACTATTGTTTCTTGGCCTTGTGTTGTTTGTACGGTGTCAAATCTTGCTTCTTTGAGTGGTGTAGAACTCATTCTGATACCGATTGTCAGACCGTACACCTGAAATAAACACTACTAGAGGGGGGTCAATAGTGGTTAACGGAAATTACACTACTACTCTTTGTAAAAATCCTCTTTGAAAACAGAATTTGAGACTATCTCAGATTCAGAACCCGTTTTTGAAAAATTCAAAACTAAGAGTACACAACTCCAAAAGTTATGAAAATTTCCATAATTTAACTTCAATGTGTTAGCAAGACTATGTCCAAAATCAGACAAAAATAAGATCGTTTGACCCTTCAAAAAAAAAAAAAGATTCAGATGGTCAATCTGGACAGAATTGGACAGAATGTTGCTGATTTTGAAAAACGTGTTTCTCTTTCAATACTCAACCAAAAAGGTTGATCTTTATATCAAAACACTCCTTAGGATGTGTAGATGATGTTTCCAAAAGGCCCTGACCTTAAACAATTCTTGATAAATAAAGAATTTAAGTTTTCTCAAAACTGGTCATATTGCAGCCAGAATGCAGCAGTTATTTTGCAAAGACTGAAAGACTAACTTTCCCTTGCTCAAATCAAGTGATTCTTGTTGCAAATGAAAGCTAACAGTCTGAAGTATAACTTTACCAAAAATCACGAATTGTGAAAGTGTTTAGCCACTTTTGCAAATCGTGAGAAATTGTGTGAAAACTGCAGTAAAAACAGGCAGAAAACAGAAATGAAGAAACAAGACAAGAACACCGAGAATTTATCCTGGTTCGGTCAATGTGACCTTCTCCAGTCCCAAGGAACACCTTTCCTCGGATTTCACTATGAAATGAATCACATTACAACAAGAACCAAGCTTGATCATTGGGTTATACACCAACCCTATTCAAGACTCGGATGAACATATTCTAAGCAACACTTAGTTGCAACACCTCTACCACCTATTGATGTAGCCTTATAGAAATGGATAATAAATATTACAAATGAAGCTCAAGAGGCTTGCAGCTCAACAAATACAACAAGAACACCTTTGCTACAAAGAATGGAAGAACAACAAGAACAAGATGATAACTAGACAATTCAACAAAAGCTTTCAAGTGAGCTTCAAGTGTGTTTCATCTTCTTCCCCATTGCCTTCTATTTATAGTGTGAATTGAGCCTTGGAGATAAGAATGCACATGTGTCACCATCTTCATCATCAAGTCCAAGTGTCTTCACATCATTGGTTGGCCTTGTACACTCGGCAAAATAAGACAACATAATTGGTCCACTTGTCACGAACTCATAAAATAGGTATACCATCATATCCACCTGATTATACACGTTTTTGAGCATATATATATATTATATACATATATTATGTGTATATATATATATGTATATCAACTTAGATTTTTGAAGAAGAAATCACCGAATAAAATTGACAAGATTATGTCAATATATACACCAAAATTCCAACTATTTCTTCTTAAATGTCGTGAACATTTGTACACCTTTGACACCATAAGATTCTATGTATAATGATGATAAATATGCTCCCATAATGTATATAAGAGGGTCTTCAAGAAAAAACAGAATGTGTCATCTCAAATCGTCACATATCCAGCTATAGTTAATAATATCATCATGTGAGAGAATAAGATAAAGAACCATCATATAATCTTCAAGATAATAATGACTCAACTCCAGAATGAAGATAATAATATGCTCAAGAGATTCCTTGAGTAAAAATACCAAAAATACCCTTAGGGGTAAAATGACCAAAATACCCCTGTATGTGAAAAATCTAGAAATGACCTGGATGGTCAGAAATAATCATGATATCACATTAGTCATGATAAATAGGATGAGAATAAGCCCTTGATATATATCCACCATATCATGTTCCTACAAAACTGAAAATACTAATTTTGCCCCTTTTTGGTAAGTTGTAGAAACTTCCAAGACACGTTAGTTACAAGACATTTATAATCACCAAAAACACATAATAAACATGTATAAATCATATACAAATGAAAACAACCAATTTAAAAGATTTTAGAAAATTATTTCAAAAAACCCTAGACATCGATCGATCGAAGTGCCTCAGCTTCGGAGATCGATGTCTCATAGTAAGCTCCATAATTTGTCTCTGACCTACATCGATCAATCGAAGTGAGGGTTCTATGTATATCGATCGATCGATGTGTCTTAGGTTTAGAGATCGATGTCTCATAGTAAGGTCTTGAATTTTCACTACCTTACATAGATCGATCGATGTGAGGGATCTATGTACATAGATCGATCGATGTACAACAACCTGAGAGATCGATGTCAACTTTTTCAACTTTTAATCACATATAACACTATGTATGATATTTTTATATATTTTACACTTGAGATCATGCCTTCGAAAATTATCTAAACATATTTCTCAACAGAATCTCCACAATTTTGCCTTAATTGAGGGTGATTTGTGTGTGCCAACATGGAATAATTTTATGGCTGAATATACCATGTAAGCCACGAAATTTCTGGCCATTTTTTAAGTGTAGGGGCTGGCCATCTATGTATGGCAAGTACGTGACACGTTGGCGAAGGTTCGGTAGTCACCCGATTTGACAATTTTCGGTTTACAACCTTGTAACATGTCGTAATAATTTTGTCATCACCATGACTTATATTATATGATATAGGACTTGAATATACTCTTAAATATGAGGTAAATATGGTGGTGTGACGTTGACGTACGTTCTTAATATATGTAACGTGTCTGTAGTACGTCGGAATATATGTGTCTCGTGCCTTTTTATAAAAATCTGAATATATATATATATATATATATATATATATATTTTTTTTTATTTAAGAAATTTTTATTAAGGATAAAACCTCACTTATGGCGGAGGAATACCATATTACAATGTTAATGAAGTGCGAAAAGAAGCGTAAAGATTATCACTTTCCAATACATATATGATATGCCGCATTAAAACCTTGCCAAGTAAAACCATCCTTGCGGAAACCTTGGCGATGGAAAAAGCGTACATATTTATATGATTGGAAAAGTGACAGTCGCTATAGTATAATGTAAAATGTAAGGAACCGGCGTCGTAGCAAAGTCACTCCAAAGATATGAAATCTCGAAACAGTGGAATCTCATCTGTGCTGCAAGCATGATGTCAACCGGGAAGATGTGTGTAGAATCCATGCCAAAACTCCTCATCCGTGTACATGTGAAACATATGACGAAGTCAGTCAGCAAAGTTATATACGGAAGAAAGATAGAAACCGAGAGAATGCAAAACATACCGAGGCTGCCTGCTCCATCAATGGAACAGGCAAGAGCAGTAAATGCAAGACAATCCATATGGAAGACAATTAATGCGCAGGGAAAGCATAAGCAAATATACAAGAAAATGCAAAACATACCGAGCATGCCTGCTTCCTCCTGAAAACAGGCAGTTGTAGCAAATGTAGGGCAATCCATCTGGAAGACTTTGAATGCTCAAGGAACGCGTAAAGTAACTGACGAGAGGTCCAAAGATACGGATGCTCGAACTAATGATGGTAGATTTTTGCGCGAGAAGTAGGAAGTCTGAGGGTGCAACATGGCATGTTGTGCAAGATAGTGAGCCGGCATATTTGCTTCTCTGTATACATGGCCGATGTCCAGTTGATATAAGGCAATCAGTGTATGTAGTAAGCGCAAATGATAATTCCCCGATATCGTCCTTGGCAGTCGTAAACGTGATGCCAGCTGTGCACAATCTGTTTCAATCATAAGAGAACGGTATAGTGGAAGGAAGTACAGTAAACCAAAAAGTGCCGACTGTATTTCGGCGGCAACCGGAGTGCATGGCAGCAAGCGAAAGGATATTGTGCCTATACATACCCCCGCATGATCTCGCAAAATAGCCCCACCCGCCGCATAATGTCTACCTACCGCCGCATCTACATTAAGCTTCAATCTACCAGAAGGAGGACAGAGCCACCGGACCACCTGCAGACGTGGTGAATGAATTGGTGGAACCCATGAAGGTTGTGTAGTGATCCCTCGAGCAAGTTTTGAACCGTGAATAGTGCTACTCTATATGTCAATGTCTGAATGTATGGAAGCCCGAATGGAGTGTGGCGAAAAAGAGAGTGTAGAGCCATAAACTAGGGATGCATAGGTACGCCATATATTGGATACAATAATAGTCGGAACAACAATCTTCAAAACTCCCGAGAACGATGAGCATGTGGCGCGATACCACCAAGAGAGCAAATATGAGCATAAAGATAGTGACACGGGTGACAAACAATGGAGCTCCGATGCAAAAAAAACCAGATCGGACGTATGTGAATTCAGTAGAGAAAGACATGATCTACCGATGCTGAAGAAAGCTTACAAAATGGACACTATGTGGGACGTGCTGCGGAATACCGTCCAATATAGTCCTCAAAGGGCATAGCTGAATGGAAAAGACGCCATAGTATCAATTGTGTAGATGGAGAATGATGTTTAAACCAAATGAATTTTGCTGAAAGCCGCGTAGGATGAGATGTGCGACATATATCATACGCAGAGCGCAGGGAGAACTCCCCTGACGGCGACGACCTCCAAGTAAAATGCCCTACATGGATGTCAGAATGAGAAACGCAAGTGTCATGAATACGATAAATAAGCTTTCACACCGGCGAGTCTGGCAACCTAGGTATATAATCCACACGCCGCCCGTATTTGTGGTGCATATAGGTACTCCAAAGAGTGTCATTCTGATGATAGCACCACAAAATACGACAGTGATATGCTTTTTGTAGACTGCTGAGATCGCAAATACCTAAACCACCTTCCGCTGTAGGCACAGAAATAGTAGACCATGCGACCCAATGATGTCTATCCCCCAATAAAATGTCGCCATTTTCTGCTCTATTATTTTTATAACCGCCTTTGGTAATCCACCGGCTGCAAGAATGTGCAACAGGAGAGCTGATATTACCAAACGTAATAAGACAAGGCGACCCGCTGAGGAGAGCAAACGTGAATGCCAACCATTCAATTGATCATCTATATGCTGTAGCAGAGAAGTACAATACCTTGCGCGATTAATCCCTTTATGTAAATATGAACCCAGATAGCGGAATGGTGATGAAGTCACCTCATGTGTAGTATTGTTTCAAAAATAGTCGCTGATGTGCTGAAGTTGCGGCGGATGAAATAAAACTGCTCTTATGATAATTTACTTTCTGGCCCGACGCAGACTCATATAAATTTAAAAATGAAAAGAACCGTCGTAAGTTGCGCTGTGTACCACGTAAAAAAATAAGAAGATCATCAGCATAAGCTAGATGTGTGATGGAAAAGGGTATTCTGCCTAGACGAAAAGGCTGCAGTGTACCAGATGCAACCATTGTATTTAAGCCGCGACTAAATCCCTCTGAGGACAGTATAAAAAGCAGTGGCGATAGTGGATCTCCCTGTTTAACCCCCCGGTAAGGTCAAAACATGTTAGATGGCTGACCGTTAATCAAAACCGATAGAGTTGTTGCCCTTAAATTGAGAATAACGCGTGTAAAAAAATCAGAGAAGCCAAACCGTTTTAGCAGTAGATCCAAATATTCCCAACTAACCCGGCTGAACGCTTTCATCATATCCAACTTTAAACATACCTGTGTGCCACCTTTATCAAGCATATGTATCATCTCTCGTGCCATCAAAACTTGTGTGGAAATATCATGTCCAGGCAAAAATCCGGTTTGCTCTTGTGATATTAATTTGGGGAGCAATTTGCCCAAGCGAGTGGCAACTATGCGCGTACAAACCTTATTCAGAAAATTAGTGAGGCAAATGGGACGAAAATCACTGAATGTTTGAGGAGAGGACGTTTTTGGAATCAATGTGATTAACGCACTAGCCATCACGGAGGGTTGCGGAACACCTATGAAAAATTCTTGCACTACCTTCAAAACATCTATATGAATAATAGACCAACACGAACGATAAAAGTTACCATTAAACCCATCTAGACCCGCCGCACTCTGGGGGTCCAGATGCCTCACCGCCTCCTTGACCTCGGCTTCCATAGGTAGCTGCGTGAGACTGGCATTGTCATCATCAGATATCAGCCGTGGGATGTAAGCGAGAATTGCCTCATGATTATGTGTCTCTTCATGAGCGAATAAAGAAGCATAGTAAGAAACTGCTTCTGACATAATACCTTGTGGCATGGTATATTGAGCCCCAGAAGAGGATCGGATTTGCTGAATCCGTAGCTGTATCCTTCGCCCTTTGACAATAGAGTGAAAGTAACGTGTATTGGCATCCCCCTCTTTTAGCCATTTACCCGCGCTTTCTGCTTCCAGTAATGTAACTCATATTTGGATGCCTGAATATATTCAGCCCGTGCCCGATTGTATGCTGAATGCGTCTCAGCTGTTGGTGTCTCATCCCAAACACGTTCAGCAGCATTCAAGGTAGCCTCAGCTTGCATGACATTGGTAAATATATTGCCAAAGATTTCTTTATTCCAGCGCTGAACGTCCCGTTTCAGAAAAAGCAATTTGGTGTAAAAACCATGCATACCTCCCGTTGTGGGATATGAAGACCAAGCATTCTGCATGTATGAATAGAAATCCGGATGTAATAACCAGGAATCCAGAAAGCGAAAAGAGCGGCGACCCCCGACCATAGGCAACCGGCAAGTGAATGATAACGGAGTATGATCTGAGGAGACACGCGGAAGATGCGTAAGCTGCATGTTCTCAAACACATCCTGGAAAGAAGAGTTCACAAAAAGCCAATCCAAACGTTAGCAAACACGGCCTAAACCACGACCATCAATCCATGTAAATCTGGGTCCAAAAAAAGGTGGCGACATAAGAGAGCAAAATTCAATACAGTCATTAAAATCTTGGAAGACAGATACGGAGGGGTGCGAGCGACCGCTATGATCATCCAGGGTCCGAAATGTATTAAAATCTCCTGCGACAAGCCATGGCAATGTAGAATCCCGATAAAAGTCACGTAATGAGTTCCATAGAGGACGACGTAACAGTGATGTATGTTGAGCATAGATTACCGACATTACAAAAACAAACTGTATAGGACGATAGAGCAATGTAAAATGAACCACTTGTTCCTGATCCTGCGTAGAAAGCAATTGAAATTCTGAGTCTCGCCAAAAAAACCAAATACGTTCAGATTGTGATGCAAAATAATGGGAAAAACCAAGGTCCAATCCAAAACTCGCAATGCGTCTGTTATGATGTTTCGGTTCCAGAATAGCTAATAAATTTAGTCGATGTTCACGGATTAAAAGATGTAATCTAGGCAAAGAAGCATGGATGCCTCTTATATTCCATATTAATGCATTCATTGAGAAAGAGTTAAGGCACTTCCCTACAAGGCGTGTGAAGCACTGCGTGTCAGAATAGTAGATGGCGGTAGAGGCGAAAGATCTTTCTTAGTCCGGCGTTTACGGCGAGGTACAACCGGGATAAATTCAGCTTCCTCAGTTGTCTCCTGTAATCTAGATATCAAGACCTCAACCTCGGGTGATGGGGGGATTAACTGCATGCGACGCACTACATCCTCAGAAAATTGATGTAAGTCTACCGGCTCTATAGGTAATTCGGTGTCGGAGGAATGACCCAAATCATCCAAAGCCGATGTATTATTTAGCAGTTGTTCTGCTGCATCACAAAAGACGTCTGCATGAAGAGCATTATCATTGTCAGGATCAATTATGCCCTGATCACTTGGGGGATCCAGCGACACAGCAGGTTGAGGTTGCAAAGATGGTATCTCAGCAGGCTGCTTCGCTGCAGGGCGGTTCTTGACTGGTGTCCATCGTTTGGCTGGTGGACGGGACGGAGGTGGCGGCGACGGTGGGGGAATAGTAGAAGGAATTTTTGCGGGACATAATCCTGCAGCATGTCCAAGTCGACGACAGACTGAACAAAACTGCGGAAGATCCTCATAAACCACTGTCTATAGAATAAAATGATTTTTTGCCTGCAAATATATCTTTTGTGGCATCTCTTGAGAAACATCAATTTCTACACATACTCTTGCAAATGATGGCCGGAGACCCTCAGTGGTCGCTACATCGAGCTTGATGGGAGAGCCAATGAGACGTACAATTTCAAATAAAGCCTCAGGACGATGGAGATGGACGGGTAGCCCAGGGAATGCGATCCAGACAGGAACAATAGGGGTTTCAGCTGTTGGATCAAAATCCACAGTCCATTTTGTTATTCGCATATGACAGCCATATATATGCCATGATCGTCGATATAAACAGCATAAATAATCGGCCTCATTTCCGAAATTCAGCAGTATGTGTGTGTGATCAATTAGCGTAATGCGAAGATCATGGTGAAATCCGATTTTCTCAAAAACGTCCCAGATGACTTTCAAAGGAGGACGACCATATCAAAAAGTGACCACTAAAGAATATTTGAATGGAGCAGCAAGGGCATCAATTTCAGAATCAAGGAAAGAGATCATTGGAATACCTTTGTAACGCGATATGGTGAGTGCGCTGCGCCAGAAACGACCGCCACAAAAGATGGCGGCAATGTGGTCATTGCGATGGATAATAGCGGAAACAGATATTAGATAGCCAAATCTTAATATATATATATATATATATATATATATATATATATATATATGTATATATATGCATAAAACGTGTGAATGAGATGGAGAGGAGACTTTCCATGTTTCAATTTGTTGCCATCATGCCTTCTCCAAATATATCTCCATTTAATGAACTATTTAGTTCATTTAACTAAGTACTTCATTTAAGGAACTAGTTTAGTTCATTAATGGTGGCACCTGAAAATAGCTCAAACACAACAAATGTTTGCCATTTGGTGTAAGCTTTAAAGCTTCATGGCTTGTTAGTACGGCAACATTATATATAAAGTATATAAGGCAAGTTTATCACAAAAACGTGTCAAGCAATAAAATTGTCATGCATTTCTTAAAACACGTTGTATTTAAATCACGTATTTGTAAATCACTCAAACTCTTTTTTTCTCAACAATTGTAGCGCCCCACACCCCGGCCTAGCCGGATACGGTGCGTCCGCCGTACTTCACTACAGAGAGTACCAGGCGTTAGTCCATAACATGTCTTGGTCCATAAAAAAATATGGGGACCTTCATGCTTACACATTAACAAGTGAGCGAAACCGAGGCAGAATAACAACTTTTAAAATAAAAGCGTCTAAACATCCATCATAGTCTTACAACCATGTTCACAAAATGCGGAAATCCGAAAGTCAATGTTTTCAACATAAGATCATAAAAAGTTCATCCATCATGACCATCACGACAAAAACCCTTAAGTCATCCTCCTTTCGCTCTTCTATGGATAAGAAACCCTAGGCTCGTCCTCGATCCATTCGACCCTATTTCTTGCGGGTTCTGGGAGGAAAAATAAGGGGTGAGTGACAACGTTACCAGCAAGTAAACCATAAATAATCATGAATTAAATGGAAAGTACATACAAGAACCAAACCCCCAAAAATTCTGGTTTAGTAACATACCTGACCTTCCATCCAATATCCGTAAGTAACCAGCTCATAGCTTATTAAAAATCATAAATTAGGAGATATCAATTCATAACATCCTAGCCTAAGTAACAGTGTACCAAGTATTTGACAACCCCTTTATATGCAACATGCATGAGTATGCACATGGGATGCATCGTGATGAATCTGAGGATAAATTCTTTCTTTCTTTCTTTCTTTCAAAACATCATCGTCAATAAAAACAAGAGAGTGTTCAGATCTATTCTTTCTGGATCTGAGGCGGTCATGATCTTCCCTTTGAATCTATTATTTCCAGATCCGAAAACGGTCACATTATCAATCATAGTCATCAGGTCTATTCTCTCTGGGCCTGTACGGTTATAATCGTCATAATCAGGTCTATTCTCTCCGGACCTGTACGGTCATAATCATCACAATTAGGTCTAGAAAACTCCGTACTTCTGTAACATTGGTCGGTGTTGGCCACTCTGTGATTGCCTCGATTTTCCTGGGATCTACGGATATACCATCTTCAGATATCACGTGTCCCAGAAATGCTACACTGCGCAGCCAAAATTCGCATTTACTAAATTTGGCATACAGTTGTTTTCTCCGTAAGATGTCAAGGACGATTCTTAAATGGACCGCATGGGACTCTTCATCCGGTGAGTATATCAAGATATCATCGATAAAAACCACAACAAATTTGTCCAGTTGTTCTTGAAATACTCGATTCATCAGATCCATAAATGCCGCGGGGGTGTTGGTCAGTCCGAATGGCATTACAAGAAACTCGTAATGTCCATAACGTGTTCTGAATGCAGTTTTCGGGACATCCTCAGCTTTGATCTTCAATTGGAAGTATCCCGAGCGAAGATCAATCTTGCTGAAAATCCGTGCCCCCTGCATCACGATATTTTTAGGTAGTGTTCATAATAGGCTTATTATTGAAATAAAGACTTTGAATCGCTTACCCGAAGCTGATCGAATAGGTCGTCAATCCTAGGCAATGGGTATTTGTTCTTTATGGTGATCTTGTTGATTTCTCTGTAGTCAATGCATAAACGCATACTCCTATCCTTTTTCTTTATAAATAGTACAGGGGCACCCCAAGACAAAACACTTGGGCGAATGAGTTTCTTCTCTAACAATTCACGTAACTGTTCCTTCAACTCTTTTAATTCTGCAGGTGTCATTCGATAGGGAGCCTTCGATATTGGCTCAGCTCCCGGAATTAGATTAATTTCAAAGGATATTTCTCGATCCGGAGGAAGACCTGGTAATTCCTCTGGAAAAACATCTGGATATTCTCGGACCACCGAGACTTGAGAAAGGTCGGAGGGTGCCTGATCGACATTTATTGCATAAACGAGAAACCCTTCATGTCCTTTCTTTAACGCCTTTCTAGCGCGGATCGCATTTACATAAACATTCTTGGGACACTTCCTTAATTTTGACCCTCCCTGAAAATTTACTTCCTTACGTGTAGGGTCCTTAATAGTAACCTGCTTTTCACTGCAATCGATGTGAGCGAAATTCTTGGAGAGCCAATCCATCCCAAGTATCACATCAAAATCCGTCATGGGTATGGGAATTAAGTCAGCGTCAAACCAGTAATCATCGAACTCAAGTTTGCAATTTTTGAAAATGTGATGAGACACAAGCACCTGATCCCCAGCTGCTTGAACTCTATAGGGCGTATCACTATGGGTTGGGGTGCGATCAATATTCTTTGCGAATTTCTTTGAGATAAATGAGTGGCTAGTGCCACTATCAAATAGTACATTGGCAGGCACTGAGCATACTAAAATAGCTCCTGGATACGCGAGATTTACTAAGCAACAGAATGACAATAGTATTGGCAAAAATCTAAGTATTGCATAAACTTTAAAATATACCTGCCACTACATCATTAGCCTCTTCAGCAGCTGCGTCTGTCATAGCATGGACTCTCGCATTTGTACGCTGACGCTGGTTCTTAGGTTATTGCTGCTGCGGGACCCCTTTCTCCGGGCAATCTTTGACCATGTGTCCTACTTTTCTGCACCCAAAGCATGTGGTTCCCTTATTTGGACAGTCTTTGAGGATGTGGCCCACCTTGCCACATCCGAAGCACTTTCCTGCTAGAAGGTAACACTTGTTGAGAAATATGTTTGGATAATTTTCATAATTTTCAAAGTCATGATTTTAAGTGGTGAATACTTAAAAATGTCACACATGGTGTTATATGTGTAATAGTTGAAAAAGTTGACATCGATCTCTCAGGTTGTTGCACATCGATCGATGTCTAGGGTTTTTAGAAATAATTTTCTAAAATGTGTTAAAATGATTGTTTTCATTTGTACATGATTTATACGTGTTCATTATGTGATTATTATGTGTTTTTGGTGATTATTTTTGTCTTGTGACTAACATGCCTTGGAAGTTTCTACAACTTACCAAAAAGGGCAAAATTGGTATTTTGAATTTTGTAGGAACATGATATGATGAAAATATTTTAAGGATGTATTCTTATCCTATTTATCATGACAAAGGTGATATCATGAGTATTTATGACCATCCGGGTCATTTCTGGAGTTTTCTTACACCAGGGGTATTTTGGTCATTTTACCCCCAAGGGTATTTTTGGTATTTTCACTCAAGGAATCTCTTGAGCATATTATTATCTTCATTCTGGAGCTGTGTTATTATTATTTTGAAGATAATATGGTGATCTTATATCTTATTCTCTCAACCGATGATATTATTGACTATAGCTGGATATGTGACGATTTGAGATGTCACATTCTATTTTTTCTCGAAGACCCTCTTATATATGTTATAAGAGAACATTTATCATCATTATTCAGAGATATTAAAGGTGTAAAGGTGTGGAAATGATCTCAACAGATAAGAAGAAATATTGGGGAATTTCGGTGTTACACGTTGACATAATCTTGTCAAGTGTTATCTATTTATTTCTTCTTCAAAAATCTGAGTTGCTACACTTATATATATGTGAAAAAACGTGACTAATCAGGTGGACATGATGTGGTATTCATTTTATGAGTTGGAGACAAGTGGACCAACCAAAAAGGAGCTAGTTGGCAAAATTGCCAACTTGGATTTTTTCTAAATATAGCCAACGGCTATATGGTTTCTTGGAGTATTTTTCAGCAGATTTTTTGAAGTCAAATGGAGATCTCACATGCCCTATTATGTTGCTTGGAGTTGAGGATAATTTGGTGGTATTATCCTTTCTTATTTTATTAAAGGAAAATCAAATATATTTGTTGAAAATATTAAAGGTAGCCAACGGCTACTTGTTCAAAGTTGGAGCAGATTTTTTATTTTGAAAATGTCAATTCTCTTATGCCTATTATCTTGCCAAAAAGTTGAGAAGATGATGGAGTTGTTATGGTGATATTATCATCTTATTTTCAAGATAATTCCAAGTCATCTTTTAGTTGGAATTTTCGGCCACATCATTTTGCCAAGGTGGACCAATCATCGTGTTTTATTTTGCCAAGTGTACAAGGTCAACCAATGATGAGAAGACATTTGGAGTTGATGATGAAGATGATGACACATTGGCATTCTTATCTTCAAGGCTCAAATCACACTATAAATAGAGGCAATGGTGAAGAAGATGAAACACACTTGAAGCTCACAAGCATTCTATAGCTTTCATATTCATCTTCTTGTTCTTGTTGTTGTATTTTGTTGTAGCAAAGTTGTTCTTAATATTTTGGTGAGCTACAAGCCTCTTGAGCTTCATTTGTAAGATTGATTAGCCATCTTTATAAGGCTACATCAATAGGTGTTAGAGGAGTTGCAACTAAGTGTTGCTTAGAAGGTGATTATCCAAGTCTTGAATAGGGTTGGTGTATAACCCAAGGATCAAGCTTGGCTCTTGTTGTAAGGTGTTCATATCATAGTGAAATCCAAGGAAAGGTGTTCCTTGGGACTGGAGTAGGTCACATTGACCGAACCAGGATAAATCCTCGGTGTTCTTCTCTTGTTTCTTTATTTCTGTTTTCTGCCCGTTTTTGACTGCAGTTTTCACTCAACTTCACACAATTTGAAAAAATAGCTAAACATTTTCAAAATTCGTGATTTTTGGTGGAGTTATACTTCAGACTGTTAGCTTTCATTTGCAACAAGAATCACTTGATTTGAGCAAGTAAAAGTTAGTCTTTCAGTCTTTGCAAGATAACTGCTCCAATCTGTCTGCAATCTGACCAGTTTTGAGAAAAGTTAAATTCTGTATTTTTCAAGAATTGTTTGAGGTCAGGGCCTTTTGGAAACTTCATCTACACATCCTAAGGAGTGTTTTGATATAAAGATCAACCTTTTTGGTTGAGTATTCAAAGAGAAACACTATTTTCAAAATCAGCAACATTCTGTCCAATTCTGTCCAGATTGACCATCTAAATCTTTTAATTTGTTTGAAGGGTCAAACAATCTTATTTTTGTCTGATTTTTGGACGGAGTCTTGTTAACTCATTGAAGTTTAATTCTGGAAAGTTTCATAATTTTTGGAATTGTGTACAATTATTTGTGAATTTTTGAAAAACGGGTTCTGAATCTGAGTTGGTCTCAGATTCTGTTTTCAAGGGGATTTTAACAAAGGGTTGTAGTGTAATTTCCGCTAACCACTATTCACCCCCCCCTCTAGTGGTGTTCATTGCAGGTGCACGGTCCAACATTTGGTATCAGAGCCAGACCAACACCACTCAAAAGAAGCAAGATTCAACACCGTACAAACAATACAAGGCCAAGAAACAACAATTCATAATATACTGCTTGTCTCAAATCAAAGGTACATACTATGGCTATTGTTTCTCACAAAGGTGAGTTGGAAGGTATGTCCACACAACGCCCTCCTCTTTTTGATGGCAATAATTTTGTTCATTGGAAACTAAGAATGAGGCTATTCTTAATGACTATAGACATCGATTTATGGTCTATAGTTGAAGATGGGCCGTACATTCCAATGAAAGTTGTACAAGTTAGTGGAGTAACTCAAGAGGTTGAAAAATACAAAAGTGAATGGTCATCAGATGATAAAAAGAAAATGTCCATGAATGCTAAAGCTATGCAATTACTTTTGAATGGACTTACAACTTCTGAAGCAGGATATGTGTCAAATTGCACAAGTGCACACGACATGTGGAAATCACTTGTATTAAAGCATGAAGGTACTAGTGGTGTTAAAGAGTCAAAAATAAACATGCTTATGACTGAATTAGAGACTTTCAAAATGTTGCCAAACGAATCCATAACATCTATGGATTTGAGGATTACTAATATTTTCAATGCCCTTGAAGCTTTAGGGAAGTCATTTTCGAACAATGAAAAGGTTCAAAAGGTGCTACGAAGTCTCCCTGCTGAATGGGATCCAAAGGTGACTGCAATCGAGGAGACAAAGTCAATCACCAAGATGGATGAATTGATCGGGTCTCTTAAAGTCTATGAGGTAAAACTGAACCAACGAAAGTCTGAATCGTCTAAGTCATCCAGTAAGTCAATAGCCTTCAAAACAACTGAAACACATGCTAATAACGATGATAGTAATAGTGATACTGAATTAGACGATGACTTGATATTGATTGCTAGAAAACTTAGAAAGTTTTTCAAACGCCCAAATAGGAATAGACAACATAATTCTTCTTCTTCTTCTTCTTTTTCTCAATCTAAGAAAAATAACACAAACAAATGGTATAATAAAGAATTAAAGTGTTATGAATGCGGTCAAAAAGGACATATTTCATACGATTGTCCAACAAAGAAAAATAATAATAAAAACAACAATAATAAACAAGCCAAGGACAAGGAAGCTCAAACGTCAAAGACAAAGGAGTCTAAGGCAAGAAAAGGGAAACGAGCAATGAAGGTGAGCACATGGAGCGACTCATCCGACTCAGAATCCGAAACTGAGGAAGCTCAAGTGTGCTTCGTATCCAACGAGGTATGTTCTTCTTCTGATAGTGATTCTGATAGTGACATGACATTTGATGAAATGTATGAAGAATTCCTACGAATGCATGCTCACTGTAAGAGGCTCTCTAAAGAAAAGAAGAAACTAGTTGAAGAAAATGACAAGTTGAAGACGTCCAACTTGGAATTTTCCGATCAACTAGAATCTCTTAAACAAGAGTCTACTAATACTCTTGATTCTTTAGAGAACAAAATTGAATCATATAGGAAAGATGAACAAAAGTTACAAATGGAAAATAAAATGTTGAAATCCAAGTTAGAAAATTGTGAAAATGAAATAGTGCAACTTAAGTTTTCTAAATTTACCTTAGAAAAAATGATAGAACAATTTAAATCGGGTGCAAATATGTTAGATACACTTATCTCATCACAAAAGTATGGCAATGATAAAACCGGCCTAGGCTATAAAGAAGAAAACGAAAAAGTAAATGAAAAGACTAAGTTTGTTTCATCTAGTACAAAGTTGCCATATAATACAAAATCAACTTTGCCTGCTACATCTTCTTCTACACCTTCTTCTACTCATATCAAGGCAAAAATACAACACAAACCCACCAATATGCACACGCATAAACATACATCTAGGCCAAATTTTGCATCTAGACAACCTAGAAATCATGCCTACATGTATACAAATGCAACTAGACCAAATAAAATGCATCCAACTTTTTATGAACCTAAGCATAAGCAACTCTCATACAAGTCTTATAGAAATACACATGAATATACATATAGAGCACCATATAAGAAACAAAATCGCATGCCTTATACACATTATAAGATTCGGTCATCCTATAATGATTATCAACCATGGCGCAACATGTATAACAATGCATCCTCACTTATGTGGAATAATCATCTATATGCTTATCCTTCTTACTTTAACCATGCTAAAAATGTGCCTAGAAAGTATATTCAAGTTTGGATACCTAAGGGTTATCTAAACAAGAATAATGCCCCTAACATTCAAGGACCCAAAATAAAGGGTACCTAAAACTTTGTCTCCATTGTAGGAAAAATACAAGAAATGCAAGAAAGAGGCAAAGTCAAAGAATCTAAAAACCAAATGGTTTTTAGATAGTGGATGTTCGAGGCATATGACGGGCAACCCCAATCTATTCACCGAACTTGAACATATTGATGGTGGAAAGGTAACATTCGGTGACAACAACAAAGGAAAAGTTGTTGGAAAAGGAACAATCGGGGACCCAAACACATTTCAAATACGAAATGTGTTGCTAGTAAGCAATCTCTCTTATAATTTACTTAGTATTTCTCAACTTATAGATTGTGGTTATAATGTCTCCTTTCTTCCCAATTCTTGTGATATAATAAATGAAAAAGGAGAAACGGTTTTAAAAGGAAATAGAGATGGAAATATTTATACCCTTACCTTATATAACATGTTAAATGCTAAGGTTAAGTGTCTAATATCACATGACTTAGATGTGAATTTATGGCATAGAAGATTAGGCCATATAGGAATTTCAACCATTAGGAAATTATCTAAAAAGAATTTAATTAGAGGTATGCCTAAGTTAGACTTAGATAATTTTCAAATGTGTGAAACATGTATTAAGGGAAAACACATTAAAGAAACCTTAAAACCGAAACATGAAGTGAGTACTAGTCATGTACTAGAATTGCTTCACTTAGACTTATTTGGTCCAAGTAGGACAAGAAGTCTAGGTGGACACTACTATGTGTGTGTCATAGTAGACGATTACTCACGCTACACATGGACATTGTTCTTAACACACAAAGACGATGCTCCATTAGCAATCGAAACCCTTATCAAGCAACTTGAAAACATTTACGAAGAAAATGTCAAAAGAATTAGAAGTGATAGAGGTGGAGAATTTAAAAATAAAGACGTAATCAAATTTTGTGAACTTTATGGAATAAAACATGAATTCTCACCACCTAGAACACCACAACTCAATGGAGTTGTTGAACGTAAAAATAGAACGATTCAAGAAGTTGCAAGGACAATGCTGTGTGAAAATAAATTACCTAAGTATTTATGGGCTGAAGCTGTTAACTGTGCATGTTATATTATAAATAGGCTCACTATTAGAAAGAAATTAAATAAAACGCCTTATGAATTGCTAAACAATAGACAACCTAAAATAGATTATCTTAAAGTATTTGGATGTAAATGTTTTGTGCTAAACACTAAGGATAATCTAGATAAATTTGAACAAAAGTCTATTGAATGTATATTTGTTGGATATTCAACTAACTCAAGAGCATATAGGTGTTATAATCCTGCATCTAGAAAAATAATTGAATCCATACATGTGAAATTCAATGAAAATGCATGCTTTGAAGTTAGTGATAAACATCAACATAAACAAGAAACAAATGTTGAAAATATGTTTGATGATGAAGTATTACTTGAGCCTGTACTTGATCATCTAGAACCAACTCCCCCTGAACAAGACATGCATGAACCCTTAGATGAAATGAATCAAGAAAATTTGCAATTGGAAGATAATACAACTAATGATCCAATTACATATGATAACATTCACACTAATGAAACTTTTGAACAAGATGAGGGTGAACCTAGTCAATTAAGAATTGGTGGCACCCTAGAGAATTAATCATTGGGGATCCAAGTGTTGGGGTTAGAACACGTAGAAACATAAGTCAACTTGAAGGACATAGCTTAGTCTCACACATAGAACCTAAGAATGTTAAGGAAGCCTTAGGTGACATATCATGGATAGATGCTATGCATGAGGAATTAAATCAATTCACAAGGAACAACGTATGGGACTTAGTACCTAAACTTGAAGACAAGTCTATCATAGGAACTAAATGGGTCTTTAGGAATAAAATGGATGAACAAGGAAATATTACAAGAAATAAGGCTAGACTAGTCGCACAAGGTTATAATCAACAAGAAGGAATAGATTATGAGGAAACCTTTGCACCCGTTGCACGACTAGAAGCAATTAGATTGTTACTTGCAATTGCAAGTCTAAGTAACATTAAACTCTTCCAAATGGATGTCAAGAGTGCATTCTTAAATGGATACATCCAAGAAGAGGTGTTTGTCAAACAACCCCCTGGATTCGAAGATCCAAAGAATCCTAACCATGTTTACAAGCTTAAGAAAGCTTTATATGGTTTGAAACAAGCTCCAAGAGCTTGGTATGATAGATTTGCAAACTTTCTTATTGCAAATAATTATCAAAGGGGAACCATAGACAACACATTATTCCTAAGAAGAAAAGGAAATGATTTGTTGATAGTTCAAATATATGTAGACGATATTATCTTTGGTTCAACTAACCCTACCTTAGTAAAAGACTTCGAAGAATGTATGAAGTCAGAGTTTGAAATGTCAATGGTAGGAGAGTTGAATTATTTCTTAGGACTTCAAATCAAACAAACCCCTCAAGGAATTCACATTAGCCAACTTAAGTATATCAATGATATGATTAAGAAGTTTGGATTTGAAGAGTTGAAACCTACAACTACCCCTATGAGTGTAAGTACCAAACTTGATAAGGATGAAAATGGTAAACCTTTTGATGACACACTCTATAGGTCTATGATTGGCTCAGCATCAAGACCTGATATCATGTTTAGTGTGTGTATGTGTGCTAGGTTTCAATCTTGTCCTAAGGTATCACATTACAATGCAGTGAAAAAGATATTTAGATATCTTAAGCATACACCTCACTTAGGACTATGGTATGATAGAAACGCTAAGTTGGAATTACACGCATATAGTGATGCTGATTATGGTGGTTGCAAGTTAGATAGAAAATCCACTAGCGGCACATGTCAATTCATAGGAACCAATTTGATCTCTTGGTTTTCTAAAAAGCAAGCTAGTGTAGCTCTTTCTACCACTGAAGCCGAGTATATTGCTTTGAGTTTATGTACTACCCAAATACTTTGGCTTAAACAGCAACTTAGTGATTTTGGCATTAAAATGAAAAAGATTCCAATTTTCTGCGATAGCACAAGTGCAATCAATCTTTCCCGGAATCCGGTGCTTCATTCTAAGGCCAAACACATTGAGGTGCGATACCACTTTCTTCGCGATCATGTTCAAACTGAGGACATAGTGATAAACCATATAAGAACTGATCACCAAATCGCAGATATCTTTACCAAACCCCTTAATCAAGCCACGTTTGAAAACTTACGAGCCAAGTTAGGTATGATGACTTACGATACCATTGTATAGTTCTATTTTTTTGCATGATTTGCAAAATAAAGGGGGAGATAGCATACATGATTTTAGATTTTAGTTGCTAAGTCATCATTTGGTATAAAATTGCTAAGTCATCATTTGGTATGAAATGATAAGTTTCAAATGGTTATGAGTTAAGAGTTAAGTATAGGTTAAGGGGGAGAGTATGAGTTGAGGGGGAGCAACATACTACATTTAAAAGTTGAAAACATTTAATTAAGATTTTGATTATAAGTTGTGACATTAAAATCATGTTATGTTATTTTGAAAATCATCCAAAAGGGGGAGAATGTTGAGAAATATGTTTGGATAATTTTCATAATTTTCAAAGTCATGATTTTAAGTGGTGAATACTTAAAAATGTCACACATGGTGTTATATGTGTAATAGTTGAAAAAGTTGACATCGATCTCTCAGGTTGTTGCACATCGATCGATGTCTAGGGTTTTTAGAAATAATTTTCTAAAATGTGTTAAAATGATTGTTTTCATTTGTACATGATTTATACGTGTTCATTATGTGATTATTATGTGTTTTTGGTGATTATTTTTGTCTTGTGACTAACATGCCTTGGAAGTTTCTACAACTTACCAAAAAGGGCAAAATTGGTATTTTGAATTTTGTAGGAACATGATATGATGAAAATATTTTAAGGATGTATTCTTATCCTATTTATCATGACAAAGGTGATATCATGAGTATTTATGACCATCCGGGTCATTTCTGGAGTTTTCTTACACCAGGGGTATTTTGGTCATTTTACCCCCAAGGGTATTTTTGGTATTTTCACTCAAGAAATCTCTTGATCATATTATTATCTTCATTCTGGAGCTGTGTTATTATTATTTTGAAGATAATATGGTGATCTTATATCTTATTCTCTCAACCGATGATATTATTGACTATAGCTGGATATGTGACGATTTGAGATGTCACATTCTATTTTTTCTCGAAGACCCTCTTATATATGTCATAAGAGAACATTTATCATCATTATTCAGAGATATTAAAGGTGTAAAGGTGTGGAAATGATCTCAACAGATAAGAAGAAATATTGGGGAATTTCGGTGTTACACGTTGACATAATCTTGTCAAGTGTTATCTATTTATTTCTTCTTCAAAAATCTGAGTTGCTACACTTATATATATGTGAAAAAACGTGACTAATCAGGTGGACATGATGTGGTATTCATTTTATGAGTTGGAGACAAGTGGACCAACCAAAAAGGAGCTAGTTGGCAAAATTGCCAACTTGGATTTTTTCTAAATATAGCCAACGGCTATATGGTTTCTTGGAGTATTTTTCAGTAGATTTTTTGAAGTCAAATGGAGATCTCACATGCCCTATTATGTTGCTTGGAGTTGAGGATAATTTGGTGGTATTATCCTTTCTTATTTTATTAAAGGAAAATCAAATATATTTGTTGAAAATATTAAAGGTAGCCAACGGCTACTTGTTCAAAGTTGGAGCAGATTTTTTATTTTGAAAATGTCAATTCTCTTATGCCTATTATCTTGCCAAAAAGTTGAGAAGATGATGGAGTTGTTATGGTGATATTATCATCTTATTTTCAAGATAATTCCAAGTCATCTTTTAGTTGGAATTTTCGGCCACATCATTTTGCCAAGGTGGACCAATCATCGTGTTTTATTTTGCCAAGTGTACAAGGTCAACCAATGATGAGAAGACATTTGGAGTTGATGATGAAGATGATGACACATTGGCATTCTTATCTTCAAGGCTCAAATCACACTATAAATAGAGGCAATGGTGAAGAAGATGAAACACACTTGAAGCTCACAAGCATTCTATAGCTTTCATATTCATCTTCTTGTTCTTGTTGTTGTATTTTGTTGTAGCAAAGTTGTTCTTAATATTTTGGTGAGCTACAAGCCTCTTGAGCTTCATTTGTAAGATTGATTAGTCATCTTTATAAGGCTACATCAATAGGTGTTAGAGGAGTTGCAACTAAGTGTTGCTTAGAAGGTGATTATCCAAGTCTTGAATAGGGTTGGTGTATAACCCAAGGATCAAGCTTGGCTCTTGTTGTAAGGTGTTCATATCATAGTGAAATCCAAGGAAAGGTGTTCCTTGGGACTGGAGTAGGTCACATTGACCGAACCAGGATAAATCCTCGGTGTTCTTCTCTTGTTTCTTTATTTCTGTTTTCTGCCCGTTTTTGACTGCAGTTTTCACTCAACTTCACACAATTTGAAAAAATAGCTAAACATTTTCAAAATTCGTGATTTTTGGTGGAGTTATACTTCAGACTGTTAGCTTTCATTTGCAACAAGAATCACTTGATTTGAGCAAGTAAAAGTTAGTCTTTCAGTCTTTGCAAGATAACTGCTCCAATCTGGCTGCAATCTGACCAGTTTTGAGAAACGTTAAATTCTGTATTTTTCAAGAATTGTTTGAGGTCAGGGCCTTTTGGAAACTTCATCTACACATCCTAAGGAGTGTTTTGATATAAAGATCAACCTTTTTGGTTGAGTATTCAAAGAGAAACACTATTTTCAAAATCAGCAACATTCTGTCCAATTCTGTCCAGATTGACCATCTAAATCTTTTAATTTGTTTGAAGGGTCAAACGATCTTATTTTTGTCTGATTTTTGGACAGAGTCTTTTTAACTCATTGAAGTTTAATTCTGGAAAGTTTCATAATTTTTGGAATTGTGTACAATTATTTGTGAATTTTTGAAAAACGGGTTCTGAATCTGAGTTGGTCTCAGATTCTGTTTTCAAGGGGATTTTAACAAAGGGTTGTAGTGTAATTTCCGCTAAACACTATTCACCCCCCCCCTCTAGTGGTGTTCATTGCAGGTGCACGGTCCAACAACACTCCCCAACATGACGCTTATTGCAGTGAGAGCAATTTGGGATAGCTGACTGCTGGCCCTGATTCTTTGACTGATTCTTTTGAGAACAGCGTTGAAACCGATTTTTTCCTTGTCGTGCTAGGCCTCTTGAGTTTTGCTTTGCGGCTTTGCGGGACCCTCCATTCCCTGATGTTTCTCTTCCTCTTTTCTGTCCTATCTCATCACGGTGAATAATATCCCTCTCGATTCTGTAGCAAGCATCCAATAGTGCACCAAAATTGGTCGGGTTTGCATTGACCAACCAGGTCCTGATCCTAGGGTTTAACCCTCTCTCAAACTTCAACATTTGTCTCCTCATCGTTCATAGTAGATGGGTGGAATCTTCCCAGGGCTATGAACTTGTTAGCATACTCTGCAACTCTCATTCTTTGCTCTTATACTAATGATTCGAACCCATGTCTCTTCTGCAACTTGACTGATGGTGGTATGTAAAATTTGTTAAATTCTTGGAGAAATCTTTCCCATGGAATCGGCCTCGGCAGGATTTGCATATTGGCCTTCCACCACTGGTTGGCCTTACCAATCAGAAATAGCCGGACAATTTGTGTCCTTATCTCATCCAGCACCCGAATCAGCAGAAGGCTACTTTCGACTTCATTTAACCATTCTTCTGCCTCTTCCGAGCTAGACTCCCCGCCAAATCTCGGAACATGTGCTTTAGCGGTCGATAGTAGAACCCACTGCTTCCCGGGGGTGACAGTGATGATGTCGGCTTACCGGACTGTGATGTCATCTGCACCACGTAGCGTCGGTTTTATTCGAAGTTGACATACCGAGATAAGCGGTAAAACTTTAATTCGTAATTCAATGAAAATTCCAAGTGGGCATGCAAACAGATACGATACGAATTAAATTCTATAAAATGTCATCAACTAGGGCTTTATCATTAGGTCCAAACCTTAATTTCCAGTCTAAGTCATCGTAGTCTAAGGTTAACTCTCATCTAAGATCATGACTTAAATCTAAGATCGAACTTAGATTTCTAAAATCATAACTTAGTTCTAAATTCTGCCCGGATCTAGAGCCTCAGCTCTAATACCATCTGTAGCGCCCCGCACCCTAGCCTAGCCGGATACGGTGCGTCCGCCGTCCTTCACTACGGAGAGTACCAGGCGTTAGTCCATAACATGTCTTGGTCCATAACAAAATATGGGGAACTTCATGCTTACACATTAACAAGTAAGCGAAACCGAGACAGAATAACAACTTTTAAAATAAAAGCATCTAAACATCCATCATAGCCTTACAACCATGTTCACAAAATGCGGAAATCCGAAAGTTAATGTTTTCAACATAAGATCATAAAAAGTTCATCCATCATGACCATCACGACAAAAACCCTTAAGTCATCCTCCTTTCGCTCTTCTATGGATAAGGAACCCTAGGCTCGTCCTCGATCCATTCGACCCTATTTCTTGCGGGTTCTAGGAGGAAAAATAAGGGGTGAGTGACAACGTCACCAGCAAGTAAACCATAAATAATCATGAATTAAATGGAAAGTGCATACAAGAACCAAACCCCCAAAAATTCTTGTTTAGTAACATACTGACCTTCCATCCAATATCCGTAAGTAACCAGCTCATAGCTTATTAAAAATCATAACTTAGGAGATATCAATTCATAACATCCTAGCCTAAGTAACAGTGTACCAAGTATTCGACAACCCCTTTATATGCAACATGCATGAGTATGCACATGGGATGCATCGTGATGAATCTGAGGATAAATTCTTTCTTTCTTTCTTTCTTTCAAAACATCATCGTCAATAAAAACAAGAGAGTGTTCAGATCTATTCTTTCCGGATCTGAGGCGGTCATGATCTTCCCTTCAAATCTATTATTTCTGGATCTGAAAACGGTCACATTATCAATCATATTCATCAGGTCTATTCTCTCCGGGCCTGTACGTCATAATCGTCATAATCAGGTCTATTCTCTCCAAACCTGTACGGTCATAATCATCACAATAAGGTCTATTCTCTCCGGACCTGTACGGTCTTAATAATCAGATCAATTAACCCCGGATCTGGAACGGGTTAAGCTGGCCAGAAATAAATGGTACCAATGGAAAGCGTTCTTTTCAAAACCAAATCTTTGCTTTTAAAAATGCTTTTTCATCATTCATTATCATAAAATCGGTTTCATGAATCATATAAGTGACAATGATGCAATGTATGATGTGCACTATGCAATTTGTGACAAAACGCATCGCATACATACATGTATGGTCATGTTCTTTAGGCTGGAATAATTTCCAGAATTATCGTTCCATTTGCTCGTCCTAAAAACCTCATATTCTTGGCCAATTAACATGATTTCTTGACATACACATGCATAAGGGCGTCTTTTTTACTCGTCATAAAAGTTTCATAACATTTCGAGACATGTAAGACCCTTAGCTATTAAATTACTAAACAGGGTACTGCTGAATTCAGCAGTGCAGTACCCCTCTTTCACCTTTCTTTCAAGCTCAATAAGTCTTATTTAATTTGGGCCAAAACCTGAAAAATACTATAATCATACTGAGGGTTAATGTTCATAATCCCAAGCTGTTCGATCAGGTCTACACCGCAAGAACGAAGTCTCCCAACTAGTTTCGTAATTCGGCCCAGTTTTCCAGTTTCGTAGTGTTCACTTAATTTCAGTAGTTACCCCTTAAAATATTAATTTAAAGATGATTAATTTACATGGACATGCTCCTCTATGTCCTAATTAATTATCATAAAATTTATGGAGTAATATAATAACTTTCAAGAGGTCATTTACTCACTTTTCCAAAAACGTGTATGTGCTGACTCTGGAGTGGCCAGTGTTACTACAATTTTTGTTGTGACCAAACCGTAAGTCCTTTTTCAAAAATTCCAACTTACAGACTTAGTAAACACATAAGTCTAGCATCCTACCAAAAATCAGCCCATTTTCATATTTCTAAGATCCATTTTGGGTCAATCAATACGTCACTTAAATTCTGTCCAGTCCAGGAATTTCAGCTTGACCAGTTTTACTAAAAATTCCATTAAGGACAAACCATAACTTCTTTTACCAAAATTCCAACTCTCACATTTACTACACAAATAGGGCTAATATCATGCCAAAAATTAGCTTAATTGAATGCTTCTAAGGTCTCTTTTCAGGTCATACAAAACGTCACATGAATCTGTCCTGTTCCAGTGATTTTTCCCTTTTGTCATTTTACTTACTACAAGTGTTCCAACTTAAGTTATTCTTCAAAAATGGATTACTAATCATCAAATACACTTCTTAGCATAAACTTTACAGGTTCTAATACGTTCCAAAGATCACCTACAAATCGCTTCAAAACAGTTTTGAAAGTTACTCATAGTACACCTTGATTTTGCGTATTTTGTACATAGTAAAGTCTATTCATGGCACAACTAGTTTGTATGCCCCATACCCCCAAAACAGCCCGTTTCATACACATGCAAGGGCTTAAATTCCATTTTCATAATGAACATATTACACCTAAGTCATATGATATCCAAGCATTCAACCTATATGCATCCTTTACCCCACAAATCACAACCTTGCACAAGAACAATATTTACCCCAAACTTTTCATCCCACCATCCCCCTTACATTTTAAAGAAGAGAACTTTGCCACATTCATAGTAGACAAGCATCATATTCATACTCAAAAGAGCAAATAATCCATCTTTGAAGAAATCTCATACATGCAAGCCACTTTTCCTAAGGAATCTAAAATCTTCATGCTTCACGCTTAACATTTTCCATCTAAGATTAAATCTTAGTAATAACTAGACATTCAAGCATATACTTTCACACACAAGTTAAGAATATTTATAGCGTACTTGCCTCTTCGAGCTCAAACCTTTCCTTAGCTTGGAACTTGGATAAAAATGAAGTGAAGTCTCCCTCCTCTTCAACATATACCCCATGGTTTTAGAGGAGGAAAAAGAACAAATGTTAGTTATTATCTTAAGTGAAAGATAGAACTAAATGGGGGTTAGATTGGCTTACCAAGATGAAGCTTGAATGGTGTTCAAACCTCTAAGAAGCTAGTACCACTTAAGAGCTTGAAAGCTTGAACCTAGTGGCCATGGGGGTCATAGTTTTTGAGCAAGAAAGAGTAGCAATGTGAGCTTCACTCAATGAAAGATATAAAATTCTCTTAAGGAGTTTAGAGTGCACTTACCTAGAGGATTCTTGAGGCTTGAAGGTGAAAAAGATCTTTGACTTCTTGTCTCAAGTTAGCCGTGTACCTTAAGGGAAAAAGAGAGGGAAGTCTCTTGCTCCTTGTGAACTCTTGAGGGTTGAGGGTAAGAGTGTTCTAGAGTTGCTTGGAGAGAAATTTTCTTCACTAGGCTAAGTGGTTTAGCCGTTGGGATGCAAGAGGGAAGAATGAGATTACCTTGGCATGGTTAGGCTAATTAGAGTTAATTAACTTGAATTACTTTAGCCAACCAAGGTTACTTTAATGCTAACTTGAGTTACTCTATCCAACTAGGGTTACTTTAATGCTAACTTGAGTTACTTTAGCATTGTGGTTAACATAAAGTAACCATAGTAAGATTTGAAATGTATCTTGGTTATCCTATGGAAGGAATCCAGCGGGTGAGGCATTTAGTGGCCTTTACCATGCTTGAATTACTTTTTCAAGTGGATTTAATGGAAAGTTATTTGGGTAGTTGCCCCCTTTTTCTTAATTAATTTCCCCATTTTCTTGATTTAAAATATAATGAGGGAAATCATGAATCCTCTTGGGCTAAAGGGCCGAATTTTTGCGAGGGTTGCGGAGTAAATTTCCCCACTACTTGAAACTCCTTATTGTTATTCGGGCTTTTTTTAAGAAGGCCCTTAAGATTAACCTCCTTATAATTTGAAAACCCCTCTAAGGCCCTTTTTAAGCCTTGTGGCCGAAATCTCTTAGGCCTTTGGGGTGAATTGGCCCCTTCACATGGTCCATAATTTATGCATGACTAACTCTAATATTTGCTTTATCAAAATATAATAAAAGAAGCAATAATAAAACTTAGTAAGATGTACTTGAAGGATGCAACTGTCATTAATTCACTTATACAAGTCTCAAGTGCCAGATGATTTTTCTGTTGGGTACAACATCAATGATGTATGGGATTTAGTGCCACGACCACAAGATAAGACCATAATAGGCACAAAGTGGGTGTTTAGAAATAAAATGAATTAAGAAGGTAAAGTTGTTAGAAACAAGGTGAGACTTGTAGCACAAGGATATAATCAAGAAGAAGGAATAGACTACGACGAAACATTTGCACCCATAGCACGTTTAGGAGCCATACGACTATTACTTGCTATTGCTTGCATGAAAGGTTTTAAACTCTATCAAATGGACGTAAAAAGTGCATTTTTAAATGACTTTATACAAGAAGAAGTATACGTGAAGCAACCACCCGGTTTTGAATATTTGAAATACCCTGATCACGTGTACAAATTAAAGAAGGCACTATATGGTTTAAAGCAAGCACATAGGGCTTGGTATGATCGTTTTGCTACTTCTCTTCTATAAAATAGATTTAAAAGAGGCACCATAGATAGCACCTTATCCTTGAAAGAAGATAAATAGGATTTACTAATCATTCAAATTTATGTTGATGACATCATTTTTGGATCTACATCTTATAAACTTCTTAAAGAATTTGAAATTTGCATAAAATCCGAGTTTGAAATGTCTATGGTTGGTGAAATGAATTACTTTCATGGTTTGCAAATTAAACAAACTAGTAAAGGTATTCACATAAATCAAGTTAAATATGTGAATGACATGATTAAAAAGTTCAATTTTGAGAACTTGAAACCTTCCCCCACCCCCATGAGTGTCACCACTAAACTTGATAAAGATGAAAATGGAAAAGACTTTGATAATGCTTTATATAGGTCTATGATTGGTTCTTTGCTTTATCTTACCTCAAGTAGACCCAAAATTATGTTTAGTGTATGTAAGTGTGCATGTTTTCAAAGCCAACCTAAAGTGTCTCACTATAATACTGTGAAAAGAATATTTTGATACATTAAGCACACCCCTACTTTAGGAATTTGGTATGATAAAAATTGTGAATTTGACTTGCATGCTTATACCAATGCGGATTATGGTGGATGTAAAATAGATAGAAAAGACACAAGTGGCACTTGTCAATTTATAGGAAATTCATTAATTTCTTGGTTATCGAAAAAGCAAGCAAGTGTTGCATTATCTACGAAGTTGAATACATGGCACTTAGTCTTTGTTGCACACAACTACCATGGTTAAAACAGCAACTTTCTGATTTCAGAATCACGGTAAATCGTATTCCAATTTATTGTGATAGTATGATTGCTATAAACTTGTCTAAGAACCCCGTACTACACTCTAAAGCAAAGCACATAGAAGTACGATATCACTTTCTGTATGATCACGTGAATAATGGTGATATTGTTATAGATCATGTATGCACTGAAGCACAAGTAGCCCATTCACTAAGGCAGTACGAAAATCTACCCTCAAAATTAGGCATGATTTCTGCTGATTTGATATAGCTTGATATGCCTTTCCATCTTTACAAGCACTTTTGATTTTATTTTCAAAATAAAGGAGGAGAGAGAGTGCATGATTTAAGGGGGAGCGAGAGTGATTAATTGCAAAAATCAAGGAGGAGAGAATTCAAAATTCGAAATTTGAAATTCGAATTTTGAATTTGTGCACAATTAGAGGGGGAGCATTTAAATTTAAATCATGAAATAAAGTTATTCTGTAAATCATCAAAAGGAGGAGATTGTTGAGAAAAAGAGTTTGAGTTATTCACAAAATGCATGACTTAAATAACGTGTGTTATTGAAATGCATGGCACAGTTTATTACTTGACACATTTTTGTGACAAACTTGCCTTATATACTTTATATATGATGTTGTCGTACTAACAAGCCATGAAGATTTAAAGCTTACATCAAATGGCAAACATTTGTTGTACTTAAACTATTTTCTGGCGCCACCATTAATGAACTAAACTAGTTCATTGACTGAAGTACTTAGTTAAATGAACTATGTATTTCATTAAATGGAGATATATTTGGAGAAGGCATGATGGCAACAAACATGGAAATGGAAAGTCTCCTCTCCTTATTATTCACACGTTTTATATATATTATATATATACATATTCAGATTTTTAAAAAAAGGCACAATACACATATATTCTGACGTACTACCGGCACGTTACATATATTACGAACGTACGTCAACGTCACACCTCTATACTTACCTCATATTTATGAGTATATTCAGGTCTTATATCATATGATATAAGTCTTGGTGATGACAAAATTATTACGACACGTTACAAGGTTGTAAATCAAAAATTGTCGTATCGGGTGACAACCGAAACTTCGCCAACTTATCACGTACTTTCCATATATAGATGGCCGCCAGCCCCTACACTTCAAAAATGGCCACAAATTTCGTGGCTAATATGGTACACTCAGCCATAAAATCATTCCATGTTGGCACACACAAATCACCCCCAATTAAGGCCAAATTGTAGAGATTTCAAATTCACTTTTTAAGCACATGTGGGCGCCAACTTTAATCAGCCATTAGAGCTGATATTTATGTATATTATGTGTGACATAATATATATAACATGTGCAAAAAATTTGAATTTAATCGGAGAAAATTCGCGTAATCGACAAAAGTCGAAAATTCGGTTTTCTACGAACATAACACATGGAACGTTTTTGGCATGACATGTAGCATGTATCTAGACACTTTTTACATATTCAATACATATTAAAGTGTTCTAGAATATTCAAATTAGGGCTGATTGGAATATACCATGTGTATAATTACTATGCACTATTTTACAAAGTTTACAAAAATAAAATTCAGCATATGTTGGAGACTATGTACACGCCTAATGCAGCCTTGGTGGAGCTTATGTGGAGCTTAGTTGACATCTCAATTGGTGGACAATAGGCCACACAAGGTTAGTGATATAATGGAGGAAGCTACACAAGGTAATATTTCAAACTTTCTAGCAAATGTAACACATGCTGAAAATTCAGCATGTGAGACATTATGGTGGGCGATTTTTGTGTTAATGTTGATCAATTTGCTTCTCAAAATTCAAGGGATTGATGTGTAGTAGTATGGTAACATTTCAAAGTCTTGAGAATATAGAACATGCTGACAAATTCAGCATATGAGACAATAGTATGGTAACATTGTCTTGAATTGTGATAAAATTTGCTTTCAAATTTGAGGGGATTGATTGTATAATATTTGTCAATGTTTTGAACTTCAATTTGGCACATGTTTTGCATTTTATTCTTAGATTTTTACATCCACTAAGTGATGACAAATCTCATTTAATCAAGGAGTGCCAAGTAAGCAAGGCCAAGACAATCATCCAATCAAGTTGTGCCAAGTAAACAAGAAGGTGTCACATCTACACAAGGCATTCTTCCAAGGACTTAAAAGATAATTCTCAAGATGGAGGAGAAGCCTTAGGGGGCGGCCAAGAGCAAATAAAACGAGGAGAAAAGAGCCATTCAAATGCAAGACAAGTCTCATAATTTTAAAAGTGCAAAAAGACTCTCTACTTTCTTCTTCTACATTTCTTTCTTCTCCTTCCCTCTCAAGCCTATTGTACTCATATTCAAGATAAGTGAATAGGCTTTGTTCATACCACCATACACGCATCATTGTTGTAAAAGGTTGATCAAGGTGTGATCAAACCTTCATCCGTTCAGTGGTGGTGTTCGTGATCATTGTGATTGCTTGTATCGTTTGTAAAGGGTTGGAGTTGGTGTGTTGTAGTGCCCCGCATCAGACCTCATCCGAATGTGGTGCACCTGTCATACTTCACTATGTAGAGTACAAAGCGTTATGCGTGGCATGTAAAAATCCATAACTTAAGTCATGGACTCCCATGTTAACATTTAACAGGATAGCAAAATTTAGGCAAAATTAAAAACTTCGAAATAGACACGCTTGCCGAAAATATTAAGTCCAACACATCGGTCCAACAAACGAGGTAAAAGTGAAATCCCAAAAGTTCCAAACATAGTTCATAGTACAAACATCATGTCAGCACAGAGTCCTTAAGCATCGTCTTCTCTCGGCTTCTTGATTATGGGTATGGCGTTCTCGGTTCATCATCGATCCACTCAACATTGGCATTCTCGGGCTCTGGGGGGAAAATAAAGGTATGAGTGATAAAATCACCCAGCAAGCATACAATAAACCGTCATGAAATAAATAAAGAATCATAACATGAATGGAAAACCCCGCGAACCAACATTAATTCATACCTGGCCTTTAATCCTTGATCCGCAGAAGATATAACCTAATCGTAACTCAAATAATACTATTCTGGCATTATCATATCGCTTCCTAGCTTAACTGTTCTAACATACAAAGTGTACACGAAATATGCAAGATGCAATGCATGATGTCTTGTCGTGGCAAAATCATCGTTTGGTCCCATAAAGCAAGCATAAAGGAAAAAAGAGTGTCACATCAATTAACCCCAGATCTGAGCGGGTCCAGAACATGTCGTCAGACGAATTAACCCTGGGTCTGGGATGGTTCCAAAACGTGTCATCAGGCTGATTAACCCCAGGCCTAGGTCTGGTCCAGAACATGTCATCAGGCCGATTAACCCCGGGCCTGGGTCGGGTCTAGAACATATCATCAGACCAATTAACCCCAGGTCCAGTACAGGTCCAGAACATATCATGTCATCAGACCTATTAACCCTGGGTCTGGCTCGGGTTATGAGCATGCTTAGCCGGCACGGAAATCATAGAGCATTTCTTTTTGAAAATCATGGGACCATAAATAACTTACTTGCATAAAGGAACTTGCGTACTTGAAAAGAACTTGCTTGCATAAGGAAAAACATAGAGAAAATCGGATTCGTAATGCACATGGTCATGCATGATACATGGAATGAAATGCAATGAGAGTCATGGCGTGAATCTCTTAAAAATTACCTAGGACATGACATAGGCATAATCCCATAGGCTGAAAAACTTTCCAGCAGTTCGCACTTAGTTTCCTTGGCTCAAAATTTTACCAAGACAACTTATTCCTTGGATCTTTTTATACAACATGCACATTAGGGTCCTAACTATCAACCATAGAATTTTCTTAAAAATTCAATAATCATAAGGGGTTCAATTTCGAGTCCCAACAAGACATGGCACAGCCGAACTTTTGGCTGTGCAGTACCTGTTCCCTTTCGTTTTCATGGCCCTTAAATCATCAATAATTCACATATACCACCTGTAAAATAAAGCTAACATACTGGGGAATAATTTTCTTGAGCCCGAACACCATCTTCACGCCTAAATAATTTAAGGATACCTCCAAACATTGTGACCCAACATTCTGTCCAGATTTCCAGCAACGTTCATCCGGCTTTACTTCAGTTGTTAACCCCTCAAATAAACACTTTTAGCTAATTTCTTTACATAGACATCTGACCCAATGTTTTAGGTGACTCTCATAGAAATTTGAAGGCAATCCAAGACCTTTAAATTGGTTAGACAATTATTTTTCCAGAACATATGCGCCCAGAATTCTGTTTTGCACAGGTTCATCTTGAGGCTCCTTTAATATTGTAAAACTAGTCTTTTTATCGATTTACCACCACACACTTAATATACATAATGAGCTACCATCACACCAAATTTGAGGTTAATTTAACAATCAAAAGATTCATTTCAAGGCCAATCATTGCGACATTCCAAACAGTTTTGTTCTGGAAATTTTTCCTTAAACCACTCCTTGTCTTTTGTCACACATATTATTTACCCCTTCATCCCTTAGCCCTACTTATTAACCACAATATCACATAGCCAAAAACATTCATTCTTAGATTATAAGGTCATTGTTATAAATACATACGGTGACAAAACCAAGCTACCCCACAAATGCCAACGCCATGGCTAGTTTCACTTTTAACCTCTATAACACCATTTAGAACACATAGGCTTCACTTAACACTTGATATCCGAATTTTCCAGACATAAACCATTATGAAAATAGGTCCTAAACATGCTCCTAATAAGGAAAAATAAACACCATCCATTTCCTATAAAATCCTATTAAGGCCGAACACTTACACACAACATACTCATCCACAACTCATGATTTAACACTATTCTCAACATAGTTCATCAAGAGTGCTTAGACTAACATTCTTAGGGAACATGTTCCTTGTTTTAACACCCATTACTACCTTCAAATGTCTTCTAAGACTGATTTTCCAAGAATTCCAAAACAGTCCACTTATCTTGGCATTTTGGCTATTACACGCCTCATGTAGCACGAAACATACAAGATTCGTACCACTCCTTGTTATGTTACTATTTCAGCCCTCATATAAGAATTATGTAACACACTACATGCTAAAAATAGGGGTCTTAGCATATCCATCAAGTAGCATAAGCCAAAGAGTAAACTTTCATGCTAACATTTCCTCAAAGTTCACAGCTTTACTATTTCATGCTTATCATGTCATCTAAAAATCATACTTTACTATGACTAAACATTCAGGTCATTAACTCCTTAAATAAATCATGAAAGTCTAAAGTATACTTGCCTTTTTGTTGAGTCCGAATTCCTTCTTAGTTTAGGATGGATCAAATGGCTTGAGATCTCCTCCTACTTCACCGTGGTGTACACGGTTTTGAAGCCAAAGAAGCAGGTTAGCATATCCTTAAATCCAAAGGTAAATGAACCATTTTCAAGGTAGAGTCTCGTACCAAAATAGCTTAGGGTTGCAACCTAGCCACCAAACTACCACCACTTCCTTGAGGGCTTGAAGATATCACCTTCCCTTGCTTCCTAAGACTCACGGTTTATGGGGTTAGGGAGACATCCAAATTTAAGCTTCATGGGAAGTTGAGATGAACATACAAAGGCTTAAAATCCTTACCAATATGAAATTTGTGTTGGAATGGCTCACTTGGAGGACTCTTATGCCAAGGAGCTTGAAGATTCTTCACCTAGAGGCACATGCAAGGCCACGGGTTGTTGGGGAAAAATAGATAACAAAGTGAGCTTCATAAGTTGATATCTTAGGATTAAAGGAGATGTTTAGGAGACTTGCTTACCTAGCTTGAAGCTTGAGAATTGATGGAGATGGTCTTAGAGTACTTCTAGGAACACCTTTGGGTCAAGAAGTTTCTTGAGTACTTGAATCTCTTGAAGTGTTTGTATATTTCCTTATGAGAACTTTAGTGGATGGAATGTGGATGGAATGTGGATGGAATGTAGCTTGCTTGTTAGGAGGTTGAAGAAGAAGCCATGGGGGCTTCAAGGGCTGCCGGCCGAAGGTAAAAAGGGAGGGAAAGGGGGTATCTCTTCACTTGTCTTTGAACATAATCATGAGAGGGAAGTAATGGATGTTGGCTACTTAATTGTGGTTGAAGCTTTTGAGGGTTGGTTTAAAGAAATCTTTTTATTGGGTTAGTTAAGTTATTAAAAGAGGATGGTTCTAGATCCTCTTAGGCATGGCCGATTTTCTTTCCCGTTTTTTTTGAAATGTTGTGAGGGCATAATTGGTATTTTACTATGAAGCATTATTCATACTTATATTTACATATAGAATATTATTTATCTTAAGGGGTATATAAAAGAAAGAAAATAATTGGAATGTTGAAAATTGAAGTTGAGAAATAGGACTTTTTATTAAGCCACTTCGTATACATCGGGGGTACATAGTAGTTTGACGATGCATACAACCTGTGTAACTCCAGCAACCTGTGTGGTAAGGTGTTAATTTTGTTTAGTGATAACCGAGAAAGGTGTCCTCGAAGACTGGAGTAGGTTGATTTAACCGAACCAATATAAAATTCCGTGTTTTCTTTACTTTACTGCACAGTACTTTAAGTTTCCAGCATTCTGCATCCATTTCTTCGTAATCTTACAAATAGCAAACAAATTTCAAAAATTGTAAAATTTTTTAGAAACATAGCCACACCTCTTAAGTTTAATTTGGCAAAATTTTTAACCCATTTGGACAAGTATAAGTCAATTAAACGTTAACAGTTCAGAGACTAAAGCAGTCTGATTTTCAAACTTGCAAAGGCTGAGAACTTGAACGTATTTGACCTAATTCCCAAAAGAATTTTTCAAAACTGTTTCAACCCATTAAAATACATATCTTAAGGGGGTTTTCATTAAATTTTCAGACCATTTGGAGTTACGGATTAATCGGAATAAATTTTTCAAATCAGACTACTGTTTCTGGTAGATTTGTGCAATCTGACCACAAAACATTTTTCAAAGGGTTAGAGGTTGAATTTGGATTCTAAATTTTTAGGGGATACTCAGAACATCTGAGATTAGAATCTCTCCAAATTTCAGAATTTTCGAAGATTGTAACTTAGTTTTTCAAACATTTCAAATCAGGATCTGAAAACAGAAACTATTTTCAGAAGTTGGGTTTTTGGGTTAAACATTTTAAAAACCAAATTTTCCGCACCCACTATTCAACCCCCCTTCTAGTGGTGCCTTACAGGTCCTAAAAAAATGTCCTTATTCCAGACTAAAATAAGATTCTTAAGACATCATTTATCTCAAGGAACAATTTTACCAATTGAAAGATCTTTGGAATTTGCATCAAAATTCCAAGATAAAATATTGCATAAAAATCAATTACAAAGATTTCTTGGATATTTAAATTATGTTGTTGATTTTATTCCAAATATTATAACAATAGCAAAATCATTACATAATAGATTAAAGAAAAATCAACCAATATGGACTGAAGAACATACTTTAGTTGTTAAGAAAATAAAATGTTTAGTATCTGATATACCCTGCTTACATATAGCAGATCCTAATCTCTCTAAAATAGTTGAAACAGACGCATCAGATATTGGTTATGGTGGAATATTAAAACAAATACAAAATGGTAAAGAGTCTATAGTTCAATATACTTCTGGTCATTGGAATGATACCAAAAAATCATATTTTACTATTAAAAAAGAAATTTTGAGTATTTTTTTATGTATTAATAAATTTCAAAGTGATTTATTGAATAAAAAATTTCTTTTACGTATTTATTGCAAATCTGCAAAAGAAATTTTGCAAAAAGATGTTAAAATTTTAACTTCAAAACAAATTTTTACTAGATGGCAAGCTTTATTAAGTATTTATGATTTTGATATTGAATATATAAAAGGGGATACACATTTTGTTCCAGACTTTATGTGTTGTACCCCACAAAAATCGTACTGTATTTGAGAATAGTATGAAGTGGCGTAATGGAATATTATTTCTGCCAAGTACATTTTATTAAGTTTTACTATCGTTTTTAAAGTAAATACTATAAGAAATGGTATAATACTCCAAGTATGTATTATGGAGTATGTGAAATGACAAAATACCCTCCCCAATACCCATAGAATTCGGCCATCACAAGGAGTTCTAGAAGACTCCTTAGTCTTCACAAGATTAATTAATTTTGGGAGATCAAAATAAAATAATAGGGAGAATCAAGCATGGGGGACAAAAGTGGTCAAATTTGCAAAGCACCAAGACACTTACCCCCTTCCCATGCACACATTGGATTCCTTGTTCCCCTTTTTGACCCAAACCGCCGGATTTCCCCCTCCCTCTACCCCTTGGAGAATTCTTCAATTTAACAAGAAGCTCCTCTTCCATCTCCAACAAAGAACACTCTCAAGAACTCCCCTAAGAAAGCCATTCAAGACTTCTTGCATACTTGGACAATTCCAAAACCATTTCATACGGCTAGTAGAGTTAGAAGGCTCAAGGCTATCTTCATCTTCAAGCTCCAAGAACTCATCTAGGTAAGTTGCATGTTGAATCTCCTAAGTGAATTCCATATTTCAAAGGATGAAGCTCACATTTGTACACCTCTTTTCTTGTCAAAAACGTGACCTCTATATGGGTAATAGGTGAAGATTTTTCAAGCTACTAAGAGAGGCTAACATCTTGGTGGGTTGAATTCATTTCAATCTCCATTCAAGCTTTATTTTGGTAAGGGATTCAAGCCTCAGTATAGCTATATTCTTCATTCAAATGGTAGCTAACATTCACCTTCACCCCCTCCCCAAAAACCGTGTGCTATGTGTAAAGTTGGAGGAAGACTTCACTCCATTTCAACCAAGGCTCAAGCTAAGGAAAGTTTCTAGCTTAAAGAGGCAAGTATACTATAGACAATTTTGACTTATTTGTGAAGTGTATGGTTGAATGACTAGCCATTTTTAAGATATGAATCTTAGTTGAAGATTCAAAGTTCAAAACATGAAAGCTTAGTAGTTCCTTAAGGAAAGCGGTTTGCATGTGTGTAATTCTTCCAAAGATGAGTTCTTTGCTTAAATTAAATATGATATGAGAACCATTCTTTACAAAAAGAGGGCTGTTTTGGATGACTCATGGATTAGTAAAGTAATTCTTGTTAAGGATAGATTTTGTGTAGCATGGTTGCATGAAAAGTGGCATGTTCTAAGTGTAAATTGCAAGGCTGTTGGCGTGGGTTATGTGTAGCCTAAAATGAGTTATGAGACTTGAAATGACCATGTTGAAATGTGCATTTAATGTTTAGTAAGCTGTTTTAAGGAATGAAGTTGGTTGGAAAATGCTTGAACAATATAAAGTAACAAAATGCTGGAATTACTGGAACTGGACAGTTTTGAGTAGCTGATTGTGTGACCTGAAAACGAACCTTAGGGGTGTGCAAATGAGCTGATTTTTGGTATGATGATATGTCATAACCCGTGTATTACTTAAAAAAAGAAAAAGATAAGGAGACATTAATCCCCATTAACCACTTCCCCACAATCCTCTCCTAAATCCCCTCCCCACTTTCCTCCATAACGCCCCTTAACTTCCCCAAAAACAAAATTTATGATAATATTAATTACAAAACCCCTACACCACTCCCACACACAAACACTCAGCGCACCACACACAAAAAAAACATCCGAGAGAAAGGAAAAAAAAGAGGGAGAGAAAAGAGAAGAAGAAGAAGGAAGAAGAAGAAAGGAGGAAGAGGAAAAGATGGGATATTCCAACTCCAACCTAAGTAGTCGCAGAGATAGTATAATCGGAGTAGAGGTAAGTATCCATATGTACTTTTCATGTATTTTTTTAAATTGGCCTTATTTTCTTACACAATTGGGATCATATATTGGTATATTTGATTTCATAGATATGGGTATATAGAAATAAGACAAGGGTGCAAATATATATTTATATGTAAACGGATGGAATGTGTATTGTTTAATAGAAATGTGAGTTGATATACTATATTCATATAAAAGTATAATTAGTTACAAGTAAACTGATTTTGTATAAAGTATAAGGATTTATATTGGTACTTTTGGATTTATTCTTATATATGTTAAAAATGGGATACACGGATTACACGTTTGTGTACTTGTAAAAGCCATATGGAATCATACAAATAAATATTTTCTGAAATGTATAGATTTGTGTGTATATATTTTCGAGATAAAGTACAGTTGCATAAATTGTAAACTGATTTTTAATGGGATATATATATGTGTGTGTTATTTCATACTTAACTTTTGGTTTAAAAAAAATATAGTCTGTTTCGGCAGTTTCTTAGGCACACAAGAATGTTCTGACTTGGTAGTTACTATGTACATGATTTTGTAAATTGTTTGTGTAGCGCCCCGTACTCGGCTACCCCTGGTACGGTGCACCCGCCGTACTTTCCCTTTCGGAAAAATACAAAGCGTCGATACTTAGCTCGTAAAACCCATGGATAAACATGGATTACAAAGTCACAATCTTAACAGGTAGATAAAAATACGGCAGAATTTGAACCTTAATCCGAAAGCGTCAAATTGCGAATACATAGCAAAATTATACAAACTGAACCAATAGCAAACTACACCGCGAAATTATACAAATATTATCCGAAAAGAATCCGAAAATAGCTAAGTCCCAAAATGTCCCAAAGGTTCATCAAAAGCTTCCATCATCATTCTCATAACAGCAACTTCAATAACCTATGGGTATGGCACCCTTGGCTCATCATCAATCCACTCGACTTCATTACCTGGCTCTGGGGAAAAATAAATGGGTAAGCGACAGGGTCGCCAGCAAGTATACAATAACACCATACAATAAAGAGAAAACGGCATACAAGAATCAAACCCCAATTCCTTAAGTTAAAACATACCTGCCAATACCTTTTCGAAGCATCATACTTAAAGTCATATCTGTTGAGAAATCATGGTTTGAATGATTTACAAGTGCATGATTTATATGTTACATGATTACATGATCTAAATGTTATGAGATTTCAAAATGCATATGCCTATATCTATCACTGTTGTACTAACAAGCCATGAAGCGTTAAGGCTTAAATCATATGGCAAACATTGTTGTATTTATTCTCAGGAGATATACACGGCATACATACAACTCTTGGATATGGTATATATATATATTTCTTGGATATCTCGACACACGGCGTATATATCTCTTGGATATACACTCTAAACATATATCTTATGGATACTCATGGCATATATATTTCTTGGAGTCTCACGGCATATACATATATCTCATGGATATACATACGACATATATTCTATCTCAGACGACAAGCTACATTATTCGATCTCGACATTTTGTCAACATGTCATCAACATATGTCAACGACAAGAGAGTCATATATACATCATATACACATCCATGATACTCTCAAGTCATATACTTCATGTCATCAAACTTCCAAAATTACATCGACATGACAAAAGTGCAAAAACCGAAATGTATCATATCATATGACTACCGAGCCATCTCCGACACATCATATACTTATCATACAAAGATAGCCAGCCAATATACATTTCCAACACTAGAAAATTTCGTGCACTACATGGAGAGATCAATACCAAAGTCACAAAACAAATACATATATCAATTCTCCATCATCTTCCTTATTTCTCTGAAAATCAAACTCAAAATTGATATACCTCTTGGCCGAACATCTTATACACATTGGAGCTGAGATTATACATATTTATATGTATATTGCATGTTAAATTACACATTTTATATGTTGAAGAGGTTTGAGACAAAACGGAGAAAAACCGAGCAATCAACGGAAGTTGAAATTTGAAGTTACTACATCATCGTATATGGAACGTTTATTTGCTACATGATGCCACATGTATTTATACATGTATTATACATGAATTACACAGCCAAAGACATATCTTGAAAGGTTCTAGAAGGCAAGGTAAAATGGTAAAAGAAATTTACCATGTTCATGAAGAATTCTACATTGTTACCATGCGAAATTCAGATTTGAATTCAGCACATTGGCTGACCAGATGGGGCAGCTAGGACAGCATGTTGGGAGCCTTGAAGGAGTTCATAATATAATATAATTGATGAAGAAAGACCAAGCAATGATGGAAGACAAAGATCCACAAATTAAGGAGTCAAAGACAAGACCAAACAAAGTTGAAAATTCTGTTTTTGAATCTGAAATTTCAGATTGGTGGCTGAAGTTTTGGGGGGAATTAATGACCTAAAGCATTCAAATTTATTCAAAGGCATCACAAGACAATTCAAATCAGATTTGGGAGGCTCCTCTCAACCTTCTAGGCGCCCCAAACCATCTATAAAAGGCCAAGAGATGATCAACACAAAACAAGAACAACAAGTGCAAAATTCTGTTTAGTGTTTGCAAGACTTCACTTCATTTTCCATATTCATCTCTTGTATGTACCCAAAGCCTATCATACTTACATGTCATATTCAGTATAGGCTTCATACACATCACCCAAATAAGATTCATTGGTGTACAAGGTTGATCAAGGTGTGATCAAACCTTCATTTGGTGAGGTGGTGCTGATTGGTGATTCTTTGGTGTTGTTCTTTGTGTAGAACATTGTAAAAGGGTTTGGATTGAAGGAGTTGGTGTATAACTCTATCCACCCTTATTCTAAGGTGACTTTGGTGACTAGTGAAAACCAAGGAAGGTGTCCTTGAAGACTGGAGTAGGTCACGTTGGCCGAACCAGTATAAAATTCTTGGTGTTCTTGCTTTCAGCATTTTTACTCTCAGTTTCTGTTTTTGCATCATCTTTATGATCTCGGTAAAAATAGCAAATAATTTTCAAAAATCATAAAACTTTTCAGAAACATATCCTTGTGTCTTAGGGTTCATTTTCCACTGATTTTATCAAATTTGGATAAGTATAAGTCATCCAAACGTTCATAGTTCTGAGACTAGTGCAAATCTGTTTTTCAGATTGGCAGAGGTTGAGAACATCAACTTGGTTGACATACTTCCCAAAGGAATTTTTCAAAACTGTTTTAACGGAGTATACTAAACATCCTGAGGGTCATCTCATAAAAGTTTCAGGTCATTTGGAGTTGTCACCAAATAGGAATAAGTTTTTCATTTTAAGGTACAGGTTCTGTCCAAACTGACACAGTCAGATCACGTACCACATTTGAGTGACTTAACCTTTGAGTTTTAATCTGAAATTTTTATGACACCTTCATAACACCTGAGAGTACATTGTGTCAAAATTTCACTATTTTTGGAAGTCTACAACCCAGTCAACCAAGTGTTTAAAAACGGGTCCTGAAAGCAGTCTCTGTTTTCAGAAGTGAGTAATTGGTCCTTAAAATTTTTATAAACCAATTTTTTCCGCACTCACTATTCAACCCCCCCCTTCTAGTGGTGCTATACAGGTCCAACAATATCAACACTTAGCTAAGATCTAAATGTCATCACTTAGTTAGATTCTACGTGCTATAGCCAACCCTTACTTCTATGAATAGGTATCATGCATAATGTGTATGAAAATGTGAATGCAATGCAAATGCAACGGGAAACATTCTTTCTTTCATTTAGACATGCTCATAAAAATACTTGAACTTTCTTTCTTTCTTTTAAATCATGCTCATCATAAAACAAGAGAGTGTGTCAGCCTATTATACCGGGCATGACTCGGTTCTTATAACATAATCACCTTCAGGTCTATTATACCGGACCTGGCTCGGTTCTTACACTCTTCAGACCTATCATACCGGGCCTGGATCGGTTCTTATATCTCATCAGACCTATTATACCGGGCCTGGATCGGTTCTTATAATCATGATCATCTTCAGACCTATTATACCGGGCCTGTCTCGGTTCTTATAACTCTTCAGATCAATTAACCCCGGATCTGTAGCGGGTTAAGCTGGCCAGAAGGGACGGAATTCTTTCAAAACAGAAACTTTATATAAAACATCAATAAAATCATGAGCATGGAACATATGAGCATGTCAATGCAAGTGCATGGGATGCAACATGGTAAAATGCACTTATAACATCATAAACAACTTTCTCCATGGGCTGGAAAACGATCCAGCAGCATGTCCTGTATTGCCCGGCCTCAAAATCAACCTTTTGGGCCTGTTTTCCAGAAACTAAAAATATGGACATCCACCACATGATCTCAACTACCTTCTGTACAGATTTCACGTGATTCCGACAAGCGTAGGTACCTCAATAAAAATAATTCCCAACAAGGGTACAACAGGAATTCTGCTGCACTCTCAACTCCGTTCCTTACCTTGTCTCCATCCATAAGCTCATTATGGGCTCATTTAGCACCTGAAAATATTTTCTATTTCTTTCATGAACAATATTCAAATGCCCATTTACCAAAACAAGTCAAAATAAACACAATACAAGTCATACAAGCACAAAGGGTCAATCTGCCCAGTTTTCCAGAATGTTACACCAACTTTACCTTAATCGTTTACCATCAAGATCAATAGATAAAATCAATTTCTTTACATGGATACTTAGCTCTATGTCTTAGGTACTTCTTGTAAAATTTTCAGATCAATCCAAGATGTTTAAGGCACTTAAATACTTTTTCTCCCCAAGGTGGTACAACCAGGAACTGGTTTGACCCCTTGATACTAAAAATTCATTTCTGACCAATCCACAAACGTTTTTCCAAAAATTCCAACTCCACAATAAAATAGACATGATAAGCTACGACCATACCAAAAATAAGCTCAATCTAACGTTTATAAGGTCCTTAACTAAGTCCATCAATTTAGCATAAAATCTGTCCAGGATTCTGTTTTCAACCGACATGCATAGAAGTATCCTTTCCTTCCTAATTTTTGTTCTTTAGCCTATAATCCAAGTTAATGGTCATTCAATAGACGTAATAAGGCTTCCCTGTACTAATTAAAGTCCTTTTTAGCATGCAAAAGTTGTTCATATGGGCTGTTCATTCCTTCTAAACAAAACAGTCCTCTAGTCCAACAATTTCTCATACTAAAACGACTAAAAATGCTAGGCTTCATACCAATCATGTTTCATTCAATACCAAACATAGGGCAGCCCCTAATCCATCACTTTTAACTCTTATTTCCAGTTTCAACATGCTTTATATTGCAACATAAGAGAGGTCTATCATCCAACCTTTCAATACATAAGAAAAAATAACAACTTAGGTATATTTTCACTAAAATCATGTCTTAAGCTTCTAGACATTCAAGTATGCACATAATCACATATATTGTAAGAGGTTAAAGTATACTTGCCTTGAAATGAAGCTTCAGAAGATAGATTAACTTCAAGGTAGCTTGAATCACTTGGGGTTCCCTCCACTTGAGCCATAAACACACAGTTTTGGGTCAACACAAGACCAGCATTAAAAGAATACTAATGAACCACAAAAATGCTTAGAAACTTACCTCAAGGCTTAGAATCAAGCCTAGGTTCTTCTAACTCTTCTTCTTAGATGAGATTGATGAACTAGAACTCCCACTTGAGCACTATCCTATCCCACGGCTTTTTGGAAAAATTATCATGGGTTACAATTCAAGCTTACTATACTAAAATTCCATCAATGGAGATATAAAATAAGACATTACTTACTTGATTGAGATGCTTATGGCTTAGGTTGATGAGACTTCTATTCCACCCTTGACTTCTAAAGTTTTCGGCCTAGATGATTTGTTGGGGAAGGAGCACTTGAGATATCATTCTTGCTTGGAGATATATTTTAGGGTTTATAACTTAGAGTATTTGAGAAGATGAGTTTGAAAATCAAATGGAGTCTTGAAGAGCTATGGGGGACGATTTTATGATGGTTGGGAGAGGGGAAATAAGACTTAATTAGGGTAGGCTAATTACTTGTTGTCTTTTACAACTTTTGATAAGGTATTAAGAAGGTTGCTAGCACACAACCATTAAGAAGGTGTTGGTAGTTGGTTGGAGAATCTTCTAGTCTCTTGGAGACCTATTATGGCCGAGTTTTATGTGTGTGGGGAGGGAAATTATTTTCTCACATATCACACAACATGGGACATAATTAAATAAAAGGTGTTATGCTACATATTAAGAGTCGGATAATTTACGGCGAGTAAACGATACTTGAATTAAATATGTGAATACTCGACATTAACAAGCTTGGCAATATTAAGATAATCGATAGGAATAAAATATGGAATATTTCACCGAAGGATGATAAGGTTTTATAGATCGACGAGAGATAAGAGTACCTGCGAATGTTCGGGATACGACATCCTTCCCCCCTTCAATAAAGTTTCGTCCCCGAAACTTATGAAATGTCAAAGAGATATGGGTACTTTTGCTTCATGCCTTCCTCTAACTCCCAAGTGGCCTCATCAACTGAATGGTTCTTCCATTGCACCTTGACCATAGGAATAGACTTATTTCTCAATGCTTTCACTTCCCTATCAATTATCTTTTCGGGTTCCTCAACATATGATATATCAGCTTCAATCCTCAAAGGTTGCTCATCCATAATATGGCTCGAATCATGCGCATACTTACGCAATTGAGATATATGAAACACATTGTGTAATTGAGACAACGATGGTGGTAGTGCAAGTCTATAAGCAACTTCTCCAATCCTTTCCAAGATCTCAAATGGTCCAATGAATCTAGGACTAAGTTTACCTTTCATTCCGAACCGCTTTACTCCTTTCGATGGGGATACCTTCAAGAATACCTTATCTCCTACTTGAAACTCAAGTGGTCGACGCCTTATGTCGGCCACCGCCTTGCTTCTATCCTGAGCAGCCTTCAATCTTTGTCTTACAATCATAACCTTTTCCTTGGTTTGCTCCACTAAGTCAGGTCCTGTGAAAATCTTATCTCCAATCTCATCCCAATACAATGGCGATCGACATTTTCTTCCATAAAGAGCTTCATAAGGAGCCATTCCAATGGATCTGTGATAGCTGTTATTGTATGAAAACTCAACCAACTTCAAACTCTTATCCCAGCTACCTCCAAAGTCCAACACACAAGCTCGTAACATGTCCTCCAATGTTTGAATTGTTCTCTCTGATTGACCGTCAGTCTGGGGATGAAAAGCTGAACTCATGCGAACTTCCGTACCCATCGCTTTATAAAATGCCGTCCAAAACCTCGATGTGAAGCGGGGGTCTCGGTCACAAACTATGCTCATAGGAACTCCATGCAAACATACAATCTGATCAACATACATAGAAGCCAACTTTTCCATGGGTGCTTTAATCGACATCGCCATGAAATGAGCACTCTTTGTCAGACGATCCACAACAACCCAAATAGTGTCGTATCCACTTCTTGTCTTAGGTAAATCGGTCACAAAATTCATAGCGATGTGATCCCACTTCCACTCAGGCACCTCAAGCGGTTGCAATAATCCAGCTGGCCTCTGATGTTCTGCTTTGACTTTCTGACATACAAGACATTTCTCAACAAACTCTGCTATCTGATTCTTCATTCCTGGCCACCAAAACTTTTGCTTCAAGTCATGATACATCTTATTTGCTCTTGGGTGAATAGACAAGCGAGAATTATGGGCTTCCTGAAGCACTTCACTCTTTATCGCATCATCATTAGGCACACACAATCGACCTCTAAACCACAAACTGCCGTCACTACGGACTTCAAAATCGTCAGATGGCTTCTCCTTCAGCTTGCTCTTAACTTTCATCAATGCATCATCCTTATCTTGAGTCTCCTTAATCCTATCGATCAAAGAAGGAACCGCTACTAACTTTGCAAGCACGTCAGAAATCGAATCCACTTCTTCCAGACCAAACTCTTCCATATCATGCTGTGGAGGTGGTTGACGGGGATGACTCGTCTTACGACTCAAAGCATCAGCAACTCTATTAGCTTTGCCTGGATGATACTGAATAGAGATGTGATAATCCTTGATCAACTCAATCCATCGCCTTTGGCGCATATTCAGCTCCTTTTGAGTGAAGAGGTATTTCAAACTCTTATGATCCGTGAAGATCTCACACTTCTCACCATACAGATAATGATGCCAAATCTTCAGAGCAAATACAACTGCTGCAAGCTCAAGGTCATGTACTGGATAATTCTGCTCAAACGGCTTAAGCTGGCGAGATGCATACGCGTCACACGCCCATTCTGCATAAGAACACAACCCAATCCGTTCTTGGAAGCATCACTGTAGATCACAAACTGTTCTCCTGAAATGGGTTGTGCCAAAACTGATGCAGACGTCAACCTTGCCTTCAGCTCAGAAAAGCTACTTTCACAATCCTCATTTCATACAAATTTTGTCTTCTTCTGAGTCAATCTAGGAGTGGCACCGCTATCCTTGAAAATCCTTCAACAAACTTGCGGTAGTAACCGGCAAGTCCGAGAAAACTCCTTACTTCAGTGACATTGGTCGGGCCTCGGCCACTCAGTAATTGCTTCAATCTTTCTGGGATCAACCGAAATCCCATTTTCAGTAATAATATGGCCCAGAAATGACACACTATGCAACCAAAACTCACATTTAATGAATTTTGCATAGAGCTGATGCTTTCTTAGAATACCAAGTATTGTCCTCAGATGGGCTGTATGAGTTTCCTCATCAGGCGAATAAAATCAGGATATCATCAATAAAGACTACAACAAACTTATCCAACTGGTCCCGAAACACCCGATTCATAAGATCCATAAACGCTGCAGGGGCGTTGGTCAGTCCAAAAGGCATCACGAGAAATTCATAATGTCCATATCTCGTCCTGAATGCTGTCTTAGGAATATCCTCAGCTCTTATCTTCAATTGAAAATATCCAGATCTTAGGTCCACTTTGCTAAACAACAACCACCCTAGCTCCCGCATTATGATACTTTAGATATTATTCATG
>AP025071.1:9915822-9993884 GCA_036186865.1 Eustoma russellianum
AGGGTTTCCTTGAGCTGGTGGGGGATTTTCATTCTGCGGTGGAGGAGGAGGCGGTGGATTCTGATTCTGAGGAGGAGGTGGAGGGACTTGTTCTTGAGGTTGTGGAGGGTTTGGTTCGGGCGCATGGGCAGCATCTCTGCGAGGTCTACCACGAGTCCGAACCATCTGTATACGGAGCAGAAAGATATATATATATATAACTGACTGAATTTAGACATGCTTGGAAAAGGAATTTAAAGCAGGAAAAAGAGTTAATATGCGATATATCAGGCTAGCAGGTCAACCAAGGGGACCCTATTTTCAATCTAAGTTGTCTAAGCTAAGGCCATCTCTCTTCTAAGATCATGACTTAATTCTAAGATCAATTCTTAGTTTTCTAAGATCATAACTTAGCTTCTACGTTCTGCCCGAATCTAGAGCGTCGGCTCTGATACCACCTGTAGCGCCCCGTACTCGGCTACCCCTCGTACGGTGCACCCGCCGTACTTTCCCTTCCAGAAAAGTACAAAGCGTCGATACTTAACTCGTAAAACCCATGGATAAACATGGATTACAAAGTCACGATCTTAACAGGTAGATAAAAATACGGCAGAATTTGAACTTTAATCCGAAAGCGTCAAATCGCGAATACATAGCAAAATTATACAAACTGAACCGATAGCAACTACACCGCGAAATTATACAACCATTATCCGAAGAGAGTCCGAAAGTAGCTAAGTCCCAAAATGTCCCAAAGGCTCATTAAAAGCTTTCATCATCATTATCTTAACCGCGACTTCAATAACCTATGGGTATGGCATCCTTGGCTCATCATCAATCCACTCGACTTCATTACCTGGCTCTGGGGAAAAATAAATGGGTGAGCGACAAAGTCGCCAGTAAGTAGACAATAACACCGTACAATAAAGAGAAAACGGCATACAAGAATCAAACCCCAATTCCTTAAGTTAAAACGTACCTGCCAATACTTTTCCGAAGCATCATACTTAAAGTCATATCAATACTTGGCTAAGAACTAAATGTCATCATTTAGTTGGATTCTACGTGCTATAGCCGATCCTTACTTCTATGAATAGGTATCATGCATAATGTGTATGAAAATGCGAATGCAATGCAAATGCAACGGGAAACATTCTTTCTTTCATTTAGACATGCTCATAAAAATACTTGAACTTCCTTTCTTTCTTTTAAATTATGCTCATCATAAAACAAGAGAGTGTGTCAGCCTATTATACCGGGCATGACTCGGTTCTTATAACATGATCACCTTCAGGTCTATTATACCAGACCTGGCTCGGTTCTTATATTCTTCAGACCTATTATACCGGGCCTGGATCGGTTCTTACATTCCATCAGACCTATTATACCGGGCCTGGATCGGTTCTTATACTTCTTCAGATCAATTAACCCCGGATCTGTAGCGGGTTAAGCTGGCCAGAAGGGACGAAATTCTTTCAAAACAGAAACTTTATATAAAACATCGATAAAATCATGAGCATGGAACATATGAGCATGTCAATGCAAGTGCCTGAGATGCAACATGGTAAAATGCACTTATAACATCATAAACAACTTTCTTCATGGGCTGGAAAACGATCCAGCAGCATGTCCTGTATTGTCCGGCCTTATAATCAACCTTTTGAGCCTATTTTCCAGAAACTAAAAATATGGGCATGCACCACATGACCTTAACTACATTCTGTACAAATTTCATGCGATTTCGACAAGCGTAGGTGCCTCAATAAAAATAATTCCCAACAAGGGTACAACAGAAATTCTGCTGCACTCTCAACTCCATTCCTTACCTTGTCTCCATCCATAACTCATTATGGGGCTCACTTAGCACCTGGAAATCTTTCCTATTTCCTTTATGAACAATATTCAAATGCCCATTCACCAAAACAAGTCAAAATAAATACGATACAATTCATACAAGCACAAAGGGTCAATCTGTTCTGTTTTCCAGAATGTTACACCAACTTCCCTTCAATGGTTTACCATCACGATCAATAGATAAAATCAATTTCTTTACATGGATACTTAGCTCTATGTCTTAAGTACTTCCTGTAAAAATTTCAGGTCAATCCAAGATGTTTAAGGTACTTAATTAATTTTTCTCCCTAAGGTGGTACGACCAGAAACTGTTTTGATCCCTTGATACTAAAAATTCATTTCTGACCAATCCACAAATGATTTTCCAGAAATTCCAATGCCACAATAAACTAGACATAATAAGCTACGACCACACCAAAAATAAGCTCAATCCAACGTTTAGAAGGTCCTTAACTAAGTCCATCAATTTGGCATAAAATCTGTCCAGAATTCTGTTTTCAGCCAACATGCATAGAAATATCCTTTCCTTCCTAATTTTGTTCTTTAGCCTATAATCCAAGTTAATGGTCATTCAATAGACATAATAAGGCTTCCCTATACTAATTCAAGTCTCTTTTTAGCATGCAAAAGTCGTTCATATGGGCTGTTCATTCTTCCAAACAAAACAGTCCCCTAGTCCAACAATTTCAAAACATAAGAAAAGGTAACAACTTAGGCATATTTTCACTAAAGTCATGTCTTAGGCTTCTAGACATTCAAGTATGCACATAATCACATATATTGTAAGGGGTTAAAGTATACTTGCCTCTTCAAGCTAAAGTTCTTGCCTTTGCTTGGTTATGAAGTGAGATGTGATGAGATCCTTCACCTTCTTCACTTTAAGCATACGGTTTTAAAGGAGTGAAATGAAAAGATTAGTTCTTTATTCAATAGAGGAACTAGGTTATCTTTAAGGCTAGAGCATCTTACCAAAATGATCTTGGAATGGAGGTTCAAGCACCTCAATATAACACCACCTAGAAAAGTTGAAGGCTTTCACCTATTTCAACCATGAAACCCACGGTTTTGGCATGGAGAAGGAGAGTTCATGTGAGCTTCATTCTTTACCAAAATGAGAATTCTCTTAAGGGAACTTGGAATAAGACTTACCTAGATGTCTTCTTGAGTCTTGAAGTTGAAGTTAAACTCCCATCCTTCAAGATGTTGGGGGCGAAACCTTGGTGAGGGGAATGGAAATTGTCTAAGTGTTTTGCTCTTGCATGATGAGAAGGTAGATGTTTCTAGAATGGTTTGATTTAAAACATGTTAGGGACTTAGGAGAGGGGGGACGGTTTTGGAGGGACTTTTGTGAGGGTTAGGGCTTTCTTGAATGTTAATCAAGGTTAAGTTAGTATAACCTTGGTTACTTTATTCAAACTATAGTTACTTTTGTGCTAACCCAAGTTACTTTATTAAATCATGGTTACATTAACCTTGGTTTAGAGAAAAGTAACCATGGTAGGATTTAAAAATCCTCCATGTCTAGACACTAAGGGGGGCGGTTTTGGTTGGGGTCTTTATGACCTCAACCATACTACTTCCTTCTTTAATGAGTTGTCTTAACTTGTTCCTTAAATGCATGTATTTTATTTTCTATTTATTCTTTGCATAATAAATTCTTGTCTTATTATTTTAACTAATAAAATTGGCTAGAGATTTCTAGAACATCTCCATGTATAGGCCGAAATTTTGGGCCTCTTAGGCATCTTGATATTCCTTGTAATTTTAATTCATATACCATATTGTTGTCTATATTTTATTGTATTCCAAGATTAGCATATGTATGTATACAAATACGTACACGCCTATGTGTTCCATGTGTTTATACCTTCCCTATATATATCATATATACGCACATACATATATATATCTTGGTATGGTTTATATCATTCTATATTTCAGGGACTATCTCAAGGGCATTTAAGTAAAAAGAGTTACATGGACTTAAGTAACACGCTCTAAAAGAAATTGTCGCTTTCATTCCATCTCATATTCATAGTTTTCACGTACCTGATTGTTGGGGTACAACACCCTTCCCTCCTTCAATAAAGTTTCGTCCTCGAAACTTATGAATTGTCAAAGAGATATGGGTACTTTTGCTTCATGCCTTCCTCTAATTCCCAAGTGGCCTCATCAACTGAATGGTTCTTCCATTTCACCTTGACCATAGGAATAGACTTATTCCTCAATGCTTTCACTTCCCTATCAATTATCCTTTCGGGTTCCTCAACATATGATATATCAGCTTCAATCCTCAAAGGTTGTTCATCCATAATATGGCTCGAATCATGCACATACTTACGCAATTGAGATATATGAAACACATTGTGTAATTGAGACAACGATGGTGGTAGTGCAAGTCTATAAGCAACTTCTCCAATCCTTTCCAAGATCTCAAATGGTCCAATGAATCTAGGACTAAGTTTCCCTTTAATTCCGAACCGCTTTACTCCTTTCGATGGAGATACTTTCAAGAATACCTTATCTCCTACTTGAAACGCCTCACGTCGGCCCACGTCTTGCTTCTATCCTGAGCAGCCTTCAATCTTTGTCTTACAATCATAACCTTTTCCTTGGTTTGCTCCACTAAGTCAGGTCCTGTGAAAATCTTATCTCCAATCTCATCCCAATACAATGGCGATCGACATTTTCTTCCATAAAGAGCTTCATAAGGAGCCATTCCAATAGATCTGTGATAGCTGTTATTGTATGAAAACTCAACCAACTTCAAACTCTTATCTCAGCTACCTCCAAAGTCCAACACACAAGCACGCAACATGTCCTCCAATGTTTGAATTGTTCTCTCTGATTGACCGTCAGTCTGGGGATGAAAAGCTGAACTCATGCGAACTTCCGTACCCATCGCTTTCTGAAATGCCGTCCAAAACCTTGATGTGAAGCGGGGGTCTCGGTCACAAACTATGCTCATAGGAACTCCATGCGAACATACAATCTGATCAACATACATAGAAGCCAAATTTTCCATGGGTGCTTTAATCGACATTACCATGAAATGAGCACTCTTCGTCAGACGATCCACAATAACCCAAATAGTGTCATATCCACTTCTTGTCTTAGGTAAATCGGTCACAAAATCCATAGCGATGTGATCCCACTTCCACTCAGGCACCTCAAGTGGTTGCAATAATCCAGCTGGCCTCTGATGTTCTGCTTTGACTTTCTGACATACAAGACATTTCTCAACAAACTCTGCTATCTGGTTTTTCATTCCTGGCCACCAAAACTTTTGCTTCAAGTCATGATACATCTTATTTGCTCCTGGGTGAATAGACAAGCGTGAATTATGGGCTTCCTGAAACACTTCACTCTTTATCGCATCATCATTAGGCACACACAATCGACCTCTAAACCACAAACTGCCGTCACTACGGACTTCAAAATCGTCAGATGGCTTCTCCTTCAGCTTGTTCTTAACTTTCATCAATGTATCATCCTTAACTTGAGTCTCCTTAATCTTATCGATCAAAGAAGGAACCACTACTAACTTTGCAAGCACGTCGGAAATCGAATTCACTTCTTCCAGACCAAACTCTTCCATATCACGCTGTAGAGGTGGTTGGCGGGGATGACTCGTCTTACGACTCAAAGCATCATCAACTCTATTAGCTTTACCTGGATGATACTGAATAGATATGTCATAATCCTTGATCAACTCAAGCCATCGCCTTTGGCGCATATTCAGCTCCTTTTGAGTGAAGAGGTATTTCAAACTCTTATGATCCGTGAAGATCTCACACTTCTCTCCATACAGATAATGACGCCAAATCTTCAGAGCAAATACAACTGCTGCAAGCTCAAGGTCATGTACTGGATAATTCTGCTCAAACGGCTTAAGCTGGCGAGACGCATACGCGATCACCCGTCCATTCTGCATAAGAACACAACCCAATCCATTCTTGGAAGCATCACTGTAGATCACAAACTGTTCTCCTGAAACGGGTTGAGCCAAAACTGGTGCGGACGTCAACCTTGCCTTCAGCTCAGAAAAGCTACTTTCACAATTCTCATTCCATACAAATTTTGTCTTCTTCTGAGTCAATCTAGTGAGTGGCATAGCTATCCTTGAAAATCCTTCAACAAACTTTCGGTAGTAACCGGCCAGTCCGAGAAAACTTCTTACTTCAGTGACATTGGTCGGTCTCGGCCACTCAGTAATTGCCTCAATCTTTCGGGGATCAACCGAAATCCCATTTTCAGTAATAACATGGCCCAGAAATGACATACTATGCAACCAAAACTCACATTTACTGAATTTCGCATAGAGCTGATGCTTCCTTAGAATACCAAGTATTGTCCTCAGATGGGCTGTATGAGTTTCCTCATCAGGCGAATAAATCAGGATATCGTCAATAAAGACGACCACATACTTATCCAACTGGTCCCGAAACACCCGATTCATAAGATCCATAAACGCTGCAGGGGCGTTGGTCAGTCCAAAAGGCATCACGAGAAATTCATAATGTCCATATCTCGTCCTGAATGCTGTCTTAGGAATATCCTCAGCTCTTATCTTCAATTGAAAATATCCAGATCTTAGGTCCACTTTGCTAAACACCCGAGCTCCCTGCATTAGGATACTTTAGATATTATTCATGATTATTATATTGAAATAAGACTTGGTAATTACTGACCCGAAGCTGGTCGAACAGATCGTCGATCCGAGGCAACGGATACTTATTCTTTACGGTGATCTTGTTGAGTTCCCGATAATCAATACACAGCCGCATACCTCCATCCTTCTTCTTTACAAATAAAACTGGGGCACCACATGGCGACACACTTGGACGAATCAACTTCTTTTCCAATAACTCATGCAATTGCTCTTTTAGCTCCTTCAGCTCAGTGGGTGCCATGCGGTAAGGAGCTTTAGAAATAGGCTCAGCTCCGGGGATGAGGTTTATCTCAAAGGAAATTTCTCGATCAGGGGAAAGTCCTGGTAGTTCCTGTAGAAAGACATCAAGAAACTCTTGAACTACTGGAACTTGCGAATGTCCACTACTGCCTGCTCGGCACTAAGAGCATAAACAAGATAGCCTTGACATCCCTTTCGCAACGCTCGACGGGCACGAGCTGTATTCACAAAAATATTCTTTGACTTCTTCAACTTAGGGACCTCCCTGAAATGATACTTTCTCTTGCTCCGGGGCGTTGAAAGTGACTTTCTTCTGATTGCAGTCAATATGGGCATGGTTCTTAGACAACCAGTCCATACCAAGAATAATGTCAAAGTAACTCATAGCAATCGGGATCAGATCAGCCGCGAACTGATGGTCATCGAGCTCGACCGCGCAATTCTTATACAGATAATGAGACGTAAGTACTTGATCACCAGCGGCTTGGATTCGATAGGGTGATTTCAGCCAGATGGGATTATGGTCTAATCCCTTTGCAAATTTCTTAGATATAAAGGAGTGGCTGGCGCCACTATCAAACAACACATTTGCGGGCATACAACATACAAGAATAGCGCCTGAATCATACAAAGTTTTAACTACGCAGCAATATAATATTTATCAAATTAGCATTGCATAATTTTTAAATCATACCAGCCACGACGTCTCTAGCTTCCTCAACTGCAGCATCGGTCATCACATGCACACGTGCATTCGGGCGCTGTCGTTGGTTCCTTTGCTGCTGACCACCACGCTCACGACAATCTCTCAGAATGTGTCCAGTCTTTCCACATCCAGCACAAGCAGCTCCCTTATCAGGACAATCCCTAATTATATGACCAGTCTTGCCGCAACCAAAGCACTTACCAGCTTGTACATAGCACTCGCCCAAATGATTCTTCTGACAATGGGGACACATGGGAATGGCCTGCTGCTGCTGTCCTTGATTTCCTTGATTATTTCTTTGATTATTCTGATTCTGCCCACGGCGCTGTCCACGATTCTGATTTCCTCTTTGGTTCTGATTCTGCTGTCTACCTTGCCTCCCATGAAAATTCTGTCTAGTCATTTTCCTTGCTCCTTTATCACCAGAAGTGTCCCTTCCTCTTTTCTGGCCCATCGTCGCATCACGACGAATGATATCCTTCTCGATCCGATAACATGCATCGACGAGCGCCTCAAAATCAGCAGAGATAACATTTACCAACCAAGTGCGAATCCTTGGGTTCAGCCCACTCTCGAACTTCACCATCTTAGATTCCTCATCATTCATCGTAGCCGGAGAAAATCTACCCAAAGCCAGAAACTTGCTCACGTATTCAGACACAGTCATACCAGGTTCTTGCTTCAACATTTCAAAATCATGCCTCTTTTGCATCTTCACTGACGGAGGAAAATAAAACCTGTTGAACTCTTGGATGAATCTCTCCCATGGAATAGGTCGGGGCAAAGGTTGCAGCTTAGCCTTCCACCACTGGTTCGCCTCACCAAGGAGGAAAGGCCTCACAGCTTGGGTTTTCATATTGTCAGGGGCTCCATTCAGTTCAAAACAGTTCTCCACTTCATCTAGCCATTCTTCAGCCATATCGGGGTCAGACTTGCCTTCAAAAGGCGGCACATTCGTTCGCTTGAGCTTCTCGAAATAATACTGCGCGTCTCTTATCGGTTCATAAGGAGAGGAGGGGCAACTTGCTGAATCATTCCTTGGCCAATCTGAGTTACGGTCTGACAGAATGCTTGGAAATCCGGAATAAGAAGTGGCACTTGCGGAAGAGGGTTTCCTTGAGCTGGTGGGGGATTTTCATTCTGCGGTGGAGGAGGAGGCGGTGGATTCTGATTCTGAGGAGGAGGTGGAGGGACTTGTTCTTGAGGTTGTGGAGGGTTTGGTTCGGGCGCATGGGCAGCATCTCTGCGAGGTCTACCACGAGTCCGAACCATCTGTATACGGAGCAGAAAGATATATATATATATATATATATAACTGACTGAATTTAGACATGCTTGGAAAAGGAATTTAAAGCAGGAAAAAGAGTTAATATGCGATATATCAGGCTAGCAGGTCAACCAAGGGGACCCTATTTCCAATCTAAGTTGTCTAAGCTAAGGCCATCTCTCTTCTAAGATCATGACTTAATTCTAAGATCAATTCTTAGTTTTCTAAGATCATAACTTAGCTTCTACGTTCTGCCCGAATCTAGAGCGTCGGCTCTGATACCACCTGTAGCGCCCCGTACTCGGCTACCCCTCGTACAGTGCACCCGCCGTACTTTCCCTTCCAGAAAAGTACAAAGCGTCGATACTTAACTCGTAAAACCCATGGATAAACATGGATTACAAAGTCACGATCTTAACAGGTAGATAAAAATACGGCAGAATTTGAACTTTAATCCGAAAGCGTCAAATCGCGAATACATAGCAAAATTATACAAACTGAACCGATAGCAACTACACCGCGAAATTATACAACCATTATCCGAAGAGAGTCCGAAAGTAGCTAAGTCCCAAAATGTCCCAAAGGCTCATTAAAAGCTTTCATCATCATTATCTTAACCGCGACTTCAATAACCTATGGGTATGGCATCCTTGGCTCATCATCAATCCACTCGACTTCATTACCTGGCTCTGGGGAAAAATAAATGGGTGAGCGACAAAGTCGCCAGCAAGTATACAATAACACCGTACAATAAAGAGAAAACGGCATACAAGAATCAAACCCCAATTCCTTAAGTTAAAACATACCTGCCAATACTTTTCCGAAGCATCATACTTAAAGTCATATCAATACTTGGCTAAGAACTAAATGTCATCATTTAGTTGGATTCTACGTGCTATAGCCAATCCTTACTTCTATGAATAGGTATCATGCATAATGTGTATGAAAATGCGAATGCAATGCAAATGCAACGGGAAACATTCTTTCTTTCATTTAGACATGCTCATAAAAATACTTGAACTTCCTTTCTTTCTTTTAAATTATGCTCATCATAAAACAAGAGAGTGTGTCAGCCTATTATACCGGGCATGACTCGGTTCTTATAACATGATCACCTTCAGGTCTATTATACTGGACCTGGCTCGGTTCTTATATTCTTCAGACCTATTATACCGGGCCTGGATCGGTTCTTACATTCCATCAGACCTATTATACCGGGCCTGGATCGGTTCTTATACTTCTTCAGATCAATTAACCCCGGATCTGTAGCGGGTTAAGCTGGCCAGAAGGGACGAAATTCTTTCAAAACAGAAACTTTATATAAAACATCGATAAAATCATGAGCATGGAACATATGAGCATGTCAATGCAAGTGCCTGAGATGCAACATGGTAAAATGCACTTATAACATCATAAACAACTTTCTTCATGGGCTGGAAAACGATCCAGCAGCATGTCCTGTATTGTCCGGCCTTATAATCAACCTTTTGAGCCTATTTTCCAGAAACTAAAAATATGGGCATGCACCACATGACCTTAACTACATTCTGTACAAATTTCATGCGATTTCGACAAGCGTAGGTGCCTCAATAAAAATAATTCCCAACAAGGGTACAACAGAAATTCTGCTGCACTCTCAACTCCATTCCTTACCTTGTCTCCATCCATAACTCATTATGGGGCTCACTTAGCACCTGGAAATCTTTCCTATTTCCTTTATGAACAATATTCAAATGCCCATTCACCAAAACAAGTCAAAATAAATACGATACAATTCATACAAGCACAAAGGGTCAATCTGTTCTGTTTTCCAGAATGTTACACCAACTTCCCTTCAATGGTTTACCATCACGATCAATAGATAAAATCAATTTCTTTACATGGATACTTAGCTCTATGTCTTAAGTACTTCCTGTAAAAATTTCAGGTCAATCCAAGATGTTTAAGGTACTTAATTAATTTTTCTCCCTAAGGTGGTACGACCAGAAACTGTTTTGATCCCTTGATACTAAAAATTCATTTCTGACCAATCCACAAATGATTTTCCAGAAATTCCAATGCCACAATAAACTAGACATAATAAGCTACGACCACACCAAAAATAAGCTCAATCCAACGTTTAGAAGGTCCTTAACTAAGTCCATCAATTTGGCATAAAATCTGTCCAGAATTCTGTTTTCAGCCAACATGCATAGAAATATCCTTTCCTTCCTAATTTTGTTCTTTAGCCTATAATCCAAGTTAATGGTCATTCAATAGACATAATAAGGCTTCCCTATACTAATTCAAGTCTCTTTTTAGCATGCAAAAGTCGTTCATATGGGCTGTTCATTCTTCCAAACAAAACAGTCCCCTAGTCCAACAATTTCAAAACATAAGAAAAGGTAACAACTTAGGCATATTTTCACTAAAGTCATGTCTTAGGCTTCTAGACATTCAAGTATGCACATAATCACATATATTGTAAGGGGTTAAAGTATACTTGCCTCTTCAAGCTAAAGCTCTTGCCTTTGCTTGGTTATGAAGTGAGATGTGATGAGATCCTTCACCTTTTTCACCTTAAGCATACGGTTTTAAAGGAGTGAAATGAAAAGATTAGTTCTTTATTCAATAGAGGAACTAGGTTATCTTTAAGGCTAGAGCATCTTACCAAAATGATCTTGGAATGGAGGTTCAAGCACCTCAATATAACACCACCTAGAAAAGTTGAAGGCTTTCACCTATTTCAACCATGAAACCCACGGTTTTGGCATGGAGAAGGAGAGTTCATGTGAGCTTCATTCTTTACCAAAATGAGAATTCTCTTAAGGGAACTTGGAATAAGACTTACCTAGATGTCTTCTTGAGTCTTGAAGTTGAAGTTAAACTCCCATCCTTCAAGATGTTGGGGGCGAAACCTTGGTGAGGGGAATGGAAATTGTCTAAGTGTTTTGCTCTTGCATGATGAGAAGGTAGATGTTTCTAGAATGGTTTGATTTAAAACATGTTAGGGACTTAGGAGAGGGGGGACGGTTTTGGAGGGACTTTTGTGAGGGTTAGGGCTTTCTTGAACGTTAATCAAGGTTAAGTTAGTATAACCTTGGTTACTTTATTCAAACTATAGTTACTTTTGTGCTAACCCAAGTTACTTTATTAAATCATAATTACATTAACCTTGGTTTAGAGAAAAGTAACCGTGGTAGGATTTAAAAATCCTCCATGTCTAGACACTAAGGGGGGGCGGTTTTGGTTGGGGTCTTTATGACCTCAACCATACTACTTCCTTCTTTAATGAGTTGTCTTAACTTGTTCCTTAAATGCATGTCTATTTTATTTTCTATTTATTCTTTGCATAATAAATTCTTGTCTTATTATTTTAACTAATAAAATTGGCTAGAGATTCCTAGAACATCTCCATGTATAGGCCGAAATTTTGGGCCTCTTAGGCATCTTGATATTCCTTGTAATTTTAATTCATATACCATATTGTTGTCTATATTTTATTGTATTCCAAGATTAGCATATGTATGTATACAAATACGTACACGCCTATGTGTTCCATGTGTTTATACCTTCCCTACATATATCATATATACGCACATACATATATATATCTTGGTATGGTTTATATCATTCTATATTTCAGGGACTATCTCAAGGGCATTTAAGTAAAAAGAGTTACATGGACTTAAGTAACACGCTCTAAAAGAAATTGTCGCTTTCATTCCATCTCATATTCATAGTTTTCACGTACCTGATTGTTGGGGTACAACACCCTTGCTTACTTGGCGAAATATGTTTGGACGATCGATGCGTCTTCGCCTAGTTGTCATTTCATGATAGGTCATTGTTATCCACCTTGTCACTTAATAAAATGACCTGGATATTCAACTAAAAAATCTGAAACACATGCTCAAAATTACACAAGTTAATTATCAACAATCAAGATGTAATTGCCCCTCAATTTTTGAAGAAATTTGGAACAAATTAGCATGCGAAATTCGGCCATAACAACCATGTGCTGAAAACTTCGGCACTTGGTTTGTTTTTGAAATCTTTCCTTGTGTGTCTTGCCTTCTTCAATGTCACCAATCATATGTGTTTATCCTCCACCAACTAAAGTGCCAAACAAGCTCCACCTAGGCTCCAAATGATATGTAAGTGGCGAGTAAACCATCAGCACCATGTGCTGAAATTTCTTTTGTAAACTTTATCAAATAATGAGGCATAATCTTCACACATATGGTAAATTTCAACCAACCCTTAATTTGTTTTTCTAGAATACTCTAATATGTCTTGGATGAGTAAAAAGTATCTAGATACATGTTACATCGATGACAAAAATGTCCCACATATACATAAGTGTAGAAAACCGGATTTCCGACTTTCGTCGATTACGCGATTTTTCTCCGATTAATCTCAAACATCTTAGACATGTAATATATGTTATGTCACACATAATATACATAAAATAAAGTGTATTTTCAGCTCCCATAGCGAGATTAAAAACGCCTCATGTGACAAAAAATATTTGAGTTTGAATTTTCAACAAATCAAGCAAATTGTGGGTGATTGATGTGTCTAAACATGGTATGACTTTGGGTTTGATTTTGACATGTGGTGCACGAAATTTCTGAGTATTTTGAGTGTATATAGGCTGGCCATCTTTATATGGTAAGTACGTAACATGTCGGTGATAGTTCAATAGTCACCTGATGCGACAATTTTCGGTTTATGTACTCGTGACATGTCGACATAATTACGGTAACAATATGACTTGTAATGTATGATATGAGACCTATGTATACTCACAAATATGTTATGTATATGGTATGATGTCGACGAACGTTTATGATGTGTATGACGTGTCGGTAGAACGTCGGGGTAGAAACATATAATTCGTCGTTATAAAGAAAATATGTATGTGTGGCGTGTGTATAGGTGTGAAGAGAAGACTTTCCATTTCAAGTTTGTTGCCAAGTAACTCTCTCCAAATATATCTTCATTTAATAATTTAGTTAGTTCATCTCCTTAAGCACTTCATTAAATGAACTAGTTTAGTTCATTTGTCATTGCATCTGAAATTAGTAAAAAGACAACAAATGCTTGCCATATGATGCAAGCTTTAACGCTTCATGCCACGTTAGTACGACAACATTATATATAAACATGTAAAGCATTTTTATCACGTACATATATCAAGCAACACTTAATTCATGCATTTCTTAAATACGTAACATTTAAATCATGCATTTTCAAATCACTCAGACTCCGATTTCTCAATAATACAGTTCTTCTGTTAATTAAGGTAGGAAATAGATACCAGAATATAACACACTGCAAGAATATTTATTTCTTTTGTAATTGTAGCTATGATTTGTTCTTCCTTAATTATTGCCATAATATCTTCTATCATATATATAGATATACACACACACTCTCTCTATTTATCTCTCTCTCTTACACACACACATATATATATGTATATATATGTGTGTGTGTGTGTATAATCACGGTATTCCTCCGCCACAAGTGAAGGCATATATAATCAATAAAACAACCGGACGGTACCGACCGTCCTTCATCTAAAGAAAATGTGTGTGTATGTTGCAAACTATATTTGTAAATAATGTATTATCACCACTTTATATACTTATGTGATTGTGTATACACTTGATACACTTCATATGAAATTGGACACATTTTCACTTGTGAAAAATTTATGTTTAGAACGTGATTATAACAAAAACACAGCCGCCTACACAACTTTTTAATTTAATGTGTTCTCTCTTATATTTTTACATGGTAAAAAAATAATTTTTTTCACAAAAACAGTACTTGTGAAACTCGATTATTTTATGCTAAAAATGCATTAAAAATATTTAAATTATCATCATATTTTATATTTATACTGTCCATATAGATAGTCGATTGCATATTGAGTCAAGTAATCTATCAATAATTCAAATCATATGATTTATAAATAAAAAAAATCATTATCGCGTTCCAAACAGAGGCATTATTGACTCCCAAAATTGGAGCAAAAGAGTATCAAGCTTCTCTCCAGGTTCAATCAAGGTCAAAGGTAGAAATGTTGGATGGATTCTTTTTGCAAATTCATTTTGTGACAGAAGATGACAAAGAAATCTAATGGGATCTTAATGAAACTGATGTCAATTTGATTCCTCGAACTTAGTTTATATAACCCACAACTTGTTGTCAAATTCACCACATCAGGCACTGGCCCATTTTGTCGACAAATGTATAAATAAATAAATAAATAAATAACTTAAAGAAGACGCCTGGTGAAAGAGACATATATTGAATATTATTAGTGATATACTACTAATTTTGCTTTCAATCATATAAAAATGTTGCCAAAAGTTCCTCTGTACTACAAGCAACCATTGCAGGTTTAGGCTTTTTTGCTTTTACATTGTTGTGTTTCCATTTCTAGTGGAGCTAAGGAAGCACTCTTCATTAACTTTTAAATATGATGGAGTAAAGGAAAATGACTTACTAAAATGGTTGCACTTCTTATATTGTGAAGTACCAGTTGATCGACACATCTAGACGCAATTTTCATTATGGGTCATCTGGAAACAACCTCTATGTGTTTTTAACACATGGCTATAGTTGCGTACATCTAACTCCCTATACCCGTCATAGACAGAAGCCTTTAAGGCAATGAGATAATGTTGTTGTTGATGGTGCTTTTACATGGTTGCATTTACCAGTCTTGGCATTGTTTGTATGTTGCTATCACATACAAAGTTGACTCAAAAACAAACTATTTCCCGGGAGTTGAGTTTCGAATTGATAAGAACATCTCAATCCTCATGTTCTTGAATCATTCATCTCAGTTTCCGCGTTTAAAAGTATTATAATTAGTTGGCCGGCAGAAGTAAAGAAACCTTAGCTTCAATCTCCCATATAACCTTATTTGGCTTTGATCATATTCATACAGGTATAAAAGTTGGGTGTCAGAAACTACAAGAGTTCAAGTAATATTGTCCAACTGCCAGAAATATTAATCAGGACTGAGTCCTGAGTGTGCCAACACGAGCTCAGCAAAAGATTTGGTGGAGATGGAGGGGAGAGGGTACACAGATTTCTACAGGAACACGAGCGAAGAGTTGTTCATCAAGACAGTAATGGATAGCTCAATTGGGATGCCAGCTCCAACCATGGAGATGTTGGGATTCAGGAATCTGTCTCAAAGCTTTAGAGCTGATAGTGAGGAACTTTTCAAGAACTGGCTCACCAATACAGAGGCAAGAATTCTATTCTTCTTTCATTGCATGTTATTAACTCACGCTTCTGGTTTTCTTGCCATGTTCATTTGGAGTCTCTAATTTGGTTCAAAGAAACATCATGTCATAAAAAAGTTTCATGTCTGAACATAGTGAAAATGCGAGTTCGTTTTCTAAATGTTCGAAAATGGTTTTTTATCCACTCCGTTACATCCTTTAGACAAACAATATCCCATTGACCATTATTTTCTACCTTGAAATTCTGACTAGATACCATTGTTCTTCCTTGTGCACTCTAAATTATGATACAGCAGAGAAAAACTGAATTTTCATGGCCGTTGGCAGATGAAATCTTCTGGAATGATATGTTGGTTGAGTCTAAACAATGTAAGTAACATGCTTCTCTCCTCTAGCAATCTTCCTGAAAGCTAGTGAGAGAAGGCAAGAGGCTCAAGCAAGACAAATGGTTACTACACATATAAACAAGAGGAAGGCTTGACGGATCATTTTAAGAAGCATTCCATTCTGCTCCTTTGCGTTGCGTTCTTAATGAATAATCAATCAGATTTTTTCCAAACTTCCATATGAAATGGACAGTGGATCTCATCTTCTACTGTTCTTAAACAGTTGATGTGACTTTTGGAAAAATTTCACATAAGAAAAGGCAATGAAACCATTCCTTCAGCAGGCCTGCTACATGAATCTAGCAATTTTCCCCTGCACTTCTGGGATTTTCCCCCCTTCTTTCAAGGCATAAATCTGGCTTCCTTTTCAGTTGCATATGCTCTAACCTAATGAATGATCTCTTTCTTTCAGAACAACGGAGGCATTGCACACCGGAAAAGACAAGCATCAAGGAGGTTAGTTTCCTCATCTCTAATGAATGGAAAAAGCCTTTGGAAGCGTTTGCTGTTCTCTTATGTTTGTTGATTCACTTATGCCTTTGAATCAGTATTCAGTATTCACACTTCTTTTTTCTTTTATTTGATTTTAAGTTCATTTTGATACCCAACAGGATCACTACTGAGGCTTCTAATTTGTCGAATCAGCAACATGGTGCAGCTCTTCAGAAGAAAAAGACTGAAGAGCTTTTTCCCCATCAAAGATGTTCGGTGGCTGTCGAATCCTCCACTGAACCTGATCAACATGTAGCTAAGTAATTATTCAACTTTGTATCACCTAGAACTTTTTCAAGGTTTTGGATAAGTAGTAGTATATCTGATTTCTACTGTTGCTTCCCCCCTGGATTCATCACTTGGGTTTTCACTGTAAAGAGTCTGCCTCAAATAGGTCTCACTGAGATTGCCATACTGCTTTAATATATAAAAGGAAACATAGAAGAACATTTGTTTGGCACCCTTCTTGATCAAGAAGCACGTTTATTTTTCTAACGCACATTTTAGTGTATCACAGTGACACCTCGAAGACAGGAAATTCCTTGAGGTCAAACACTGAAAGTAGCTATTAGATTTTACCTTTGTGAGTAGGATACATTGATGCAAGTATAATCCTTCCAACTTTTTTCTTTCCAGAAATCCAGTTGACATGGGGCTACAGGCTACCAATTTATTTTTAGCAAAGGTTAGTTTCAGAAATATATACCCAGAAATAAATTATTAAGACATGCAAAGATGAACAAGAGTTAATTTTTCTGCAGGCATGGTTCAATAGCTCTCAACCAATGACAAGAAGTCGTTCCTCAGAATTAAGGTATCACTCTTTAGGCCTTCCCCTTGGTCATTATCAAATCATAATCTAATCATTGGGGGTGTGCCCACATATATTTTCTCAATGATTATATTTCACCCTCTCCCTTTTTCCTATACTTGTTATTTCCAAGTCCAGAGTTTTCTGGATCCTATTGAAAGCATCTGTTCTATTTTTCTTTTGTGTAAAGGAGGAGGTATGCAGCCCTGCAGAATACACAGACACTCATTGGTATAGAGGCCATGAATAACCTGAACATTAATGATCCCAACCACTTTAAACAAGAGTATGCTGATCCGAATGGATTCAACAACCTCCAAATGTGCGAGGTCTCAAATCACTTGACTACATTTATGTCTCCTTCTAATTCATCTACATCCACTTTCAACATGCCGCAAGCAGGGAAAGCAGACAACATTTCCTCTGTTGTCAACATGCTAAAGGGTACACTAGAACGCAAGAAACTGTGTAACAACATTGAGAAAGAAGCTGTAGAAGATAGTTCTTTTTTAAATCAGGGGTCTGACGAGGTCTTAGGTAACACAGGCTGGAATCAAGGACAAGGGGATGATTTTTATGATATGACAAGTTTTCAATCTGCATCACATGTTAAAGAGGCTGGAGTTCTGCATAGAACTGCAGGATCATATGGAACTGGCCTAGACGGCATTGCTGTTACAGCAAATCAATTTCAAATGAGTACCATATCTCGAGAACCTTCTCAAAGTGAATCTTCAGCGCCTGTAATTTCAAATGGATTTGACACGTTGGAGGGACCAAGCAACTCAGGGCAAGCTGTTAATGCCTGTGAAAGCTCAAGGAAGCAAATGGGAAACAGAAGGAGTACCGAAAGCAGTCCAAGGGATAAAGGTAGTATTATTTGTTCTCTAAATTGCTGCTTCTGATTTTTTGCTGAGCATTCTGTTTAAGTTAGAAACTGATTTGGTTTCCTCAAGCTGAGGCAGACTGAGTCTTGCAATGACCAAGCTTTCTATCCGCATACATGAAAAAATTTTCAGGGATAACGAGGTTTAGGAAACCTCTGATTTCATTTGAACTTCAAGGCATATATGAAATATATCTAACACATGCCAGAGAACCTATATATGAGAATTTTAAAGATGAGAGGAAGGTACTCCTCGCTGCTTTTTTCTTACTCTTAAAGTGAAAGCAAACATTTTCTACACACAAACAGAGAAATATTGGTGGGTCTACGTCTAGATGTTACCATTTGTTTGCTTCTTCTTCTTTTTTTTTTTTTTTACATTGAGATGGTTCAGTAATCGCATGGATCTCTGACATCAATGGGTAGCAGAATATTTTAATACCTTGAGACTTGGATTTATCACTTACCAAAGTGTGATTTCTTAAGTCATATTGCATTTGGCCTTTCCCCCCACAAAGTTTTAAGGACAGAAGTTGGATATATATTTCCAGATACGCATTGTGCAGACTCGGATGTACTATCACAAAACTGAACCTTCTTCTCCATTGTTTTGATGATCAGAAAATGCCGTTTTACTAGTATTGTATATAAATAGTTAAGTAATTTGTCCAACTTTGAAAGGAGAAACCATGAGACCAAAGAACAGAAGTGACCCAGAGATTGGACAGGTAAAGCATTCAAATGCTGATTTATCTCAAGATCAAGAAGAGTTTCCCGAAAGTTTAGGCTACCTCCATGTCTTGAAAATTCTGTGAAGGACCTCCTGACAAACTTCCTATAGAAAGATAGAAGACAAGAGTGGAGAATAGAAGAGATTGAAGGCTGGATTGTTTATTCATATTTGAAACAATTAATACAATTCAACGCTTCCTTGTATAGAAGCAAAGTTGGAAGCTACCCAACGGCTAGTAACTGCCATACCAACGGCTATTTTCCTAAATATGATTCGATCATATTCTAATGATTAGCTATAATTCATCTAGTTGTACATCCTACATACAATTGCACTGTATGTGTATATCTACATGTGTATCATACCACATACGGGATGCATTATACCATATATACACTGTACTCATCCTATTTTTCCACACTCCCCCTCAAGCTTGGTGTATATATTTATACAACCAACATTGATAGTAAGTATACGCAATGTCCTGGTTGACACTGGTTTGGTAAACACGTTTGCAAGTTGATCTCCTGAAGGTACACACTCAATTCTGATAGTACCAGCCTCTATCTTTTCTCTGATGAAACGCTTATCAATCTCAACATGCTTGGATTTGTCATGTTGTACTGGATTTTTGCTACATTAATTGCTGAAATATTATCACATTATAATCTAATAGGGTGAATCACATCTTGATTTAATTCTGCCAGCACTTTGTTCACCCATAGGCCTTCACAAATCTCCAGTGTCAATGCTTTTAACTCAGCTTCTGCACTACTTCTTGATACAACTATTTGTTTTTTACTACTCCAAGTTACTAAATTTCCCCATAAATATGTATCATAACTAGAAATGGATCTCATGTATGTCTAGCTACCTGCCCAATCTTCATCACTGTAGACCTGTATACCCTTGGCTGAGTGTTTTAAAAAGTAGATTCCTTGTCCTGGAGCATCCTTCAAGTACCTAAAAATCCTTAAAGCAGGCTTGTAATGTTCATTAGTAGGATCATACATGAATCGACTTACAACACTAACTACATGGCATATGTCAGGCCTGTTATGAGACAAATAAATAAGTTTGCCAACCAACTTTTGATATCTTAAATTATCAATACATGTTTTGTCCCACAATTCACTTGGTTTATGCCCTGGCTCAACAGGGTTTAATGATGGTTTACAGTTAGTCATCTTTGTTTCCTGAAGTGATTCTAGTATGTATCTTCTTTGAGATAATCATGCATGTCCTAATTCTAGCCATTTCCGAGCTTAAAAATATATTAACCAAGTCTTCTGTTTCCAATTTTGTAGATAGCTTCTGCTTAATAAAGTTAATTCCTTCTTCATCATTGCATGCCAAAATGATATCCTCTACATACATAATAATAAGAATTGTTGTTTTACTAGTCACAGTTGTTCTAGTGAACAGTGTGTGATCACACTGTGTTTGTCTACATCCATGCCTCATGACAGCTTTGGTGAACTTCCTAATGAGATTGCTGAAGGCCATAGATAGTTTTCCTTATTCTACATATCATGTTATGGCTAGCTTCAGTGATGAATTCTAGTGAAATATTCATAAAGACTTCCTCGTGTAACTGTCCATTCAAAAAGACTTTTTTTACATCTAATTGGAATAAATTCAATCCAGGTTAACAGCTATAGAGAAAATCACCTTTACTGTACTCAACATAGCTATAGAGGCAAAAGTTTTCAAATAGTCAATACTATAAGTTTGAGTGAAGCCCTTAGTGTCTAACTTGGTCTTAAACCTATTTATTGTTCCATCAATATTGTAATTAATACAGATCACTCATTTACACCTCCACTGGCTTAATTCCCTCAATCAATGGAATCATTTCCTAGCATTTATATCTTCATCAACTGCTGGTTTCTAATGAGGAATACTCATAGCCTCTTATATGGTTTAGGAATACTTTGAGAGTCCAGAATACTAGTAAAAGCCTTAAATTGTAGACTAAGTCTGTCATAGGCTAGTACATCACATATTAGGCAAGGACCTTTAGTACACTCCCTTACATCTTTTCTCACAGCAGCATGTCTATCATCAATGGTTCATGAGACTGATACTCTTCATTCCCATGCAAATGAGCAAACTCATGTGAAAGTTGACTCTTACTATATACTATAGTAATAGGTTATCTTTTCCTTAGCAAGTTTTCTATATCATCTATTCCTCTATGTCCATTATCTGCACAATCTGTCTCTATCTTAGTTCTTTCTTCCTGCTGTTTAATGGTTTGATGTAATAGTTGCTGACTATTAACCTATGGTGAAGGTGGTCTAATAACATCTATAATACTCCAGAAGCCTTCTTGAGTCTGCCTTGAGACATTAGAGTTTTTAGTGTAATAAGGTTGATTCTCATCAAATGTTACCTCCAGTGTAACATACATTTTCTCTGTAGTGGGACAATAACATTTATAGCCTTCTATGTCCCTGAATTTCCTAAGAAAATGCGTTTATCAGACCTGTATTCTAATTTACTCTTCTATGAGGTTGGACATGGACATAGATTGCATAACCAAACAGTATAAAGGGTAATACTCACAACAGATTAATATTAGGATAATAGTCAAGCAAGACTTGTCTGGGATTTTAAAGGATAGAACTCTGGTTGGCGTCGTATTGATTAGGTAGTTGCTGTTAGGACAACTTCTCCCCAATAGAATATTGGAATATTCATAGAGAACATAATTGCTCTAGTTACATCTGGGAGACGTCTATTTTTCTCTCTGCAATTCCATTCTGTTGCGGAGTATAGATACATGAAGTTTGATGATATATTTCATTTTCCACGATAAAGTCTCTTACTGGCCATTGTCTGATCTTAAGGTTTTTATGGTAACTCTAAATTGATTTCTTATTAAACTAACATAGTTTTTTGAGAATCCTTCTAACTTCTGACGTATGCTTCATCAAATATGCTCATGTTACTCTAGTGTGATCATCGGCATACGTAATAAACCATCTAGGTCTATTTATATTTGTAGTTCTAGATGGTCCCCAAATGTCTGAATGTATAAGATTAAAAGGTTTAGTTGTTTATAGGCTTTAGCAAATAGCTTACTATAGTATGTTTAGCTAGTTAACATAAATCACACATAATTGGTTTTAAACCAAATCCTTCAAATAAATCTGGCATAAGCTTTTTCAAATATAAAAACCGAGAATGCCCAAATTTTTTGTACCACAGTAATAGCTGATTTTCACTAGAGTCTATAGAGGAGTAAGATTTTAATTCTAAACTATCACTGTTCCTGAACTGTTCTATTGCTTCGGCTTGCAAAATATAGAGTCCTCCTACTTTTTTAGCATTGTCAATCATCATCCTCATGGTTTTGTCTTGAAAATAACAACCGGAGGTTGAGAACTAGACAACGCAATTATTATCTTGTATGATTTTTTCTGCTGATATAAGATTAAAGTCTAGACTAGACATATGCAAGACACTTACAGAAGTAGTTTGTTAGTTAGTCTGGCTGTTTCTTTTTCAATAACTTTCAAATAAGAACCATTAGCTTTTTTAACATATCTTGGGCTTGCAAATGATTTATAATCAGATAGAAAATCCTTGTGGGAGGTCATATGATCAGAAGCTTCTGAATTAATGATCCAAGAGTCGCTTATAACGATTGTTACCTGCATAGGCCATTGTGGTCTATATTGGTGAGGGTCCCTGCTGTTTACTCAACAACTATAGTAAAGCCTCCATTTGGCTTTCAGTTGGCAGCAATCATGCTCCATGTGTGGCTTCAGAGTTGGCCATATTGGCTATGTTATTCCTATTGGGCCTCCAAGGAGTATTATTTGATCCTGGTGGCCTTTCATGTAACTTCCAACAACTATCCATCAAATTGGCATGACCTTTTGCAATGTTTGCAAAAACTGTCACTGAAGGGTCATGTTCTTCTGATAGCATTGGCTTGAAACTCACATGGTTTAGAGTTTTGAACGGGATTGTGATGAGGAGTTACCGTTGATGGATCTGGTCTTAACCGACTTTGGTTAACATGAAAGGCATAGCCTTCTATAATCATTGTTGGGAGGGACCTATCATCAGTTTCATCCTGCTTTTCTGATGCCTTATTTCAGAAAATACTATGTTTAAGTTTGGGAAAGATTTTGTACCAAGTATCCGACTCCTTACAACATCAAAATCATTATGCAAGTCTGTCAAGAATCTAAAAAATCTCTTTACTTCAGTATCAGCTTGACAATTCTAGGCATAAGTTTCAAAAAGATCAATATGTTTTCATATCTTAGTTAACTGGCTGTAGTACTTGTTAACAGCCATGTCTCCTTGTCTAATATCTTGAAAATGTATCTCAAGTTCATATAGCTCAAAGGTATTATATTTCTTGGAGTACATTTCTCTTGCTACTACACATATTTCAGCAGTAGCATAGACAATGAAATTATCACTTATGTCTGGAATCATAGACCCTATGAGCCATGACATAGAGTTTTCAGATTTTCATGTTCTCAAAACCTGCTTCATCAGGGGCTGGAATGATTACATCTCCAAAGATGTAATCTTCTTTCTCCCTTCCAATAATAAACATTTCCACAGCTTTTCTCCATAAAAGTAATTAATCCCATTTAGCTTATGATTTGTGATAATCAAAGGAGCATTGCCAAAAAAAAGTGGAAGAAGGAGCAGAGCCTGCCCTTGACATAGCCTCTCTTTCAATGGTAGCAGGAACTTTAGCAATAATAGAAGAAGAATAAAACTTCCTTGTTTATGGTTAAGGCTCTAATACTATATAGAAATATAGAAGAGAATAGAGGAGAATAGAAGAGATTGAAGGCTGAAAACAATCGTTTATTCAGGTTTGAAACAATTTGTACAATACAAAGCTTCCTTATATAGAAGCCAAATTGGAAGCTCCCAACTCCAACAGTTATTTTCCTAAATATGATTTGATCCTATTCTGATGATTAGCTATCAATCATCTTAGTTGTATATTATACATACAATTGTACTTAATCTGTATATGTGTATATCTACATGTATATTATACCGTATACAGGATGCATTATACCATATACACACCGTACTCATCTTGTTTTTCGACACTTGCTCCTTGTAACTCATGTTTTAGCTTTTAGCTTTTCCTTCCTGGCCATTCTCGTGAGGCAGATCAGTGTTACCTATTACACGCTTTCCTTTCCTGCATAGTATATCACTTATGCCATCCGGTTTTGAAATCAAATGGTTTTTGCAGTGGAACAAGGAGATCCCACGAAGAAGCGCAGGGTGGAGAGATCTCGAAAGTATGTATCTCTCTGCCATTTTTTGAATTATTAGCATTCGCTATCTTGCATTAGGATGTTCAAATTGCATGTTTCAGCCAGTAAATCCTAGCAGATTATGCTTGCTATACTAGTTCTTTCAAATGTTTATGGGTGTCACGTACAGCTAAACTTTAAACTGATATTGCTGCTAAAAAAATTTAATGTGCTTCGAATTATACTAAGATCAAAGACACTCATTACTCGATTTCCTTGGAGACGAAAAGACAAATTTTTCTTTCAACAGCATTATGATCTACATTGTGGATAAATATGCTCCAACATCCAGAATACATTACTTTGTGAAAATAATATAAAAGAGATATCACCATCAAATTTTACATTGTGATGCAGGATGGCGGAAGCAAAGGGAAGGAACTTGACACCAGCAATGACTTCAGATATGCAATCTCTTCTGAAAAGGTGTGAAAACCTCGAGAAGGAAGTGCGCTCCCTGAAACTCAATTTGTCCTTCATGAATAGGTAAATATCAAAGGTTTTTCATGTTCTAGAATCCAGTTGTGATATCAAATTAGTTTACATGTTTCAATTAAGTGATCGATATTTGTAGATATAGTGTAGCACTTCGCCACATGCAACCAACAACGAGGCCAAACCTGAATTGAAACATAGCACCCAACAGAATAGAGACCTCAAATCTTCCTTTCTGCGAGGTTAAAATATCACTTCAGACACGATGAGTGAAGTTTTTCAGGTCAGAGTGACAGCTCGCGCTGTAAGATTATGCTTTTTATACAATAGAGATCCAGCCCACATGGATTATAATTGTTTCACACACAGCATGGTCAAGAGATAAGTAGCACATTTGGTAACATGTCAATGCAGAGTGTGCAATTTTAGCATAAGAGCTTTGGCAAGCAATTTCTACTTGATCTTTTATCTTACAATCTTGGAAAAGGAGTTGGTTAATCTATATATAGTGATGGGATGCTATACTTCTTCGTTGTATCTCACTCTTGGCTATGGAGTTATTCTGAATGTAGGAAGCTGAGAATAGTTCTAATTCTGTCACAAAAATGAGCACTGGAGCCACAAGTTCAAAACTTGTTTGTCTCGGTCAATAAGGAGTTGTGATAGTGCTTGTGGCATCATGTCTATTGCTGTTCTTAAGATATTCAGCAAGCCTAGTGGAAGTGTCAATGTGTGTGTGTGTACATGGAAAATGATACCAAGATTCTCGGCTTTTGATGAGGTAGTACTAAAACTTGCAGGAAGGACTCCGAGCAAACTAAGCAGATAGAAGACCTTCAGAAACAGAATGAGGATCTCTCAAAGGAAAAGCAGAGGCTTCTTGAAGAAATTGAGAGGATTGTTTCTGAAACCTGCAGAATGTAGGTTATGCTGGTGTTTCGTTAGGCAATGCCCCCCACCCCACCCCACCCCCCCCCCCAAACCCAAAAAAGAAAAAAAAAAAAGAAAACCCCCCTCCACCCTAAAGGCAGGCAGTGATGATCTTTCATCAAAGTGCATGATATATAATGAAGGGCTAGCACAAGGAAAGCTGCTCTTGAGAGAAACTTAAAACAAATCACTGTATTATTAGTAATATTCTTGGTGTGAACTGGCCATAACACTTACAGTTGTTGGACCAATGAAATAGAACTTTCTTTTGTCTCTTTGCTTTAGTGGTAGGAGGAAACAGTTGCTAAACCATTTTAACTGCCTGAACTGAATTGTTGAAACCCCTGTAACATTTCAGAAGCAGTTTGGTTCAGTCACTACCTTAAAAGTTTTATCTCTTTTCCAATTCAAAAGTCCCAGTAAAAGATGATATGATTATGACTCTTTTCCCCTTTTGTATCTTGATTAGGTCCTCGATCCAGACAAAACATAGGGTTGTACAACATTATGTGCATATCCATCACATTTGAAAAGACGGAATACTCATGACATCCAAAAAGAAGAGTTACCAGTTGCCCATCTCGTTTGAAAGACAAATGACCCATAGCATTTGAAATGACCAAATAATCTATAATATTAGAAAGAGACCAATTACCAGTGATATTTGGAACACCAGTAAAGCATAACATTCGATAGACCATTTCCATTTGATATTTGAAGACAAATAACATTTGATGTTTGTAAAGATATCAGCTCTATGACACATTTTAAATAACTAGTGGTTCGCAATAGCTTACATTATATCATTTAATTTAAACTATGGGCGTGCCATTTCATATAGATGGGTCACACAATAATACACTTTCATATGTTTAGTTTATACAGACAGGTCAGATATGTGACATACTCTGAAATGTTTAATTATAAGGACGGGTCACATAAGTCAAATACTCTTATCTGTTTAGTTCGTATAGACATGTCACACAAATAACATGTTTTTACCCGTTCAACAATTAATATGTATTGGAGTATTAAGAATACCCGTATCCGTTTACTTTCTTTATGTGTTACAAGGTTTATCGTTTCATGTAACACACATCCGTAACTGTGTGCCATGAAGTGTTTCCCATTTCGTGTGACAAACCTTGAATCATTATCTTTTATTGAATATGTTACTAGGCTTGCTATTTCATAACTTATTTGTCTTTTCTTTATCCATGTTTATGTGAAAACGTTTTTTGTTTCACTTAACACGACGCCGTACATAGCGTGAGGTTTGCATTACACACCTAATTCATGTTATCAATTGCACATAGCAATCATATTATGGTTCAAATCAAACCTTTTTCTTTCAGTTACATATATAGACGATTCTCGAAAAACTTTTGGGCTTCAAAGGCTTCGACTGGTCGGTGTTATCCCTCTTGTTAGGCCCGTGACAATTACTCTAGAGGGAGATGTAAATAGAGTGTTGCGCGATTTTGCAGAATTTTCTAGTTTTTGGCTAACTCCAACGCAAGTGAACTCCAAATCAAAATAAAGAAGGGAGATGAAAGATAATGAATAAATACACCCGATATAGAGTGATTCGAATCTTAAATGATTCTACTCCACTACCACTTTGTTTTCGAAGTGGATTTTCAACAGCAACTCTTCTTATTACTCTTAATAAGAACAAAAACAATAATACTTACACTAACAACTTAGTATAAGCAATCACAACAACCTTGCACAAAACAACTTTATGCAACAACAACAACTCTAGCTTGTTCTTGCTTCCTCACAACTTCAATAAAGTCCTCTCAAATGACTTTCTCACAGTGGGTTTTGGAAAGTAGTGGAAATTACACTTTCTACCTAGTCTAAACATAAGCAAGAGATCAACTATGTATGGTTCCTCTAGTGTTAGACTCACACTCTCTCAAATTACAACAATGAAGAACAAGCAATAAGAGCTTACAAGATTTAAGCACTTTTGCACAAATGAGATATTTTTACAACAATGTAATATGAAGCTTGAAGAGGATGAAAGTGTGTGTTGACTTCATTTGAGGTTTTTCAATTTATAGAGGGCATGAGCCACGTTTTTGTAGCCTCCTCCAAGTGTTCAACTCAATTATAAGTCTTGACAATGTCCAAATAGCCTTTAGTCATCCTATGGATTGATTTGATCCTCCAAAGCCACACTAGAGAATCTTAGACATGGATACAATGGTCAAGGAAGCATGATTTAATGCTAGGGGAACGTCCAAAAGAAATTTGAGCAAGATTGGAAAGAGAAAACACCATAAATCTACTTTGGATTTTGTTCCAATGGTCATAAAAATTTGAATCCTAGATGACATCGATTGATCAATGTGTCATTGTTGAGAGATCGATGTCTCCCATGTTGGTTTTAGTTTTATTCCTCACACACATCGAATGATCGATGTGTACATCGGTCTCTCAGAAGAGACATCGATCGATCGGGTTTTAACTTTGAACCCTCACTACATCAATCAATCGATGTCTCTAATCTTAGAGATTGATGTAACATCGATCGATCTATGTCTCTCAAACTGAGGGATTGATGTTGGATAGAAAGGTTCCAACCTTTGACAATCCAAACATAGATCGATCGATGTTTCTTCCTGAAAGACTGATGTATACATCGATCGATCTATGTGAGAGATCAATGTGTCACAATGTGTTGTTCTCATTTTGCTTTAATTCCCAAATATGAAATACATTTTTAACTCTTTTGTAACATCTTTTAACTTCATCGAAACAATTCATATTCGAACAACAATCTCCCCCTTTTTGGTGATTTCAAAACCAACGGTTTTAAAAGATGCTTTTGTTTGAAAAACTACATTTGAACTCGTTAAATGTTTCAAAACTTGGAATTTTATCTCTCGCCCTTTGTCAATGCATTTTTGCTCCTTCTTAACATATGAATCATACTCAGGATTGCAACATTTAAAACCCCCCTTAATATGTGAACATGAAAAACATACTCAATATTAGTGCACAGATTTTCAATAACTCTCCCTTAGTATATAATCATCCCAAACCCAAATATACATGATATATACTTTAAACTCCCTCTCAACATAAGCATGCATCGAAATTAAGTATCATGGCATATTCTTCCAACACTTATGCTTAGTATCCAACACATATCCCAAGCATGTCAAATTTTTATTTTTATATCAAGCTTATCAAGCCTTGCACACCAAGCAAGCAGACATACCAAAAAAAACTAAGCTATCACCATATCAAGTCAAGCATGCCAAATCATCAAGCAAGCAAGTATACCCAAACACAACATTCCATAAAACACAGCACAAGCAGCATAACAAAAACCGACATAAGTGCCACCTTCTCCCCTTTTTTGAAGAAATCCAGATATTTATTAACGATAGCTGAAATATGTTCAACACATATGATCATAAACAATAATTGCTGAACTAGCCAGGGATGCATATGGAATGGATATGATCTACTCTTCGTCGGATGAAAAACATAGCCCGGAGACAACCACTTTAAGTTTGGATTTGAGCTTTTGATATTTGGTTTTGGGTGTTGAGCTCTGTCTCAAGTGGTGTAACCCTGTTTTTGAGGTGGCTACTTCAACCTTAAGAATATCCGTGCAAATTTGTTCCTCCGTTTTTTTATCCCATTGATTTATGGTTCTATTCAGCTCTTCAATTTCCACCTCATCATCAAATCGATATTCTAAACTGGAATCCGCCTCCATCGGGGATTTTCCTTTATCAACTCGTGAGGTAGGGCTAGGTTGACGTTGGAGTTCGGTAGGGTGTGTGGTGGGGGCTATTTCTTGGGCAGGGATGTCAATGTCTTCACCTTTTTAGGCTCATTTTGAATTCCTCTGCTACATTGTGCTTCTGTTCGGGACTTGTGGATTTTTTTATATGTTTGCTTTGGTGTAGTAGTCCTTATTAGTGATTTTGTCTTCTTCTGCGCTATCCTAAACAAACTTTGACGTCTTAAGCAATTGATAAATGAGGTTGCTATAAGGAAGAGCTTTAATTTTCTTTGTGACCGCCTTCAACACATTGACAAAGAATATTTCCCAAAGTTAAGTGGCTCCCTATTGGCAATTAGATAGGCAATGTAAAAAATCTAGATTACTAGGGAGTTTTGCCGACTTACCATTGACACAGAAGGTGACAATGGCAAGTAACACATGATATACCAAAGGCATATTGTTGGCGTTCTTTTTGGGATGAACTCCAAGAAAGGTTTAACTTCATTCTCAATCACCTTATACCAATAGATATCTCATTTCTAAACATCAAAATCATCCAAGCCTTCATCAGGGACCCGGATTAACTCATTTGTCTTCTTCACATCCAAATCAACAAGTTGACCATCAATAACCAAATTTTAAAGAAAATGGCAGTTCGTTTAAGTATTCTAACCATATATTTACATAAACATCTGAGTGTATCGGGTAGACACATAATCCATTTCTGATCCATCCCAAATTACCCTCTAATTTTGATCATCCAACCAATTGATGATGTGGCTTAATTCATCGTTACTCAAAATATCTTGAATTAAGCATTTTTAATGGAATTGTAGACTTTTTGGTGCTTTTCCATTTATGAAAAAGGTCTTGTGCCCTAGAAGATATGTAGTAAAAATTACCTGGAGCCCTGTGTTTCTCCAAGGCTTGTTCATACTCCCCGAACTTGAGTCATGAGAAATTTTTAAAGGTTAACCTCTCACGTGCCTCAGTCAATGCATTGGATGGGGAGAAATCGGTTTTCTTCTTTGAAGCGTCTCCCTTTTTCTTATTCCCCTTAGTTCTTGGAAGCAGTAGGAACTTGTTGAAGATGTTGTTGCAATCCTTCTTTTTCTTTATGAGAGGTTCTAGGCCTCTTGGAGGTGTTTTTGCTTCTTGAAGACATTTTGAAGAAGTTTAGGTTTTTAGGGTTAGAAAAACTTAAGGATTATGAAGAAGATGAAGAAGGTGAAGTAGAATTCAAGTAGGTTGAAGAGAAATTGAAGTGTTTTGCAAGAATTTGGAAGCGAGGAGTCGATTTTTTGAGAGGGGCGATTTTAGGAAGTAGGGTTTCGCGGTTGGAAAGAGTTGCAATGAAGAAATTTTCTGTTTTTGCAGCTTTTATAGGCCCTACGCCTGCTGACATCGATTGATCGATGTTGGAGGCTGATGTCCACATCGATTGATTGATGTGAGAGATTGATGTATACTTCAGTCTCTCAAACAGCTATATTGATCTATTGATGTATGTTGTTTTCTGATCTTTTGTAATTTTGAACTTTTAATTGATTATCATTATTAATCTTGTTCTAATTGATTTAAATGTATCGGTTGGAAGGGATTTCATAAAAATATCAGCTAGTTGATCATTTGTTAGAACAAATTCAATACATATCAATCCTTTTTCAACACAACCCTTTGTAAAGTGAAGTCTCATTTCAATATACTTGGTTCACTATAGTGGATAGGATTTTGTGCGATACTTATGGCTGAGGTATTATTACGTAGGATAGGTACTTTATGAAACTTGACATTATAGTCATTTAAAGTGTTAATCATCCAAAGTAGTTGGACACAACATGACGTGGCCGACACATATTTGGATTTCACCGTTAAAAGTGATACACTATTTTGTTTCTCGAAGAACCAAGAAACCAAGCAATCTCCAAGAAATTGACATGTCCAGAGGGTACTTTTTCAATCAACTAAATTTCCAGCATAGTCGGAGTCAATATACCCTTTTAGGTCAAAACACCCATTTTTGGGATAAAATAGCCCAGAGTTCAATGTACTTTTCAAATACCTAAAAGTGCGTTTTAGGGCAACTAGATGTGATTCCTTAGGCATACTTTGAAGTCTAGCACATAACCACACAGCATGTCCGGTCTACTAGAAATTAAATAAAATAGACTACCAATCATACCTCTATATTTAGTTACCTCAACTGACTTTTCTTTTTCATCCTTGTCAAGCTTTGTATTTGTGCTCATTGGTGTGCTTACACTCTTTCCATCCTCAAACTTGTATTTCTTGAGGAGGTCCTTGGTATACTTTGTTTGAGATATGTATACTTCATCTTGAGTTTGCTTGATTTGAAGTCTAAGAAAGTAGTTGATTTCACCCATCATGCTCATTTCAAATTCTCCTTCCATCAACTTGGCAAAATGCTTACAAAGAGAATCATTAGTAGCACCAAATATAATATTAGCAACAAATTTTTGAACAAGTAATTGATTATTTTATTGTTCTTTAATAAATAATGTAGTGTCAATTTTTTCTCTTGAAAAACCGTTTTCAAGAATAAAGCTAATCTTTCATACCATATCGTAGGAGTTTGTTTAAGTCCATACAGAGCCTTTTTGAGCTTGAATACATGATTTAGATAATCATGATTTTCAAACCCCGATGGTTGAGCTACATATACTTCTTCTTGAATTATTCCATTCAAGAAAGCTGATTTTACATCCATCTGATATAGCTTGAAATCCTTATAGCATGCATATGCTAGTATCATCCTAATGGCTTCTAATCTAGCTACGGGGGAAAAAAGTTTCATCATAATCCATACGTTCTTCTTGTCTATATCATTGAGCTACTAACCTATCTTCGTTTCTTGTTATGTTTCCTTGATAATCCATTTTATTTCTAAATACTCATTTAGTGCCAATTATAGGATGATAACTAGGTTTAGCCACTAACTCCCAAACATCACTTCTTTCAAATTGATTTAGCTCTTCTTGCATGCCTACTATCCAATCTTCATCAATTATAGTCTCTTTTATATTTTTAGGCTCAACTTGTGAAATAAAGGCATTTTCATGAAATTTTCTCCTTGTCAATATGTCTTGACTAGTTTCTCCTAATATCAACTCTTTTGAGTGATATTTCTTATATTTATATGACTCTAGTAGATTTGAAGTATCACTTTTTTACTTCTTCTTCTTCTATCTTAGGTCCACTTTCAAGTGGGTCAATTCTAAGAGAAAAAATGTGTCATTTTGGATTCTCAAGATTTTCTATATCACTTACTTCAATTCTTTCACTTTCTTCATCATCATTTAGACTTGGTTCATCACCAAGGAATTCACTAAACTTAACATGTATTGACTCTTCAACTTTCATATTTCTTTTATTGTATACCATAAATGTCTTGCTATTTTGAGCATAACCCATATAGATTCCTTCATCCGCTTTGAAATCAAGTTTATCCAGGTTATCTTTGGTGTTAAGTATAAAACTCTTATAACCAAATACCTTGAAATATTCAATGTTGAATACTCTTCCTTTCCAAAGCTCATAAGAAGTCTTTTTGAGAGATGGTCTCAAGTAAACTCTATTTATTACATGACAAGCGTTATTTACCGCTTCAGCCCAAAAATAGTTAGGTAGCTCAAATTCATTTAGCATGACTCTACTCATTTCTTAAAGTGTTCCATTCTTCCTTTCTGCAATACCATTTTGTTGAGGAGTTCTTAGAGCCGAAAAGTTATGTTCATACCCTTTGGATACATAAAATTCTTGTAACTTACCATCAAACTCTCCACATATATCACTTCTAATTTCCTTGATGGTATCTTCTTTTTGGTTTTCTAATCTCCTATAAAGTTTTATAAACTCTTGGCATGCATCATTCTTTTTTGGCTAAGAACATAACCCAAGTATACCTAGAGAAGTCACCTACCACTACAAAACTGTAACTTTTTCCACCTAGACTTGTCGTACCAATATACCCATACAAATCCATATGAAGCAATTGTAGAGTTTTGGTGATGGAGTTTTCACTTTTGGGCTTGAAGCTTGATTTAACAAGCTTTGCCTTTTGACAAATATCACATAAGCCATGGTTTTCGAAATTTAACTTTGGAAGAACTTGGATCTTTTCATTTTTGCAAGTCTCTTTAAAATTTTAGAACTAATATGTCCAAGTCGTCTATGTCATAATTGTGTTAAATCATTTTTGGTAAGTAAACATGAAACTTTTTGTGATATCAAATCATGTCTGCTAAATTTATAAACATCATTTTTCCTTATAGCCTCAAAAACAATTCTACCATTCTTTTCCACTATGCATTTTCTTTTCACAAATTCAACTTGAAAATTACCATCACATAGTTGGCTAATACTTATCAAATTATACTTAAGTCATTCTACATATAATACATTATTAATAGTAAACAAGAGTTACCAATTTATCCATGTCCAAGGATTTTAGCTCTCCCAATTCCAAAATCCACCGTTCCACTATCTTGGATTTTGAGTTTCATGAACAAAGTCTTGTCTCCAGTTATGTGCGTGGAACGTCCGCGTCCATAAGCCATTTGGTTTCTTCTTCTTTGGCTCCTCCATTTATCTTGAAAGCCTACAAAGCCAAGAGGTTTATACATTTGGTATCCTTTGATGGTTGGGTCCTTTCGGGTTAGCTTGTCGACCATTATGCGTCCAAACATACATGTTACCAAATCTAGCTCTACATGCACTTTTTACATGTCCTACCTTGTTACAATAAAAACAAGTAGGCACATGCCTTAGCTATGGTGTTTTTGTGTTTATGAGATGATGAACCATTTTGAGTTCTTCTATTATTTGAATTTTTCTTTTGTCTTAATAACTTGGGTTCAATAGTGGAATATGAGGGCTTAAATCCTAAATCGGATTTATCATTTCCTGTCATTTGGTTTCCAAGTAATTTATCTAAATTAATTTTACCATTTGTTTATTTTTTTAAATCTATTCTTAATTTATCACATTCCTTCATAATTTCAATATTTTCTTGAGCTACAGTCTTATGCATGGTAAGCATGATATCATGCTCTTGGTAGATTAAAATATTCTTATGATGCAAGCTCTTGTTTTCTAATATGCACTTTAAATTCTTTCTTCAAGTGTTTGTGTTTTAAGTTTAGTTTTTCAAAATCATCTTATAGATCTCCTATTTCATCTTGTAGATTAACATTAGAAGATATAGAGTTTACCTCAAGGTCATTTTTGATCGCCATGAGACAAGTGTGTTGTTCTCTTAGATTTTCAACTACAGCAATAAGTTCAACATCCTTATCTTTATTTTCTTCACTTTTCGATTCGGAAAGAAGATCATCCCAAGTGGTTACTTCTGCATTTAAGACTTTCTTCTTTTGAGGAAAGACTTTCTTGTCTTGCTTTTGCGACTCCTTGACGTGACAATCGGCAATGAAATGACCGGGTCTACCACACCTATAACAATTTTCACTTGATTCCTTGTCATTGGGTGGTTTCTTGAAAACCTTTCTTGCTTGGGCCTTGTTTCTTGTGACTATTCTTCTAAATTTTCTAACTAGAAGAGTAACTTCTTCATCCGAATCATCAGACTCTACCACCAATCCTTTGTGGGATGCATGTGAAGGCTTAATAGGATTCATCATATTTTTCTCATCAATAAGAATTTCATGAGTGAGTAAATTACCTGACAGCTTATCAATAGTAAGAGCCTTGAGATTTTTGGATTCGGTGATGACGGTCACTTTGTGCGTCTATTCTCTGGGCGAAGAGCTGAGAAGTTTTGAGACAATATCTTCATTTGAGATTTTCTTGTCAACCATGGAGAGTTGATTCACTATTCGGTGAATCGGTCAATGATCTCCTCAATCTTTTCGCCACTGTTCATACCGAAAATTTAGTACTCCTTCATTATCAAAAGTCTTTTGGCCATTCTCACTTGCTTAGTCTCTTCATGTATCATTTCCAGTTTTTTCCATGCTTCATGGGCTGTTTCAAGACCTTGAAGTCTTATGAGCACGGTAGTAGTTAGAGCACTTGATAGAATATCAAATGTCTTTCTATTTATGGAAAAATTTATCTTTTCTTCATCGGTGTAGTCATTCTCATCTTTAAATATTGATTCTCCTTTTGAGTTGGTAATCATAGGAACCTCTATCTCTTTCACAACATATACCAAACCCGCAACTTTTCAAATGATTTATCGTTCGAAATTTCCACAGGGAATAGTTTTGAGCATCAAACATAGGAGCTTTAGGGTTTGAGGCTGAGAATAATGCGGTTGGTTTGGAAGTTGAGGTATAAGATGGTTGTCATTGCCATGATCTTTAACCTTGCTACTTGCAAAAACTAGCTGCGCAATCAAGGTTAGCCTCTGATACCAATTGTTAGGTCCGTGACAATCACTCTAGAGGGGGAGGCGAATAGAGTGTTAGGCGATTTTGCAGAAGTTTCTCGTTTTTGGCTAACTCCAACTCAAATGAACTCAAATCAAAATAAAAAAGGGAGATGAGAGATAATGAATGAATACTCCTGATATAGAGTGGTTCGAATTTAAATGATTCTACTCCACTATCACTTGCTTCTGAAGTGGATTTTTAACGGCTACTCTTCTTATTACCCTTAATAAGAACAACAACAGCAATACTTATACTAACAACTTAGTGTAAGCAATCACAACAACAACTTCTTGCACAAAACAACTTTGTGCAACAACAACAACTCTAGCTTGTTCTTGCTTCCTCACAAATTCAACAAAGTCCTGTCAAAGAACTTTCTCACAGTGGGTTTTGGAAAGTAGCGGGAATTACACTTTCTAAGTAGTCTAAACACAAGCAAGAGATCAACTATGTATGGTTCTTCTAGTGTTAGACTCACACTCTCTCAAATTACAACAATGAAGAACAAGCAATCAGAGCTTACAAGATTTAAGCACTTTTTCACAAATGAAAGATTTTTACAGCAATGAAACATGAAGCTTGAAGAGGATGAAAATGTGTATTGCTCTCACCTGAGCTTCTTCAATTTATAGAGGGTGTGAGCCACGTTTTTGCAGCCTTCCCCAAGTCTTCAACTCAATCATAAGTCTTGACAATGTCCAAATAGCCTTTAGCCACCCTATGGATTGGTTTAATCCTACAAAGCCACCCTAGAGAATCTTAGACTTGGATACAATAGTCAAGGAAGCATGATTAATGTCAGGGGAAAGTCCACAAGAAATTTGAGTAAGATTAAAAACATAAAACACCAAAAATCTTCTTCGGATTTTGTTCCAACGGTCATAAAAATTTGAATCCTGGATGACATCGATCGATGTGTCAATGTTGAGAGATCGATGTCTTCCAGTAAGGTTCTATCTTTGCACCTCTCATACATTGTTCGATCTATGTCTCTTCTTTGAGAGAGTGATTTGCACATCGATCGATCGATGTCTTATTGCTAAGAGATCGATGTCTTCAAGTAATGTTTTAGTTTTATTCCTTACATACAGCGATCGATCGATGTCTCTTCTGGAAGACTGATGTACACATCGATCGATCGATGTCTCAAACCTTGAGAGGTCGATGTCTTTCAGTAAGGTTTTAACTTTGAACCCTCACTACATCGATCTATCGATGTCTCTAACCTTAGATATTGATGTAACATCGATTGATCGATGTCTCCCAAATTGAGGGATCGATGTTGGACAGTAAGGTTCCAACCTTGGACAATCCCAACACAGATCGATCGATGTCTATTTCTGAAAGAGTGATGTATACATCGATCGGTCTATGTGAGAGATCGATGTCTCACAATGTGCTTTTATCATTTTGCTTTAATTCTCAAGTATGAAATACATTTTTAACTTTTTTAAAACATCTTTTAACTTCATCAAAACAATTCATATTCCAACACCTCTAATGGCCACATGTATGTTCAATGGCCACATACAATGCTTCGAACGGTGTCATACCAATAGAACTGTGATAGTTGTTATTATACGAGAACTCAATCAACTTCACTGATTTGTCCCAGCTACCCTTGAAATCCAAAGTACAAGCACGTAGCATATCTTCCAACGTCTGTATGGTACGTTCTGACTGTCCATCGGTCTGTGGATAAAATAATGTACTTATCTGGAGCTCGGTACCCATGGCATTTTTATAAGCTCTCCAGAATCGCCAAGAAAAACATGGATCTCTATCGCACACAATGCTGACAGGTGTTCCATGCAGACTGACTATCTCATTCATATACATACTCACCAGTTTTTCTATAGACCTCTGGATTGACATGGATAAGAAATGTGCCGATTTAGTGAGACGATCCACGATTACCCAAATCGTATCATAACTACTGCGAGTCTTAGGGAGTCCGGTAACAAAGTCTATCGTAATATGCTCTCATTTCCACTCCGGAATCTCTAATGGATGTAACAGTCCTACCGGCCTTTGATGTTCTGCTTTAACTTGTTGACAAGTATGACATTTCTCCACAAACTCTGCAATCTGACGCGTCATGCCTTTCCACCAATAGTTTCTTTTAAGATCCTGATACATCTTGGTGGCTCCCGGATATATAGAAAACCGCGAGTTGTGAGCTTCAGTCATGATCTCTCTCTTAATTCCCTCAATGTTTGGCACACAAAACCTCTCCTTGAACCAAAGACTGCCATCATTATGCAACTGGAAATCCTTCGCCGGTTGTTCTTTAAACTGCTTGACAATGGTCATCAACTCAGAATCATTCTTTTGCGCCTCTTTAATTCTATCAATCAAAGTAGGAGTGATCATCAATTTAGCCAGAATATTCGCAGTCGAGTCAACCACATCCGATTCAAACTCGGCTATCTCTCTCTACAGAAGCGTCTGTCGAGCATGGCTGGACTTTCTACTCAATACATCGGCCACCTTATTCGACTTACTCGGATGATAATGGATGGTGAGATCATAATCCTTCATCAACTCTAACCATCTTCGTTGCCTCATGTTTAACTCCTTCTGGGTGAAAAGATATTTCAAGCTCTTGTGATCCGTGTAAATTTCACATCTCTCACCATATAAATAATGCCTCCATATCTTAAGCGCAAATACAACAACTGCTAGTTCTAGGTCATGGGTGGGGTAGTTCTGCTCATAAGGTTTTAACTGTCTTGATGCGTATGCAATTACTCGTTCCTTTTGCATTAACACACAACCTAGTCCATTCTTCGAAGCATCACTATATACCACAAATTCCTCTCCTGAAATTGGTTGTGCTAATACTGGAGCCGATGTCAATTTCTTCTCAAGTTCGGTGAAGCTCTGTTCGCAATCAGAAGTCCAATTATATCGCATCTTTTTCTGCATCAATCGAGTTAGTGGGACTGCAATCCGTGAGAATCCTTCAACAAACTTCTGATAATAACCTGCAAGTCCCAAGAAACTCCTGACCTCAGTCACATTTGTCGGTCTCGGCCATTCTGTAATAGCCTCAATCTTCTTCGGATCTACTGAGATACCATCCTTAGACACAACATGACCCAAAAACACAACACTATGGAGCCAAAATTCGCACTTGCTGAATTTAGCATATAGCTGCTTCTTTCTTAATACATTCAATGTTACCCTTAGATGCTCTACATAGGTTTCCTCGTCCGGTGTATATATCAGAATATCATCAATAAATACCACCACGAACTTATCTAACTGATCCCGAAATACTGTGTTCATCAGATCTATGAATGCTGCGGGTGTATTGGTCAATCCAAACGGCATCACTAAGAACTCATAATGTCCATATCTTGTACGAAAAACAGTCTTAGCGATATCCTCCGACTTGATCTTCAACTGATGGTAACAGAGCAGAGATCAATCTTGATGAACACTTTAGCGCCCCTTAATTGATCGAATAAGTCGTCGATTCGGGGCAGTGGATATCGATTTTTGATAGTGATCTTATTCAGCTCTTGATAATCGATGCAGAGTCGCATGCTGTCATCCTTCTTCTTAACGAACAACACTGAAGCTCCCCAGGGTGATACACTAGGCCGTATGAATTTCTTATCTATCAATTCTTGCAACTGTGATTTCAATTCCTTCAATTTGGCTGGGGCCATTCTATACGACGCCTTTGAGATCGGTTCAGCTCCTGAAACGAAATTAATCTCAAATTCAATCTAACTGTCCGGAGGCAAGCCTAGTAGGTCATTTGGAAATACATCTGTGAACTCCTTGACTACCGGAATACTATCAGTTGATGGTGTCTCTGGATCCTTGCCGAGAGCATACACAAGAAATCCTTCGCTACCCTTCTTCAGTGATCGAAACGCTTTTGCTGTTGTCAGATAAATATTATGTGGTATCTTTTTCATCTTGGAGTTCCCCTGATAGATCACTTCTTCTCGCATTAGATCATTAATCATCACACGCTTACCACGACAATTAATGTAGGCATGGTGTTTGAACAACCAATCCATGCCTAGAATAATGTCAAAGTCCCCAATCTGTATAGGAATTAGGGTAGCTTCGGACTTCTGTCCTCTCATTTCAATCTCGCAATTCTTATATATATGATGTGAAATAATCACCTGATCACCAGCTGCTTGAACGCGATAAGGCGTATCCAGCCATGTCGGACAACTATCAAGGTTCTTAGCGAACCTTTTCGATACAAAGGAGTGGCTTGCACCACTATCAAATAATACGTTGGCAGGTATGTTGTTTGCTATTATAACACCTGAGGCAATTCATAGTTCAAATATGCGATTCCTAAAATATCATAGAATATCACATAATTTACAAAATAAAATATATCTGTCACAATGTCTGGGGCATCCTGGACCTCTTCATCTGTCATCACACGTACCCTGGCATTGGCTCGTGGGCCATCTCTTTGCTGAGGTGCAGCTCTCTGGGGTCCCTTCCTGGGTTCAGGGCAATCATTGATCATGTGGTCAATCTTGCCACAGTTGAAGCAAGCTCCAATCTTCAGCAATCATGCTCCAGTATGCTGTTTCTGGCAATTAGGGCATCTTGGAATCGGATTCGCCTGTGGTGGACGTTGCTGTTGTGGCTGGCGTTGCGGCTGAGGCTGCTGCTGATAATTCTGCTGACGTGCACGTCCATCATCTCCTCTGGCAGTCTTGGCCCCTTTACCGAACTGAGCATCTCCAAACTCTTGGGGCCTCTTGCCCTGGGTATCAGCATCATGTCTGATGATGTCCCTCTCTACCCGATAGTAGGCATCTAGCAATTCACCAAAATCCCTCGGGTTGGCATTCACAATCCAGGTGCGAATGCGTGGGTTCAGTCCTCTCTCAAATTTAATCATTTTCAGTTGTTCATCCCCCATAATCGCTGGAACATATCTTCCCAATGCAGTAAATCGGTTGGTATAGTCTGCCACTATCATACCAGACATCTGAATCAAAGACTCGAACATCCCTATCTTCTGTAAGGTAACTGATGGTGGAATATAGAATTTGCGAAACTCTCTCACAAATCGCTCCCAAGTAACTGGAGCTGGCAATTGCTGTAAATTAGTAGTCCACCACTGATCGGCCTCACCAGTCAGAAAAGGCTTGATAATCTGGGCTTTTATCTCCTCTGGTACCTGAATCAACTCAAAGTTATTCTGTACTTCTTTTAGCCATTTCTCGGCTATGTCAGGGTCAGATCCACCCTCAAAATTAGGGATGCGGGCCTTCTTCAGCTCTCCATAAAAGAAACGAGTACCATGCTGTGGTGGAGGTGCCGCGTGATTCTGGTGGCCGTTGTTACCTACCGCCTGACCTATATGTACCAAAGCTTGCAGAACAACCTATTGAAAATCTCCCTGACCCTGCTGCTGTGGAGGCACATGCTCAGTGTAAAGTAGAACCGGTCCTGCCTGCGGGGTTATCTGTGATGGTGGAGGAGGAGGTAACTGTGCCGGTCTGTCAGCACGCGGTCACCTCTAGGTCCTGAAGACATCCTATCGAAAGCTGTATTCTTAGTAATAATTTACATGTGAAATTAATTTGTCTATATACTTAGTTCAGAATTTGTAAAATTAGAGTTTTTAATTGAGAACTTAATAATTCAAGTAAAATTTAAAATTTTATCTGGGTATCCCTAACCATTCTAAGGGTCCTAATCTAAGTATATCACTCTTGGTCTAAGATCATAACTTAAGTTCTAGGATCATCACTTATTTTTCTAAGTGCTTACTTTACTGTTCCCGCAGTGGATCTAGAGCCTTTGCTCTGATACCAACTGTAGCATCCCGTCCGGAACTAGGGTTTTGGCACGGTGCACCCACCATACTCTACTACGAGTAGTACAAGGCATCGATACTCTACATGTGTATGTCGACATGAATCGTAATCGATATAGCAGAAGCAACATAAAAATAAGTTCACGACATGCATCATAATAATACAAATCGTTCAAACGCGTACAAACCACAAGTACAATGTCTCACGATAGTCTTATTACATCACAATGAAATAAAGCTCAACACAACTGGTACATAGCTTCGGCCTACATCTCAGCTCACGGATACTCTATCTGGGGTTCCTCCTCAATGAACAAGGCGTCAGGGTTTCTGTTCTCTGAAATGTTATGAGGCAAGTATGAGCGATAGCCACCAACTTTTAATCGCTCAGCAAGTAGTCTTTCTAGATACTTCATGTGGATCATACATGGGGAGACGGGGTGACAAGTAGTAATAATGTAACAAGCATATATAATCACATCTCCGTTTACAAATAATAACATGATATAAGAATAAAACACGACATAAGATTTTACATCATACCTTAGAGATCATATCTTTCTTCCTCAGCATATCCCTAGCCTACCTTCCATACTTGAATACTAATCCATCTTATGTTAAGATCATCACTTATAATCATCACTTCTACATGCATAATCTTCCTTAATCATCTTAAGGCATACTGGTCGTACAAATATTCTAATCATCACCTAAGGGACGTGATCATGACATGATGCATAAAACATGACTTTTCTAAACATAACTTTTCATAAACATGACATTTCATAGCTTGATGTGATTTTCATACCTTGCGTAAAATGACATATTCATAACTTGCATAACATGACATTTTCATAACATGAAGACATAAAATTTTCATCATTGGCTATAGCACTTTTCATAAGAATAATAACACACGACATACCGATCGATTTCCCATATAGTACATCTACGACATAACACATCATAAACATATGTACATGTACTAACGGTGACGCGCTATGACGGAGATCTCGTGTCCCAGACACGGTGTTACACTCGGCCATATACGTAATCATATGCCCCTGACATCTACCACCCCGGTACCGATGTCATGCTGGCGAACATAACAGTCATAATCATGAACATAACATAACATATCGTGTGTCAACGAAATCGATCGTCTCGCATTTATTATTCACATGCATATGAACTTTTAAAACATGATATGCGCAAAACAACTTTTCAAACTTTATTTTCGTGCAACATGAGACTTGGTCATATGGAGTATTATGGTAGGACTACAACTTATAACATCACTTACTTATTTTCATCCTACATATCATAACTTAAAGAAAATCCCACTTTGACCATCAAAGGTGGCCATTCGGCCATAGCAACCAAAACAGCCCCCTTTTCCTCATTTTTCATCCAACACCACTTTCTTAATTTGTATTTTCCAAATACAACTCATATTCCAACACTTAAGGAAATTAACTTTTAATTCCTAATTCCTTTAACTTCTCACATACAAATGCCTCAACTTATACCATACTTTATTCATTTCCACATCTTATACATATATGTGAACATAACATGAAACTTAAGTCATTATATTGCATAAATGGCCTTAAGGCCAAAAGTGTATAATTATATATATATAATATTACGTGTGTGTGTATATATATATATATAAGATGATTTATATTCTTAATACCTTAAGCCGTGTATATATATGTACAACTATATCCATGTATACTTCTTTAACATGTCACATTTCATTTTATCATATTAACACTATGTGGCCGAAAGTTTGACCATTTATTATATATATTTATATTTCATTTTTCCTCTTTTTATGTACATGTTGTATGTTGTATGTTTTCATAACTAACATGTACATATTGCTTTCCTTTCTTTTACTTAATCTTAAGATTATAACACTAAGAAAATACATAGTCACAAACATGATGGAAAACATAAAAAGTGTACTTCTTGAGCCATATTCATCATCTAATACACATCTTGAAGATGGAATGATGAAACTCAAATGGAGTACTCAAATAGGCCACTTGGCCTTGTATATGTGGTGTATATATAAAGATGATGATCATCAAACAACCATTGAGACTATGTATATAAGTCATGCTTATGATGCATACATAAACATGTTAAAGACATGATCTTGAAACATATGAACACTAAGAATACATAAAAGTACAAACTTGATGATCATCATAAAAGAAAACATAATCAAATCAACTAAAGTTGTATTCTTTGAACACTTTCCTTAAGATTCTTCATTTTATACTATTTATTCCAAGTCTGTATGTATGTGTACATATATATATATATATATATATATATATATATATATATATATATATAGACACACACACACCTAGCAGTATATATATATATGTTACTTTATATATACATAGCCGTTTATAGGTACATTTATATATATTTATATATTTATAACACTTACAATCATAGATCTTTCATATTCTTATGACAAAACTTGAACATACTACATGATGATCCCATTTTGATATGAACATAAGTATTTAAATTTTGAAATCCATGATGGATCTAGGAAGAGTACTTGCCTTAGTTAACTTTCTTACTCTATGAGATGATCCTCACTTGAATTTGAAGAAGACATTTCTTCTCCTTTTCCTTGGGTATACGGTTTTAGAGTACCAAAAAGAGGGTTAGTGAGCAACTTATGAAACTAATTAGATGGAAGAATTAAACTTAAACTTCATAAAGTTCTTACCTTGATTTCCTTTGATTCTAGATTCTACAACCTTTTTGAACCTCTCTTAAGTGATGGAGTGTTTATGGAGCTTGATTTGAGTGATGTTGGTGTGAAGAAAGGAGAAGAAAATCTTCTCCTTGTTGAAGAGCAACTTTCGGCCAAGGGTAGGGGGAAAAGGGTGTTGGAGTGTTCTTGAGTTTTTCTTTGGAGATAGGATGAAAATGGTTGGTTGAAGATGTAATTATGTGAGTGGTTAAAGAAGAAATAATTTCCTACTTTTCTTAAGGGGATGGCCGGCCAAGCATGGGGAGGAATGAGGTGGGAGACAAACTTTTGGCAAGTATGGGTTGGAGGTATGGGTTGGTAGGATAAGATTCTTAAGCATGCATTATTATATATAAGCTTTACTAAATAGTAAGACAAGTTGTCTTACATTTCCTTTTCCTTTTTCTTTTCTTTTATTTCATGTGTATATATTTGTATTCCTTTTAGTTAATGTAGTATAAAATTGTTGTGTCATGTATTTCTTTTTGATTTAATTATCCTAATAGTTTAAGTTGTTACTAACTAATTTAATTTGCGTTTTTATTGTATAGATTCAAACGTTTGTGATATATTTGCTAATGTATCGGTATACAAGACTAGTTTTATGAATCGTACATCTACGAAATTATGTTTACGATATTGGAAGTCGTTACGACATAACGAAGTTTTTTGGGCTATAACAAAAACCCTTAAAGTACATATTGAACATCTTCATTCCATCCCCATGGAATCAAGAATCTCAAATACTATCAAACAACCTGAATTCATCTAAAACACATGATAATTCATCCCCAATTCATTGTCAATCCAACCAAGAACGTCATAATCCTCAATTCATCTCAACAAGAAGGTAAAAACAATAAAAATCATTACAAGACAATCATCTCTTACCTTAAAATAGTACAATCTTCTCAAAGCTTCCTTCAACAATATGAACTTCACCTTCTTTCAAGATCATCAGATCCTAAATTTGATAAAACAATAGAATTTTTCTAATTTACATCACTGCCTTGATATATAAATCTAATCGTTAAAATTATAAGGTTTTCATTTTGTTCTCACCTTCTCAATACGCTAGTTCCATAACTGGGTTTTGGATCAGAAAAAATACCATTGGATCTCGAACGATTGACAGTTCTATGTCATCTATGACGTTGACTTTGACGAGCGAAGGAAAATATGTCGACCTTTTAATTTTGTTTTCCACCTTTTCTTTCCAAATATATTTAGAAACTAATAACTCAGTCAAGTAATTTATCTTTTTTACATTTCTCTTTAAAAATAATTTTTTTCAAATATTACATCCCTCCTTTCTTATATAGAGTTTTCTCTTCGAAACTCAGCACCTTCTAAATTTCTCCTAATCACCCAAAAAAGTCTTTTTTTAGTTGACCGTTATATCATCATTTATCATTCGTATATCCCAACAACAAGAAAAACTATCGTTAGAGTCCGGGAAGGGTAAGTGGCAAGCGAACAATACCTCTGTCCCAATGGATAGAGAATTTGACTGTTCTAATTCATACTAAATCCTAGCTCTCTTACTTCATAAATGAATTACTTCATAACAACTTTGGATATTTAATGCACTTTTTGAAACTTTACATGTGTATAATAAACACTTCAAAGCACCTGGCAAATTATAACTTCAACTAAATAGTTAAGAGTTTTCAAAATATTTACACATCCTAGTTTTTTCAAAAGTACTATGGCACTATTATACACTGACAACGTCTAAGGGTCACTACTCCTTAACTCATTCTCGTCTTTATCAGCTTCGCTTCAGCTGTGTACTATCTTCAATTCTCTTATATAACCTTAAGTCTTTCTAACGGCATCATCATCATCCGTACCTAGTATATCTCAACGACAGCAAAATCTATCGTTAGGATCTGGGGAGGATAAGTGGTAGGCAGACAATACCTCTATCCCAAGAGATAGAGAGTCTGCTTCCAGTGAGACCCCCGGCTCTAAAGACATCTTCGCTTATTTATACCAAAATCTTCACCTATAACAACATCTAGGTTTCTCAACTTAGCAGCACCTACATTTGCACATATACTCAAAGATCTCAATCATAGAATTCTATCATAACCCTAGGTAACAATGTTCATGTAAATCCTACGTCAAACAACAACATTATCCTTACCACATTGCCTTAGATGTTTCCGTCTATAGCAGTGTAAAAGGGAGTCGGATATACAAAATCTTATCCATGTGCAGAAACACATGTAGATCGTTTACGGATGACCCATAATGAAAATTTGCGTCAAATATTGTGTTGACCGACTGATACTTCACAATGTAAGAAACGCAACCAATTTAGTGAGACATTTTCACTATTACTTAAGTTTCTGAGGTCAGTTTCTTAGACTTCTTCTAACTTACATCTCATAACCTTTATGCAACTAATTTCCATTACTTGTGAGCACATAAGCATCACTTTAGCACGTTACCACTAAACCATCCATATCCACTTACCTCATAGTGCAATTTATACATCGAAGCACTTCTTTAACAAAGATAGTAAAAGAAAAAGAAAATTGCAAGTCAGTCATTCAAAATAATTTTTCTTAAACACAAACCATATCATATAATTCTAGTATTCCTCAAGTTTGGCTGACAAGAATAACCCGTGTGGCAAAAATCATCTCATTCTCAATCAACCTAAATATCTTGCTACGCTTTTCATTAGATGGGATTACCTCATTACTCTCATCGCTTACCGTTTTCCTGACCAGCCGAACACCTCGCCACGGGCAAAATCCTCACCTGAATCTCACAACCTTCTTCATAAACACTCAGTGTGTGGTGACACCACAAAAAAAAGGCATATACAAAAATCGTCGCCATTTCGTCGCTACAGGCATATAGCGACGAAATAGCGACGAAAACAGTAGGTCGTAATACGGCTGGTCGCAAAGTGATTTTCGTCGGTGAAGCGTCGCTACATTGGGACGGAAAAAATCTCGTCGGTGTTTCGTTGCACAATTGCGACGAAAATCTGTCAGGTCTGCGACATGTTATTGCCGTCGTTTTTTCGTCGGTGTATTTTTTCGTCGCTATTTTATAATTTTTTATTTTTTTATTTCCGTTCTGCGACATTTTATTTCGTCGCAGAGTTTCGTCGGTACAATCTTTTGTCGTCACTATTTTATAATTTTTTGTTTTTTTATTTCTGTTCTGCGACATTTTATTTCGTCGCAGATTTTCGTCGGTATATCTTTTTCGTCGCTATTTTTAAATTTTTGAACTTTTTAATTTCGGTCTGCGACATTTCGGTTTCGTCGTAGGTTCGTCGCTATTTTTTAATTTAATAATAAATATTAATTTAATATTAAATATTAAATATTTTTAATTTATTAATAATATCAATATATTATTAATTAAATAGTTTTTATTATTATTTAATTTTTATAATATATTTTATTTTGTATATTAAATCATTTGTACGAATATTATACAGAAATACAGTACTTGCGTATTGAAGTTCGTATAATTAAACAACACAAACAAAATAGAATCCGTATAAATGTCATATAAAATATAAAAGTACAAAGAATATGTAAATACAATAAATGAAATAGACTGTACGAAAAATCAAAAAATGAAATACTATGCAGAGGAAGATGGAGGAGGATCATGCGGAGAAGAGTGACCATCAGGAGGGGGAGGCTGAGGCTGCGAGGAGCTGGAAATGATAGAGATGATGAGATGCGATAGCTGCGAGATTTGCTGGTTCGTCGCCTGCTGCACCTGCATCGTCTGCTGCTGCGCATGCTCAAACGCCTGCTGAAGCGCCTGCTGAACCGACTGTTGCAGCGCCTGCTGGGTCTGAGTCAGCTACGACCGCAGTGCCTGTACACTCTCCTCATGATGCGCCCTGATGGTCTCCACCTCATGCTGCAGCGCCGCATGCTCTGATTCCAGGCGCGAAATATCCTCTGGGCCGCAGAAGGCGCGGAGGTGCTGGCCTCAGAGGAAGCACCTGGATGCAGAACTTCGGGAAAGAATCGTGGCGCTGCTGATCCAACCCCGTACACCTCCCTCTTCTTCTTATTCTGAGGGCCGACGGTCCGAACCGCATCCCAATAAGCGCGGTTCTTGTCGGCCTCTTCTCCCCTATGTGCGAGTAATCTGTTGTACTCGTCCTGAAATGAGAATAAGAATTGTTAGGGTTTAGGGTTTAGAAATAAATCAAACTAAGGAAAAAACAAATGATATCGTAGTCTACTTACACTGATGTCGCGGGCCTTCGCCGTGATCCAATCCTCCTCCCGTCGGAGGCTTTCTTCCGATGCGTCTTGTAGAAGAGATCGTAGGAGGCTGGCCACTCCCCCGTCTCCTCGTGCTGAAAGAATGAAATAAAATATGTTAGTTAAATCCAGAATTTCAAAAATTTCGGCATGACCTATTCGTTTATCGGAGGTATCCCGGCCTTATAGGCCTCTCCCAAGTCAAATCAAAAAGAAAAAAGGCAAATGAACACATATACTACTTAAATTAACCATATACAAATACCAAAAAAACAACAGCGCAACATAAGAAATCAATGAATATAAATAATCCACTTAAGTCAATGAATGTAAATAATCCACTTAAGTCAATGAATCTAAATAATCCAATGAAATCAATGAATCTAAATAATCCAATATTAAAATACTTACCATAGAACTCATCGTGGTGGCGTGGGAAACCGAACCACCTGAGTGTGTGGCAGGTGCTAGGCCCTGTACATTGCCGCTGCGCCGGTTCGCCGCATTCTGGGCGCTGCGGGCTTGGGTAGCAGGGTCCGTCCACCCTTCTATCCACCCCGCCCTGGTGGCCTCGGATACGTAGGCAGGCCTGGCAGAAGTGGGGTCACGCTCCCACTTGGTCTTGTGCGAGTTGACGAAGTCCCTGTAGCGTTTGGCGGCCCTCTGCCGCCAGGCCTGCTCCACATCGTGGGCGATGTCAGCTGTCCATCTGTACGCCTTCTGCAATTATTATACGGAGGAAAAGTAAAAACGTAGTTAGAAAAGTAACGATCGATTACGCATCAAAAAGTGAAATTCATCAAATTTGAATACCTGAAACTCATCTCAGTAGAACCTACGTGTCTGCGGGGTGACACGGGACCAGGCATATCCAGCTGGGTCCTGCCTCAGGTGGAAGGACCGAGTGATGCAACCGGAAATCTGGCCCGAGTCCGGTGCAAACCTGAAAGAGGGGAAGTTGTTAGGAAAAAATAACGCGTGAAATATATTTGAAAACGTGTTAAAAAAATAAATCATTACTTACGTATGGGTATCATGTGACCAAGGGAGGACACGACGCCCTTGTATGACACCCTCGTCTGATGCCGCATCAGACGCCAGATGTGGTGCTGAACCGGTGGGTGTGGGTGGCGGCGTAGATCGGGGGGTGCGGACCTCTCGGCAGACCCTAAAAGGTCTGCGTCCGCAGCAAGAGCTGCGGTCGAAACCGACCCAAGCAGCTCATGCTGAGAAAGGAACATATTAAACTCTCCTGAGATGGCCTGTGTAGCTGGTGGGTAGGCGGATCGAGTCGGTAAACCCTCACTAGCCATCAGATCTGCAAGGGTGAAAAATTTAAAAGGCACATTCAACAAGTTTAGGGTTGGTTGGCCAAACAAATAAGATGTCCAAAAAATGACAAGTGTTTAAATACATTTAATGCAAGATATTAATAATTTTGAAAATTTCGGCATGACCTATTCGTTTATCGGAGGTTTCCCGGCCTTAATGGCCTCTCCAAAGACAAATCCAAATCCAACAACATGACATGATTAACCAAACTACATAATCAAACTTCATCATCAAATTACACGTCAAAGTATAGTAAATTAAAGAGAATTATGCATAAAAATAGTAAATTAAAGAGAATTATGGGCTGCCCAAAGTAAACACAATTCAGTTTAACAACAAACAGGTTTCAACCATAAACTAGCTAAACAAAATACATGGCTTCAATAATATACATTATTTGAGCTTCAAACTTGAAAAATAAATAAAAACTATTTAATAAATCACTTAGCCACATGATCACCAACATACTTGCTTCACTCACCCCCCCAACAGCCACCCCCGCCACAGCCCACCCCCCGCCAACAACCACCCCCTGCCCACAGCCCACCGCCGCCCACATCCACCCCCGCCAACAGCCACCCGCCACAGCCACCTCCCGCCAACAACCCACCCCGCCACAGCCCACCCCTGTCCTACAGCCACCCGCCACATCCACCCCCGTCAACAACCACCCCACCGACTGCCCATAGCTGCCCACAGCCACCCCCTGCCAACAGCCACCCCGCCACAGCCACCCCCTGCCAACACTCACCCCCGCCCACAGCCCACCCCCTGCCCACAGCCACCCCCCGCCAACACCCACCCCGCCACAACCAACCCCCGCCATTACAAATATGAGGTTTGAAACTAAAATCCACCCCTTTCCCACTTCCTGAACCAAGCCGTGGGGTAGAGAGCCACCCCCAGCAGCCCATTACCAAGAAATCCGTCCCCTCCCCTTAGACCCTTCTTCATTTTTCTAATAACTCCAACAAGAGAGGGAACTAAACAATATATAACAAGTTAGATTCTTGAAGGTTTATGCCCTTAATGCTTCAAGACACTAAATAAATTAAACTTTAAAGAAAATACTTGCCTCTACTCTTGAATCCTTGCTTATTTGGAAAAGATTTCACCTTCTTCCTTTCTTTCTTTGATGTCTTTCGGCCTATGGGTCAAGAGGAAGGATTAGAGGGGCGGGGAGTCACCGGTGGGGGAGAGGAAGGGAGGGAGTATTGAAATTGGGGGGAACGCTGAAATGGGGAAGAAGAAGGGGGATTTCAGTTTTAAGTTCGAAATTTTGGGACGACATAGCGACGGGAGTTCGTCGCTGTATACTGTGTCATCGCTATTCATTGTGTCGTCGTTATTTCAAATTGGCGACGACACTTGTCGTCGGTAAATCGTCGGCTGCTCGTCAGTATTTGAAAAAAAATAATACAAAATATAAAGTACTTCCCGACACACATTATGTATATACATGTGTATAAGTACATCAACACATACACACATTCACATAAAGAGATACATAAAAATTTTGACTAACATCAATCTTCATTGTCATCCGTATCCTCATACGCATCTTTATTTTCATCTTCATTTTCATCTTCATCTACATGCTCGTCGTCCTCTTCATCCTCGTATTCATCTTCGACTACATCTTCAATATTGTCAGCCGGTTGTATGTTGAGATGAATTTCGATGAAACCGCCGTTGGGGTCATTTAGAGGGACATTGTGCAGTTCAACATGTGTCGTATCCACAACGCGTGGGTTTTCTTCTTGAAATGCAGCATCCATGCCATCTGAACCTGGCTGGATACTGACATCAAACTTGATCGATTTCACTTTGCACACGGCTCGCCAGTCTTTTGAACTCGCATTCATCCTCGTCGTCGGATACGATAGATAGTACACCTGGGACGCTTGACTAGCCAAAACGAATGGATCGTACTTTCTGTACCGTCGCCCTTGGTGTATGTCTACCAACTTATATCGGTCGTGAACCTTTGTGCCAGCGTGATAACCTCCCCGAGTTGGATCGTACCATTCGCATTTGAATAGCACCACCCGCTTTATAGGCAATGCGGGATATTCGAGCTCAATGATGTCAGTAAGGTAGACGTAGAAGTCATCCTCGTCCGGGCTATTGTCATACCGCTTGACACACACTCCGCTGTTCTCCGACGATTTTCGGCTGGCATGGGAGACTGTGTGGAATCTATAACCGTTCACAAAACACATGTCGTAGCGCGTGACTCTGCTGAATGGACCCTCGGCTACTGGTGTCAGAATGTAACCGTATTCTTCGTCAGCCAGATGACCTTTGCTCGCCTGTAAAACGAGACGTATACATCAGCGGGCCAATAAATGCGTATCACATGACGTACACGTAACCAGCAAATATGTAAACTTACATGCCACCTGAACCAATCAGCAAACTTGGCATCTAACTCATTGTTTATTGCATCGCTCGATATACCCAGTGAATGTTCTTGCAATAAATCAACGAACAAGCTGAAGCAAATTACGAATGAGTACCATGTATACCTTTGTAATATAATGGATAGAGTAGCGCAAGGTATTTACAAATTAAAATTGGATATCGTTTATACCTCTGGAAACGGTCAACTTGACGGCAGTTGCGCAGAACATAAGAATGAGCAATCTTCAGATCGCTGTCCCCCAATATCATTTCCTTTCCCTGTCCGTGAAACCTGATCGGATGTGTGAATATCGGGAGGAACCGGATATTGAAATGCCGTCGTCGTTCCGGGGAACATCTCTGCACCTCGACGGGACATCTGGCTGGAAGTAATGAGACACGAATATCGAGGCTTCCTCCGTTAGGTAGGCATTGCACATCGAGGCCTCGACTTTGGCCTTGTTCCTGATGTTCAGCTTCAAATGCCTGAGATATCTGTTCATATAGTGAATACTCCAACGTCACATGATGAAACAAATTGGTAAGCATGCTCGCGCTTAGACACATAAGAACGTCACGTAATAAATAAGAGTACCTCTCGAACGGATACATCCACCTGTACTAAACAGGACCACCAACGCGTGCCTCGAATGGTAGATGAACTGGCAGGTGTTCCATTGAATCAAAGAAGGTCGGAGGGAATACAGTTTCCAGCTTGCATAGGATCACTGGGATTTCGCCCTCCAGTCTTGACATATCATCCGCCCTGAGTCTCGTGGATGTAAGACATCTGAAGAACAGACTCATCTCGGTAAGTGCTTCCCATACATTGGTTGGAAGCAGCTCGCGGAATGCAATGGGCATCAACCGTTGCATGAACACGTGACAGTCGTGGCTCTTCATCCCGTGCAAACCGCGTTTATTCACGTCGATGTTCTTCGACAGTTCGAAACATGGCCGTCAGGAAATCTAGCCGTCCCCAGCCACGATAAAAATGCACTGACCTGCTCCGCAGTCAGCGTGTACGAGGACTTCAGCATGTGGGATGTTCCAACGAGATGCAGCTTCGGTCGCATTTTGAGGTCGCGCATATCAAGTCGTGCCTTCAAATTGTCTTTTGTTTTTCCAGGCACATTCAGCACTGTATTGAAGATGTTGTCAAACACGTTCTTCTCAATGTGCATGACATCCAGGTTGTGTCGGATCATATTGCTCTTCCAGTACGGAAGCTCACATAATATGCTTCTCTTCTTCCACCCGATACAGTAACGGGCCAGGTCTGCGTTGTGGCTGCCGTCCGGATTATCAGCGACCCCCACGAATCCACAACTGTCTATCTCCTCCAACACCTCCGCACCCGTGAGAAGCTCGGGTTTCGTGTCCTTCTCGACGATGCCAGGCATGAACGCCGTCACGTTCTTTCTGTACAAATGACGTATGGACAGGAACTTCCTATGGCTGCCGAACCAGCAAATTTTACGTCCATGTTTCAAGGACATCGTCTTCGCTTGCTTCATGCAGTAAGGGCAAGCGTATTTCCCCGCTGTACTCCACCCCGACAACATAGAATAAGCCGGAAAGTCGCTGATCGTCTATATCAGCGCAGACCGGAGCTGGAAGTTTTGTTTGGTAGAAACATCGAACGTCTCCACGCCAAACTCCCACAACCACTTCAGCTCCTGTATCAATGGCTGCAGGTATAGGTCGATCTTCTGTTTCGGATTCCTAGGCCCCGGTGCGATCACAGTCAAGAACATGTACGGCTTCTTCATGCACATCCAAGGTGGTAGATTGTACGGTGTCACGATGATAGGCCACGACGAATACTGCTCTCCTGACTGTCCGAATGGGTTGAACCCGTCGGTGCATAACCCCAACCTAACGTTCCTTGTCTCTGACGAAAAACCCGGATGTGTCGCATCGAACGTCCTCCAAGCTTCGCCGTCAAATGGATGGCACATCTCACCGTCTTTTGTGTAGTGCTCCGCGTGCCACCTCATCTGGCTAGCTGTGGCACCGGATGCGTAGAGCCTCTGCAGTCTAGGGACGAGAGGTAAATAGTAAAATTGCTTTCTTGGCACGTTCCGGTTTCTTTTGTTTGTTCTCCACCTGGGTGTCCCACAGACCCTGCACTTGTCTTTATCCTCGTTGATGCCCCAGTATATGATGCACCCCTCCAAACAACAATCAATCTTCTGAACCGGCAGTCCCAATGCCTGCAGCTGTTTCTTCGTCGAATAAAAACTGTCGACCATCGTGTTCCCTTCGGGAAGAGATTCCCTCATAAGCTGACACATCCCATCGTACAATCTTTCCGTCATGCGGTGCTCCGTCTTCATGCTCGTCATCCGACCAATCATGGACATCTGTGTGTGACTACCGCAACCGGGATACAGCGGCGTGTTGGCGGCGTTCAGCATCTCAAAAAACTGTCTCGCCTGAGGGTTCGGATCTTCCTCCACGAATATACGCGGCTGTTCGTCCGGATCCTGTGCACATTCGTACCCGACATGAGACTGTAAGTACTGCTCTCCTGTAAATGCACCGGCGGCTGCGTCTTGTACTATCTGCACATATGGGTTGTGAGATCCCTCGCCTATTTCTTCGACATCAACCTCACCGGGTCCCCCTTCGAAGTGAACAGTTGCAGATGTAGACGTCCCCTCATATTCGTCGTGGCAGTGCCATGTATGGTAATTGTGCACGAAACCTTGTTTCAATAAGTGAACCCTCACGTCACCCGGATCCATATATTTACGGTTCTTGCATTTCTTACACGGACATCTAATCTGCGTTCCACTTTCATTACTCGTCACAAAATTCACAAATTCTTCGAGACCTTCAACAAACTTAAAACTCCACTCCCCGTTGTTTACTCTCTCATACATCCACTTTCTATCGCTCCTCATCGGATCCATTTTCTCGCTATACCTTCAAAATAACAGCAGCTATCTTTTCTGGTGTGGAAAACCTAAAAATCCCACACAATAAGATATCTTTCTTCTATATTTTCGTTGAAAAGTGATGATTTATGTGTTTGAAATGAGAGAAGAATTGGAGAAGAGTGGAAGAAGAAAACTGCATTTTATGGTTCTCAGCCTGCAATATTACCGGCGTCTTAGCGACGCTATAGCGACGACCAAGAAACACAATCTCCGTCGAATAAAAGGCAACAAATACAAATACCGACGCCTTAGCGATGCCAATAGCGACGAATTTCATCGTATAGTGTGCATGTATTAATGTAAGAATTCGTCGCTATTTGCGTCGCTAAGGCGTCGCTATTCAGTGACCGTACAGTGCCCAATTGTTACAACTTCCGATGCATTTACGTCGCTAAGTCATCGCTTTGTCGTTGCTGCAGTCCCCTATATAAACGCACAACGTATCTTCGCACGATACGATGCGATTCGTCGCTATTTGTGTCGCTAAGGCGTCGCTATCAAGTGACCGTACAGTGCCCGATTATTACAACTTACGATGCATTTACGTCGCTAAGTCGTCACTATGTCGTCGCTGAGTTCCCCTATATAAACAGCCTGCCGCGACTCCCGTAACAAAAAAACAAAATCTCCTTTATAATCATAATAAAAAAATATGGTTCGTACTAAGTCCCAGGCACGACGTGGTAGTGGACGTACATACCCAAGACGGGGTCTTCAACCACCGGCACCTGCACCGGTTCCTCCACAACCACAAGCACCACCACCGGCTGACTCCTCCGAACCCAATGTGCAGGGGCCAAGGAGGCAAGAGGATCGCCAATGTAGAAATACAAGAGCTTTGGAAAACAGTAGAGAATATGAAGGAGGTGCTTAACTATCAGGATAAGCGTCTCCAGTACCTGCACACAAGGCAGATGCGCATCAAAGCCAAAGCTGCGCAGCAGAGACGCCTCCTGAAGGCGTGCGCGGAGAGTGTTGCTACTCTCTGTTCGGATGACGAACAGGAATGGCTCCTCTCCGCTATTCTTATAGATTTTTTTTTCGTTTTTTCCTTATGTATATTGTAATTTATAATTCTATGTTAATGAAATTTTTTTTCACAATCATTGCTTTCGTTTTCTTAATTTAAACACATGTTCAATCCCTTACGAATCTCGACGACGATAAAATACAGACGAAATGTGGTTCAAAAAAATTTAGGACGACTAATTCACCAACTAAACACCGACTATATACCGACGAAACTTAAAACGAAGAGAACCTGGTAACCCGCGAACATATTGAATTTAGCGACGATTTACCGACGAACTAGCGACGCACGACGTCTCTTCACACTATTCGACGCGTTTCGTCGCTACGGCGTCGCTAATGCGTCGCTACGGCGTCGCTAATGCGTCGCTACGGCGTCGCTAATGCGTCGCTATTCGGCAGTGTCCGCACAGTGCCCTATGGATACAACGTACGATGAATTTACGTCGCTACGGCGTCGCTAAGTCGTCGCTAATTCAAACCAATCGTCACGCCCGCACATATTCCCATCTTGATTAACGGTCGAAAAATGCGTCGCAGGTTTGTCGCTATGTCGTCGCTAAATTTACCTATTTATACCCCACATCCCATCCGTGCATTACATATAAACAAATTTATAAAACTTCAAAGTATGTCGCGTCGTTATAGAAGAACCCCACGGCTTGGAGGGGCAAACAGTGCACCTCCACAACGGCCTCCTCCTCAACCACAACCATCGGTTGAGCGGGAGGGTTCAATATCTGTGCATGACTCAATGCCGCCAGAGGATCCTCCCAAAGAAATGCTGGAACCGGATATCGACTACCGTATGCTTATAGCAAACATGCAGCAGCAGTCGAGGCAACTGCGCAGCGTGAATAGAAGGCTGCGTAAGTTGAAATCCAGATATTACAAGCTAAAGCGCCTCCTCAAAGAGTTCGCAGAGAATGTGGCGGCCACTCTTTCTTCCGATGACGAAGAGTGAACGGCCCCTCTCTGCCTCTCTTTTAGATTTCTTTTTTTAATTTTTCGTCTTCATAATGTAAATTTTTATTACTAAATGAATAAATTTTTTTTCCAATCACCGCTTTCTTTTTTCTTAATTCATACACGTGTTTATCCGTGTTTATGTTTCTGGAATTTTTGCGACACATTACCGAAGATATAGCGACGGAACATTACAAATTAAGTAGCGACAAACAAAAGAGACATAGTCGCGACGAATTACCGACAAAACAGCGACGACATTTTAACGAAATGATTGACCTAACTACTTTTTTGTTAGCGACAATGCATTTCATCGTATTTTCGTCGCAATTAACGACGAAAATATGTGTATCGCAATTTCGTCGCAAAATACCGACGAAACACCGACATACCCTGTTTCGTCGGTGATTTTTTTGTCGCTAAACCAAATTCTTTTTGTGGTGTGATTTTTCGCCACCGACCTTAAGGATGAGTGATGAGACCAAAATCCACCTGCTCGGATAAAGACAAGGCTCAAGTTAGTCAATAGCGGTCAACGTAAGGCCACCTCAGACAGTTGACTGGTCAGCCTCGGCCCTCATAATTCCATCAGCCTCGGCCCCCATAATTCCCGGCCAGAGGCCGAAATCCCCAAGGGGGCAGTCACCTTCAAGAATAGTTTGAGACACAATGATTAATACAAGGATCTGCTCAGCACTGGTAAGCTCCTGCAGCTCGTCTCAGCCAGAGTCCCGGACCCTTACCAGCATGATCATCATTCTCTGACTGACACTTAAGACCAAAATACCAAACTCAAGCTGCCCTAGCCAGGCCTCAGCGCAGCCATAGTGAGCTCGGCCAGGCCACAGCCCGACCATAGTGAGCTCGGCCAGGCCTCAGCCCGGCCACAATGCAACTCAGCCAGGCCTCAGTCCGGCCAGAGTGAGCTCGGCCAGGCCTCAGCCCGGCCACAGTGCAGCTCAGCTAGGCCTCACCCCGACCATGATACGCCAAAGCAGAGTCCCGCCGCACAGCAAACTTGACACCTTAGCCTGACACGGGGTGCCACGTGGCCTTCATGCATCCGAAGACTGCCAGACATAGCAGCCTCATATCTTCATCTGTCAACCACGCAGGAGAGAGTTGCCAGCACAGCAACCCCCTAGCTGCCACGCGGCTATCATGCAAATCAGAGGTGACACCCAGACGGCCAGGGGTCATGATTACATCCATTTTGGGACACTTAGCTCTCAGCTTCAACGGCTATAAAACAAGGGCTTCATCTACAGTAGAAGACCAAGTCTCTGGTAAGTGATTAATAGACTTCATCTGGGCTCGGCCTACACCTTAGCCGACCCACAAAACAGGTTTTAAACAGCCTTTATTCCAGCATAAGCTATACGCTAAAATGCCCACAACTGACTTGAGCGTCGGAGGGTTTTTTCCTTGGCAGCGCCCTTGGATCTCTCACATTAGCTTTCCCTCTCAGGCTCCAATGACGGACCCAAACGGAGAGCTGACGTCATACCACAAGGATCGTCCCCGATCCACCTGGTGAGCGATTCTGGGCTCATCATTTGGCGTTAGAAGGAGGGGCATGAACCTCTGTTTCCCCTAAAATAACCTTCAAAAGGCCTTCTAGGCTACCAGCCTATAGTCTGTCGTTCGGAAGATGGATAAGTATGGTCAGACGGGGGGCAAAAGACCTATGACCCCCAGGAGACATCTGCATTCTCCTCGACCTCTCTCTGGGGCATAGAGATCCCCACTCACTCTATTTAGATTTTTGGCCCAGTTCAGCTCGGCCTTATATTATTCGAAGATTAATCTTATCCAGACTTCTGTCTGGCTCAGCCTGTCTAATCGCCAGATATGAGGAAAGTTCTGTCGAAGCACCCCGACAAGGATAAGGTATCCGAGCAGGGCTCGAACACTTCACGGGATAGGTTTTCCTATAAGACCTCGGCAGGTCCGAGGCAAAAGCCCGTTAAAGGGTAAACCTATAAGACCTCGGTAGGTACGAGGCAAAAGCCCATTAAAGGGTAAACCTACAAGACCTCAGCAGGTCCGAGGCAGAGGCCCATTAAAGGGTAAACATATATGAACAAGTTTCACAAGTCCTCCAACATAGAGGGGCAGAAGTAAAGCATGACAGTATACATGCACCTCCTTAGACCTAGCAGGACTAGGCGTAATTGCACCGAAGTGCAAAACTTTGGATTGAAGACTTAGATCATTACTAAGCATCAGTCAAATTGAAACTCGACTGAAGCAGTGCAGGACTTATTTTTAGTCCATCTTTGATTCAGCTCGGCAGAATAACAGGTTTATTCTACATTTTAAAGCTTAAAAAGTTTATTTTTATAAAAACTGTCTGCAGACGTAAAAATTGTCAAGTACAAAGCCGACTTCAAGCCTCGGCCAGAACAGGTGGGGAAGTTTAGCTCAAAAATGAAAAGCTCTAAATGAAAGAGCAGAACAGCAAGATTCCTGGCCTCGGCAAATAAGAAGTCTGCCAAACACAGAGTCGACGCCAAATCTCGGCGAAAACAAGTTTGAAAACTTGGTGTCAGAACTATTGGCAAAGATTCCGAGAACAGAAAAGGAACCAACAACAAAGGTTTATTATTTAAACTCAACAGAACCAGAGTAAAAAGTATAAAGTTGAAGTATTGGGATCAGCAGATTCGGATCCCACCAGAATAGGCTAACCCATAGCAGCCTCATCCAACGTGACCCTAGTTCCTGGCTCAGCTGCAGGAGTATCCTCTGCAGCAGGCAATGCAGGGAGGCACCTCAGCCACTGCTTCTTTTATGGTCTTCTAGGTTTTCTTCCGAGCTACAATCTCGGCAACCTTGAATGCAAATGAACCGTCGCCAACTATAAGTCGACACGACGTCAACTCGATAGAACAGCACATTAAATACTCTGAATCGATTAGTCTGCCCTTCCTGTTTGGCTCGGCCAAACTAATCTGGGGGCAAAGTGATGAGACCAAAATCCACCTGCTCGGATAAAGACAAGGCTCAAGTTAGTCAATAGTGGTCAACGTAAGGCCACCTCAGACAGTTGACTGGTCAGCCTCGGCCCCCATAATTCCGTCAGCCTCGGCCCCCATAATTCCCAGCCAGAGGCCGAAATCCCCAAGGGGCAGTCACCTTCAAGAATAGTTTGAGACACAATGATTAATACAAGGATCTGCTCAGCACTGGTAAGCTCATGCAGCTCGTCTCAGCCAGAGTCCCGGACCCTTACCAGCATGATCATCATTCTCTAACTGGCACTTAAGACCAAAATACCAAACCCAAGCTGCCCTGGCCAGGCCTCAGCTCGGCCATCGTGAGCTCGGCTGTAGCGCCCCGCCCGAAACCAGGGTTCCGGCTCAGTGCACCTGCCGTACTCTACTCCATAGAGTACAAAGCGTCGATACTATACATGTACATGTCGACATGAATAATGAATCGATAAGCGGAAGCAACATAACATAAACAAATCTTCATCGACATGCACCGTACTATATCATAAACTGTACAATCATCATATACAGAATACTGAAATCATATATCATACATCATAATCCGAAACTTAATTCCTTCGAAATAATCTCTCAGTATGCTCTTCGTTATCAATGGTCTATCTAGCATGTCTTCAACGAGCCTGTATATTGATACCTGTTATCTGGAAAATTATAAATGAGGCAAGTATGAGCGATTGCCACCGACTTTTAATCGCTTAGCAAGTAGTCTTACCAGATACGACATGTGGATCATACATGGGAAGACGGGGTGACAAATCATAATAACCATACATTTTGAATATAATAAGCACGTCTCCTTTTTAACAAGTATCATATCATATCCGTAAAAACAGGTAATTAAGGAAGATTTCAAACATACATAGCATAACAGCATCTCATTCTGCTTAATCCGTAACATCATACTACATCTATACTTAACTCCTAATCCGTACTTATACCATCTTTGCCTACCTTACATGTACTACATTTTCATACTTAACAGTACCTTGTCCACCGTAGTGCTGTCATATACTTAAAGAATTCTTAATCATAACTCTAAGGTAACATGGTCATGACGTGATGCATAAAACATGACTTTTCATAAAATGACTTTTCATAACTTGACATGATTTTCATAACTTGCATAAAATGACATATTCATAACTTGCATGACATGACATTTTCATAACATGAAGACATAACATTTTCATCATTGGCTATAGCACTTTTCTTAAGAATAATAACACACGACATACCGATTGATTCCTCATATAATACATGTACGACATAATCATCATAACATATGTACATGTACCAACGGTGACGCATTATGACAGAGATCCCGTGTCCTAGACCCGGTGTTACACTCAGCCACATACGTAATCATATGCCCCTGACATCTACCACCCCGGTACCAATGTCACACTGGCGAACATAACATGATCGTAATCATGAACATAACATAACATAACATATCGTGTGTCGATGGAATCAATCGTCTCGCGTTTATTATTCACATGCGTATGAATTTTCAAAACATGAGATGTGACAACATAACTTTGCAAATCTTGTTTTCATGCAACGTGAGACTCGGTCAAATAAGGGTATCTTATCATACTACCACTAGTAACATTACTTACATACTTACAGTCTAATTATCATAACTTAACGAAATACCATAACCCTCCTTCCATAATATCAAGTCCACACATAGACTTCATAAATCATAACTTAAGTACTTAGGGCATAAACTTCCTATTTCCGTCAACATATCATCTAGGGATTTCATAACTTATATCTTAACATACACATATTCATATCTAATACATAGAATACAATTAACATGAAATAAAATCATTTGCCATAACATCATATTCAACATGCATATGATTCCATGTATATACAATATATACTTTTAGTACATATGATTGTTCTTTAAGTGTGTATAGACACAATAAAATATATATTATCATATTTCATAAATAGATACATAAATCATAATAAGGTCATTCTTATCATACTCTTAACATATATATTATACTTATGTATACAAGCATAAAATAAAATCATTTTATCATACTAGGCCTAGTGGCCGAAATATATATAATTTTATACATATATAAAATCATTTTATAATATAACATATAATGTTTAAAACTTATTTATTTTCATATCTTCATATATATAATATATATATATTCTTATGCATAATAAATAAATCATTTTTACCTTAATTGGCCTATGGCCGAATACATACATATACCATGAATACATAAATAATTTGTCTTATGATACATTAACAAAACATCTTAAACTTATTCATTTACGTATCTTAACATATGTAATATACTTATATACATATGTGTACTACATAATAAGGTTATTTTCTCATAAAAGGCCTAAGGGCCGAAAATAATCATTTATATATACATTTATATATATTTGTCTTATTCAAATTTACTCATATTTCATCACATATTATATCTTAACTATTGAAACATACTATTCATAAAATTAAAGTCAATCAATCCAAAAATTACTTAATGGCCGAATATATACATATTTGCTTGTAACAATTTATATACTCTACATATATAAGTATACAAGATATTCAAATGACCATTATTCATATTTAACATATATAGTATACTTATATGTACATAATACATATAAAAATTATTCATAATCACAAATAGAACATAAAGCCGATATATATATATATATATATAATACATATGTACATAATACATAAAACATAATACACAAATACTTATTTATTTTCTCTCTTTAAAATATATATTACATATATATACACATAAAACATATAAAATCATATTTAACCTTGAATTGTTCTTAAGGCCGAATTTACATATATATTTACCTAAAAATATTGAGAGATATATATGTGTGTAAACCGTGTGTATATATATATATATATATATATATATATATCTATACACCTATACATACATTTATATCACAAACCGTATATATATATATATGTATATATATATATATATATATTTATATATATATTTATATATATATTTATATATTTTCATACAAATAGTATATTTATTTATATGCATCTACACATCTTTACCTACATATATATATACATGTATATGTAGATCCGTATATATATATACATGTATAGATCTATACACTTATACATATATATATATATATATATATATATATATATATATATATCAACCTACATATTTTATAAAATACACCTAGTGTGTGTATATGTGCGTGTTTATATATATAATGTATATATATATATATAGTGTGCTTGTGTAGTATATATATGCATATATATCTATTACTCAAACATAGATTTAAACTTTCTTGAGAAGAAATCTTAAACATACTACATGATGATCCAACTTTGATATGAACATAAATACTTAATAATTGTAAAACCATGTAGGATCTAGGAAGAATACTTGCCTTGATTTACTTTCTTACTCTTAGATTGTGATTCCTTCACTTGGATTTGAAGAACATACTTCTCCTCCTTCTCCTTGGTGTATACGGTTATAATGCCCAAAAAGGAGAGTTAATGTACAACTTATGAAACTAATTATATGGAAGAATCAAACTTAAACTTTACAAAGTTCTTACCTTGGTTTCCTTTGATTCTAGATGCTACAACCTTCTTGAATCTTTCTTAGTTGATGGAGTGTTTATGGTACTTGATTTGAGTGATGTTGGTGTGAAGAAAGGAGAAGAAAATCTTCTCCTTGTTGAAGACAAAACTTTCGGCCACTATAGGGAAGAAGGGGGTGTTGGAGTGTTCTTGAGTTTTTCTTGGAGATAGGATGAAATTGGTTGGTTGAAGATGCAATTATGTGAGGGGTTAAAGAAGAAATAATATCCTACTTTTCTAAGGGGGGTGGCCGGCCAAGCATGGGGAAAAATGGGGTGGGAGACAACCTTTAGACAAGTATGGGTGTAAGGAATGAGTTTTATGACAAGATTCCTAAGCATGCTAATTTTTTTATGCTAAATGTTTACAGTGTGAGACAAGTTGTCTTCACCTTCTTTTTCATTTTCCTTTTCTTTTTCTTTCATGTATGTATTTTATTTTCTTTTATTTAAGGTAGTATAATATTGTTGTGTCATGTATTTCTTTTTGATTTAATTTATCCTAATAGTTGAAGTTGTTATCAACTAATTTATTTAAATACCTTGTATGTCCTATACAGTCATTGTCTAGTCCCAACCAGTCTCGTTATGTCCGTTAACTTACCTTAAGGTTATTTTTATGTGTATTTCTAACCCCGATATTTAATGTCGATGTCTTTATTAATTATAAATAAAAATTTAAAATTCCACTGCAATTTCATCAACATCGCATTTGCATTCTATTTTTATCATTTCCACTAGCCCGGGGTCTCGGGTCGTATCATCGGCCGGGCTGTGTGAGCTCAGCCAGGCCTCAGCCTGGCCACAGTGCAGCTCGGCCAGGCCTCAGCCCGGCCACGATACGCCTAAGTAGAGTCCTGCCGCACAACAAACTTGACACCTTAGCCTAACACGGGGTGCCACGTGGCCTTCATACATCCGAAGACTGCCAGACATCGCAGCCTCATATCTCCATCTGTCAACCACGCAAGGGAGAGTTGCCAGCACGACAACCCCCCAGCTGCCACGCGGCTATCATGCAAATCAGAGGTGACACCCAGACGGCCAGGGGTCGTGATTACATCCATTTTGGGACACTCAGCTTTCAGCTTCAACGGCTATAAAACAAGGGCTTCATCTACAGTAGAAGACCAAGTCTCTGGTAAGTGATTAATAGACTTCATCTGGGCTCGGCCTATACCTTAGCCTACCCACAAAACAGGTTTTAAACAGCCTTTATTCCAGCATAAGCTATACGCTAAAATGCCCACAACTGACTTGAGCGTCGGAGGGTTTTTCCCGGGACAACGCCCTGGGACCTCTGACGTTACCTTTCCCTCTCAGGTTCCAGTGACGGACTCAAATGGAGAGCTGACGTCATACCACAAGGATCGTCTCCGATCCACCTGGTGAGCGAGTCCGGGCTCATCAATGAGGACATCCGGACTAGTTTAATTTTCGCAATCCATCAACTGTTGGTGCAAATATATTTGTAAAGTTGGATTTAAAGGGCTAACATTCTTCTCGTAAGGCAACTTAAACGATTTAATCGTGTTCAAAAACGCTGCTAGTAAGGTGGATTTAAATCACAAGAACTAGACGCTCCTAAAATCATAGCTTTTAAAATGCCATCACCATGTAACATCTGCATAAAAATATGTATGCTAATACGAAAAGCTTGGTTTTATATCAAGTTGTAGCATTTTAAAATTTTAAGATACAAAACTTACAATTGCTTACGTCACTGAAAGTCAAATATGTAACTTAGGTTGTAGTAAACTTAGCATGCCATATAGTATGTATTAACAACCTAGATCACTCCAATGCACCATGTTCCTCTTACCGTAGCCTTACCCCACAACCACCACTCTAAACTACAATTAACTTTGCTAACAAATTTTAATATCTCTATAACTGTAGTGATACCGAAACAGTTTTTTTATACTTAGTAACTACCTAGTTCCTCATATACTCTACGTCCCACAATTCCTTTTTGTTCCGGCAGAGGACTTATATAACTAAATTGTAAGCTTACCTTCACTACATGGGTCGTTCTCTAATTTTTATTTATCATCTAACTTCGAATAGAGATATGTACTACTATCTAAGTCAATCCCATAGAAAGGTTTGCTTATCATAATCTCAACTGATCCATCGAATATCTCAACTGATCACCATCTCAACAAACATCCCCAAGAAATAAAATAACATCTCAAGTACATCAAATGTAAGAAACTTAAATTTATGCTATAAGACTCAATCTTAGGTAGCCTCGCCACGATTATTACCTGAAAATATATCGACATTAAGAGGTAAGCTTATGCATGCTCAATAAAAGATAGAAATAGTTTAATAATTTTCACAGTTTCTATCTCCCCATGTTACCATTCCCTAAGCATAAGCATAATATCATTCACTTCAGTTTTATAAAATCATAAATACGGATAGTGCATATAATACAAGCCGTCCTTTTCTTTCATTCCATCTTGCTTGGTTTCGTTTCCTAAAATCTTTTTGTTTCATTTCATTTTATTCACTTTCTTTTCATATATTCTTTTAATCTTTCCTTCACAAAAGAGAAACCATCATTCCTGCTTCTCATTTCGTTTAGGTACTTTGACATCATTCTTGTAGCGCCCCGCTCCCGAGCCCTAACATCGGGAACAGTGCACCCGTCGTATCTCACTAAGGAGAATACAAAGCGTCGAAACAATCTCTTACTTGTCAAAATGACAGAGAATTTTTTCTTCGCGGAAACGTAAGCCACAACATATATTAAACTCCAATAACCGTCATTACATTGCTAAATAAAAATTCTGGGAATGAAAATAGTAAAGTAGTATGTGGAAAATCCTCAAAATATAAATAAGAACAAAACAGCTGCAGAGTCCCCTCATATCCTAGTTGCAGCTCTCAACCAGCCCACTCTGCTATGTTCGTCCCGTCCTCAATGAAGATGTGCTCATAGTCCTCATCCGGCTCACCTGGGAAGTTGGGTGAGTGACAGAAATCACCCAGTAGATGCCCGCCTCAAACAAATACAAAACGTACATACCGAAATGATATAGCCACATAGCACATAAACATGATATAACACATAGCACATAACATGATATAACACATAGCACATAAACATGATATAACACATAGCACATAAATATAAGATAACTTGCATAAGATAAAGTAAATGCGGTAAGTAAAGCACTCCACATAAAAATGAGCAAGTACGTGATGCATGCTCAATTAACGTGTCACACGCAACAAGAATCATGTCATGCAATATGCCCTAGACCTATATGCAATGCATGATCCCGGGATTGACTGGATGCCTGTAGCCCGTGCACTACAATCCACCCTTGCGGATGCCCGTGGCCTGTACACCACGATCCACCCCAACCGATGCCCGTGGCCCGTGCACCACGATCCACCATAACCAAGTATCCATGGCCCGTACACCATGATCCATCATAATCACATACTCATGGCCCGTACACCATGGTCCACTCCACTCGAGCGTCTGAGACCTGTACATCTCAGCCCACTCCCAATGCAATGCACGTGCCATGAATGCAACAACAAAATCGCCTGGGGCCCGTACGCCCATCCTCACCAACTCCGGCACTCAACACTAATCGTCTAGGGCCCGTACGCCCATCCTCACCATCTCCGGCACTCAATATTTGGCTTCGTAAAATTTACGAATATTGGAAAGTAGTTATTTAGCATTCCTTTTATTTTTACTTAGCTTGTATTAATTTTCTAAAATTTTCTACTAATTTTCCCTTATTTAATTCCATTTATTACTAATTATTTTTAATTACTTACATTTCTCAAAATTCAAAAATTAAGTGGGAATAATTTAATTTTAAACTTTTATATTTTCTGGAATTTATTTAGAATTTTTTGATAATTAAATATATTTTTCTGGAATTTTAAACTAATTTTAATAAATTATTTATTATTTATTCATTTCAGAAATTAATTTCCAGATTTTTATTTTATTTTTCGGCTTGAGCCGGCCTGCTACCTGGTCCGGTCCGCTGGCCATCCGGTCCGGTCCGGCAGCCTGGCCGGTCCAACAGTATTTTTATTTATTTTTTATTTTTTTATTTCCTTCTAACCTCCATAAAATCTTCGTTTTAACTCCGATTGACCTCAAACCAGTTGCGTTGGACTCGTTATAACGAGACGAAACTTTTGAGAGTGGACACGTCATCACGTGTCCGGACGCGCCGTCAGGGGCCGCGCGTGGGCCCCACGCGCCACCCCCTGAAACGCGTCCGTCAGACCCGTTTTTTCGACTTTCAACCCAATCCCAACCTATTCCGGGCTAGATGAACTTATTCTAAGGTCAAAACGCAATTTTAAACTTCACTAAGTATGTAAATTCCAAATCTTTCGAGTTAATTCAAGGGTATTCCCACTCCAATTCAATCCTATCACCAAAATCATATACATACAAGTACATAGCAGCAATAAAAAATTACCTCATGTTATTCCAAATATAAACAAATACAATTCTATAATTTAAACAATTTAAAAACAAAGAGACCACATAAAATATATCATCAAAGCATGCATGGATCGTACCCATTTGAGGGGGAAGAGGCACCTACCTTTTTGACGAATTAACTTCCTACGCGGAATCTGTTCTCCACAAACCCTTCTTTTCTCCCTAAGGCCTTGAATAATTTTCTTGGAAAAAGACACAAAAAGATCAAAGTTGGCCTAAATGGCTTTGCTGGAGCGGCGCTAGGGTGCTGAGGCGCCACTCTTTTTTTTTGTTATTTGCTGGCAGCCGAAAAGGAGCATGATGATGAGTGTTTAATTTTTTTTTGTGTGGTGTATTTATATTTTTTTTATAGAAGAGTTTAGGATAAATTTGTTAGGTGTTTTTCCTTTCTAGTAGACTTACGATAACTACGTAACATATATCCAAATTTCTAAATCATAAGTAGTTTAGGACTTATCCTAATATATTTTTATTTATTTTTTTTCTTTTAAAAATAATGGTCGTAACATCCTACCCACCTTACAAAAAGTTTCGTCCTCGAAACTTGACGTACCATATTTGAAGAGCTGTGGATATCGCTCTCGCATATGCTCCTCAAGATCCCAGGGCACCTCGCGCTTGGTGTGATTAGTCCACTGAACTTTAACGTAAGGGATGACCCGTTGTCTCAATACCTGGTCTTTGCAATCCACGATCCTGATAGGAGTCTCCTTATATGTCTTGTCCGGCCAAATCCTCAACGGTGGTGCATTTAGAACATGGTTCGGATCTGGAACATATCTTCTCAACTGAGAAACGTGAAATACGTTGTGCACCTGGGCCAAGGTAGGGGGTAACGCTAACCGGTAAGCTAAGGTACCGACCCTCTCGAGTGCCTCATACGGACCAATGTAGCGAGGCTCAGTTTACCCTTCAAACCGAATTGTGAAACCCCTTTCATCGGCGACACCCTCAAGTAAACCTTCTCGCACACAGAGAACTTTAGGGGGCGACACTTCGAATCAGCCTAACTCTTGCTTCTATCTTGAGCAACCTTGAGTCTATCACGAATCATCTTTACCTTCTCCTTAGTTTGCTCAACTAGTTCGAGTCCGGTAATAACACGCTCATAGATTTTATCCCAATGAACGGGGGACCTGCACTTACGTCCATAAAGCGCCTCAAAGGATGCTATGCCTATAGCGTTGTGGTGATTGTTATTGTAGGAGAACTCAATTAGCTCGATCATACCATCCTGTTCACTTGGAGTCCACTGCGCACGCTCTCCACACGCTGTCCATCGGTATATGGATGAAAAGCAGTGCTCAATCGTAGCTCCGTTTCCAACCTTCTCTAGCAAGCTGAACAGAATCTGAAAGTGAACCTCAGGTCACGGTCTAAAACGATACTGACAGGTACTCCATGAAGACTGACAATATCATCGATGTATAGCGTCACCAATCTCTCCAAGGTCATGTCACTCGGTATAGGTAGAAAGTGAGCAGACTTCGTGGATTGATCAACAATCACCCAGATCATGTCGTTGTCGTTTCTTGTTTTAGGGTGCTCTACAACAAAATCTATTGTCACATGCTCCCTATTTCTATTCTGGTATCTCCAACGACAACATCAAACCTCCCGGCCTCTAATGCTCTGTCTTAACCTGCTGACAAAAGAGGCATCTCTCAATGGACTCAGCAATGTGTCTCTTCATCCCACTCCACTAGTAGTGATTCTTTAGATCATTATACCTCTTCGTAGCACCTGGATGAATCGACGACTTCTAATTGTGCGCTTATTTTAATAGCTCTTTCCTCAGGTCCTCAACATCAGGCACACACAACCTTCCTTGGTACCAGATATTGCCATCGTCATGAATCTGGAAGCCCTCAATCAGACTGGTCAATATCCTCTCTCGGATATCTCTGAGCGTCACATCCTCTTTCTGCGCCTCCTTAATCCACTCAATCAGAGATGGTGTAATAACCAAGGCCGCCAGAACATTAGCAGTGGAATCAACAATGTCAATATCAAATTCTGCCATCTCTTTCTCCAATGGTGTCTGTCTAGCGTGATTAGACTTTCTACTTAAGGCTTCTGCAACTCGGTTTGCCTTTCCGGATGATATTTAATGGTCAGGTCATAATCCTACAATAATTTAAGCCATCTCCTCTGACGCATATTCAACTCCTTCTGTGTGAATAGATACTTCAAGCTCTTATGATCGATAAAGACTTCGCGCTTCACACCGTATAAGTAATGGCGCCAAATCTTTAACGCAAACATCACCGCTGCTAACTCCAGATCATGGGTCGGGTAATTTTGCTCATATTGCTTCAACTGTCTCGAAGCATATGCGATAACCCTATCTCCCTGCATTAACACGCATCCTAGCCCATTCTTCGAGGCGTCGCTGTAGATGACAAATCCTTCAGTGCCGGAGGGTTATGCCCACACTGGTGTAGTCGTCAATTTCTGCTTCAACTCTGCAAATCTTTTCTCACACTCGGAAGTCCATACAAACTTAGTCTTTTTCTGAGTCAATCGACTCAGTGGTGCTGCAATCCTCGAAAATCCCTCCACAAACTTGCGGTAATAACCGGTAAGGTCAAGAAAGCTGTGTACCTCAGTGACGTTAGTAGGTCGGGGCCATTCTGTGACCGTCTCTATTTTCTTTGGGTCAACCGAAATACCTTCTTCAGAAATCACGCGGCCCAAGAAGGTCACACTCTTCAACCAGAATTCGCACTTACTAAACTTAGCGTACAACTTCTTCTTTCTAAGAGTCTTCAAAACCTCTCGCAAGTGTTCAACATGCGTCTCCTCATCAGGTAAATACACAAAGATGTCGTCTATGAACACTACCACACAATGGTCCAACTGCTCTCTGAACTCAGAGTTCATCAAATCCATAAAAACCACAGGTGCATTCATCAGTCCAAAGGGGCATTACCAGAAGCTCGTAGTGCCCGTATCGAGTGTAGAACGCTGTCTTTGCTATATCATTCGCCTTAGTCCTCAACTGATAGTAGCCTGATCGGAGGTCAATCTTCGAGAACACTCTGGCACCCTTCAACTGATCAAATAGATTGTCCACCCTTTGTAGTAGATATTTATTCTGTATCGTGATCTTATTAAGCTCACGATAGTCGATTCATAGCCTCACACTACCGTTCTTCTTCTTCATAAATAATACCGGTGCCCCCAGGGCGAAATACTAGGTCTGATGAACTTCCGGTCCAGCAACTCCTGTAATTGTTCCTTGAGCTCTTTTAACTCTGCTAGTGCCATCCTGTATGGTGCCTTCGAGATTGGTTCGCCTTCGAGTATAAGATCAATCTCGAACTTTGCTTCCTTGCTCGGTGGTGAACCTGGTAGCTCATCAGGAAAGCCATCCTTAAATTCTCATACCACTGGAATGTCCTCCCCTTTGTTTTCTGCTACTTCTGACCCTGTGGTGGAGGGGCTTGTGCCGGTGTAGGGCACACTTTAGCGTAATGTGTCTGTTTGCCACAATTGCATCAAACCTTTTTGAGCTCTCTAGCAATGATCTGTGTGTGAATAATCACAATGTGTATATACTGGGGGTGGTGGTCCAAATGCCTTGAGTGGTTGTGCCGCCGTCGCTGCGGGACTCTCAATCATCAATGGTCGAGATACCGATCCCTGACAGTGTTGTGGTGGTCTGTAAAGATTTCCCGTTCAGGTGGCAGCGCAGAATCTTCAGCAATATCTCCGATCTCCTAGGACGGAACTCCTCTCGCGGTCTCTTAGCCCTGTCGACCGCTGCAACCCTCTCGAGATCACCCTCGACCTCAAGACACACCTCCAACAACTCTTCAAAAATGGTAGGCTTGGTACAGATGATCAATAGCTGAATGCGAGAGCTCAACCCGGTCTTGAACTCCAGCATCTTCGCTTTCTCGTTATCCATGATGACGGGCATGTATCTCGCAAGTGCATGGAACCTCTCAAAATACTGGTCTCCCGTCATGGACTCCTGTGTCAGAAGCTAAAACTCCGTTATCCTCCTATGAATGACACTTTCAGGAATATAGTGCTTCTGGTACTCCTCCCTGAACGGGGTCCATGTCGGCGGTGGAGTCAGTCTGCGTGTCATGCCCTGCCACCATTGCTCGGCATCACCCTCTAAGAATGGTACAACCACATCAACCTTCAGGCCATCCAGAACCTGCATCAACCTCAACTGCTCAGACACATTCTTGAGCCAGATCTCCGCTCCTCTGGTCGTGTGGTACACCTGAACATAGGTATCCGGTAGTTATGCATCTCACGGTAGAAAAATCGAAGCCCCCTAGGGTGATGGTGCTGGTGGTGACTGCTGCTACTGTTGCAGGTGAGCCATCTGTATCTGCTGCTGGGCCACCAATGTAGTCAGCGTGGTCAGGGTATCTGCAAGGACCTGAGGAATGGTCCCCTGACCCTACTGATCATCGGCATCGTGTCCTCCGTTTCCAGCTGGCGGCTCGCGTCATGGAGGCATTATCCAGAATTTGAGTTCATGAGACGAATGCAGATTAATCCAAAGTAAGTTGAAGGATTGGACGCTTATAAACGGTAATTAAATAAGGAAAGCTCACCATCGGCACATACCTCTCATAACCAGATCATAACTTAAGTCTAAAATCTTCTCTTAAGTCTACTTTGTTTATTAGGGGCAAAATTGTCATTTCGCAAAAGATCATAACTTATGTCTAGTGATCTAGTTAATCCTGCATTTCCGAGGCGGATCTGAAGTCTGGTCTCTGATACCACCTGTAGCGCCCCGCTCCCGAGCCCTAACATCGGGAACAGTGCACCCGCCGTATCTCACTAAGGAGAATACAAAGCGTCGAAACAATCTCTTACTTGTCAAAATGACATAGAATTTTTTCTTCGCGGAAACGTAAGCCACAACATATATTAAACTCCAATAACCGTCATTACATTGCTAAATAAAAATTCTGGGAATGAAAATAGTAAAGTAGTATGTGGAAAATCCTCAAAATATAAATAAGAACAAAACAGCTGCAGAGTCCTCTCATATCCTAGTTGCAGCTCTCAACCAGCCCACTCTGCTATGTTCGTCCCGTCCTCAATGAAGATGTGCTCATAGTCCTCATCCGGCTCACCTGGGAAGTAGGGGTGAGTGACAGAAATCACCCGGTAGATGCCCGCCTCAGACAAATACAAAACGTACATACCGAAATGATATAGCCACATAGCACATAAACATGATATAACACATAGCACATAACATGATATAACACATAGCACATAAACATGATATAACACATAGCACATAAATATAAGATAACTTGCATAAGATAAAGTAAATGCGGTAAGTAAAGCACTCCACATAAAAATGCGCAAGTACGTGATGCATGCTCAATTAACGTGCCACACGCAACAAGAATCATGTCATGCAATATGCCCTAGACCTATATGCAATGCATGATCCCGGGATTGACTGGATGCCTGTAGCCCGTGCACTACAATCCACCCTTGCGGATGCCCGTGGCCCGTACACCACGATCCACCCCAACCGATGCCCGTGGCCCGTGCACCACGATCCACCATAACCAAGTATCTATGGCCCGTACACCATGATCCATCATAATCACATACTCATGGCCCGTACACCATGGTCCACTCCACTCGAGCGTCTGAGATCCGTACATCTCAGCCCACTCCCAATGCAATGCACGTGCCATGAATGCAACAACAAAATCGCCTGGGGCCCGTACGCCCATCCTCACCAACTCCGGCACTCAACACTAATCGTCTAGGGCCCGTACGCCCATCCTCACCATCTCCGGCACTCAATATTTGGCTTCGTAAAATTTACGAATATTGGAAAGTAGTTATTTAGCATTCCTTTTATTTTTACTTAGCTTGTATTAATTTTCTAGAATTTTCTACTAATTTTCCCTTATTTAATTCCATTTATTACTAATTATTTTTAATTACTTACATTTCTCAAAATTCAAAAATTAAGTGGAAATAATTTAATTTTAAACTTTTATATTTTCTGGAATTTATTTAGAATTTTTTGATAATTAAATATATTTTTCTGGAATTTTAAACTAATTTTAATAAATTATTTATTATTTATTCATTTCAGAAATTAATTTCCAGATTTTTATTTTATTTTTCGGCTTGAGCCGGCCTGCTACCTGGTCCGGTCCGCTGGCCATCCGGTCCGGTCCGGCAGCCTGGCCGGTCCAACAGTATTTTTATTTTTTTTTATTTTTTATTTCCTTCTAACCTCCATAAAATCTTCGTTTTAACTCCGATTGACCTCAAACCAGTTGCGTTGGACTCGTTATAACGAGACGAAACTTTTGAGAGTGGACACGTCATCACGTGTCCGGACGCGCCGTCAGGGGCCGCGCGTGGGCCCCACGCGCCACCCCCTGAAACGCGTCCGTCAGACCCGTTTTTTCGACTTTCAACCCAATCCCAACCTATTCCGGGCTAGATGAACTTATTCTAAGGTCAAAACGCAATTTTAAACTTCACTAAGTATGTAAATTCCAAATCTTTCGAGTTAATTCAAGGGTATTCCCACCCCAATCCAATCCTATCACCAAAATCATATACATACAAGTACATAGCAGTAATAAACAATTACCTCATGTTATTCCAAATATAAACAAATACAATTCTATAATTTAAACAATTTAAAAACAAAGAGACCACATAAAATATATCATCAAAGCATGCATGGATCGTACCCATTTGAGGGAGAAGAGGCACCTACCTTTTTGACGAATTAACTTTCTACGCGGAATCTGTTCTCCACAAACCCTTCTTTTCTCCCTAAGGCCTTGAATAATTTTCTTGGAAAAGGACACAAAAAGATCAAAGTTGGCCTAAATGGCTTTGCTGGAGCGGCGCTAGGGTGCTGAGGCGCCACTCTTTTTTTTTTTGTTATTTGCTGGCAGCCGAAAAGTAGCATTATGATGAGTGTTTAATTTTTTTTTTTGTGTGGTGTATTTATATTTTTTTTATAGAAGAGTTTAGGATAAATTTGTTAGGTGTTTTTCCTTTCTAGTAGACTTACGATAACTACGTAACATATATCCAAATTTCCAAATCCTAAGTAGTTTAGGACTTATCCTAATATATTTTTATTTATTTTTTTTCTTTTAAAAATAATGGTCGTAACAATTCTATACCAAAAGGAGTCGATGTTTCTACATATTTATTCTATTGGAATTCTTTTACTTCATTAACATCTACAAGTGGGTTAATCCTGCCTTCCACAAGAGGTTGGTCTAACCAGCCTACTTATCATTTGTCTTTCAACCAGAGAAGAGACCATTTGCCTTTTGTAGATTTGTGGGTCGATATAAATTTAACTTTATAGAGAAGATATATGATATATACATATAATATAAAACATAATTATTTGGAAGCTTAAAACATCATTTTTCACATGCTTTTCTCACTAAATCATGAGAAAAAAGACATCTCTCACGAAGCATTACTCAATGTAACATTCTCATCTTAACATCACTCTAACCTCATAAAACTTAACTCTAAGTCATACCTTAACATTGTAAATATTTAGAACTCAAAAATAGGTTTTCAGATCATTTTGAATCACCTCATTTGGAGACTAGAAGGCCGTTCGAGGCTTAAAACATTACTCGGAGATGCAACACACACAAGACATGATACATGTAACTTGGTGCTTTCAATCTGCTTGAAGACATATTCAAATTTGGCTTATAAAATATGAATTGTACATCTCCAAATGAGGTTTCCAACGCACTTTGAATCATCTCAATTCGAGTTCTACATATATGAATATAAACAAAACCATCACATCTTCTCAGAAGATGGGGAGCGTTTTCATCTTCTGTGAGGAGCACCCCCGACTAACTAAGAGATCATATTCTTTCTGTTTGTGGAGAGAGCTCCCCAAAAACTTCCGGAAGCACGGCTCAATGTCGTAGATGGCGTTTTTATACAAATTTTCATCCCCAAAACACCCTTAAAATACATACTAAACATCTTCATTCTATCCCAATCGAAATTAAGAGTCTCAAATACCATAAAACAACCTGAATTCATCTAAAATATATGGCAATTCATTTCCAAGTCACTGTCAATCCAATCCAAGAACATCACAACCTAGATTCCGTAAATATTCTATTCCGAAAGTTCGACACAATTGAGGTTTTGTTTTTTTTTTTTTTGGGAAATTGCCTCAATTTATCTCAAACAAGAAGGTAAAAACAACAAAAAAATTTAAAGAAAACCATCCGTTATGTTTAAACACTATCATGTTCTCAAGGTTCCTTCAACACCTTGAACTTCACATTCTTTCAAGATCAACATACCCTAAATTGAAAAAACGATGGAATTTTTCTAATTTTAGATCACTGCCTTGATTTATAAATCTAATTGTTAAAGTTACAAGGTTTTCATTCTGCTCTCACCTTCTCATAAGCTAGTTTCATATCTGGATTCTGATCAGAAAAAACATCGTTGGATCTCAAACGATTGTTCTTGGACAATCGAAAATTCTTTGTCATCGATAGAGTCGACTTTGAAGAGCGAGGGAAAATATGTCGATCTTTTAATTTCTTTTTCCTTTCTTCTTTTTCCAAATATATTTAGGAACTAATAACTCAACCTGGGAATTTTTTCCTTTTACCTCTTTCTTCAAAAATAATTTTTTGAGATGCTATAGCGTTGGTAATCTAGAAGCAAAATAACATCAAAGTCAATTGCATTAATAAATTAATTGAAATCAATACTTAAAATTTACAAATTAGTAAATACTTTATCTATTATAAAAATATTATCAAATAGACAAAGATATTAAAGTCAAAATAAAATAAAATAATACACAATATATAAATCAAATTAGAATGATATTTTTAAAACGACAATAAATATAACTTGGCTTGGATAGCAATCCAATTATTTAATTTCCTTCTATTGCTCTATTCATATGAGAAAATCTCACTTATTAGCCTAAGGTTTGGCCCATTACTCAGTTAGCAGCCTAACGTTGATGAAACTCACTTAACAACAACTCTTTTGCCGAAATGTCTCACTTGTAGCCAGGTGACCGTTGACCAACCGTTGACCAGCCGTTGACTTTCTCAGACCAACCAGAAGTTGACATGTGGCACCCTTTTTTTAATTAAAAAAATAAAATTGTATTTTTGAATAAATTGATTTAAAATAAATTTAAAAATTCTAAAAAATTGTAAAAATTAATTAAAAGATATTTTAAAAATCAAAAAAATTAGGAAAAAAAGATAAAAAAAATAAAAAAT
>AP025071.1:9993894-10015113 GCA_036186865.1 Eustoma russellianum
TCACACATAACGTTCCAACCACCCCCGCGTCCTCTCCCCCACCACCGCACACACCCTAAAAAAAATTTAAAATTTTTTCAATCACACACAAAGCTCCGACCATCCCCCGGTGATTTTAAAATTTTTTTGGATAGAGGTATTGTCTGCCTACCATTTATCCTCCCCAGACCCTAACGACAGCTTTTGCTGTCGTTGGGATATACTGGGTACGGATGATGACGAAGACTTGGAACTAATTGCAAAGGTATTTCAATTCTCATTTCAAACTAGGGTAATGAGGTAGTTTATAAGTTTCAATGGCCAGAAAGCATAATTCTCCGATGTCGTGTGCAAAAAAACACAAGAGAGTATATGAACAAATAGGAAAGTTCAACAAAAAGAGGTAGAAGAGCTGCAGACAACAAATTTGGCGAATAAATATAACATAAGCTTTTGGGTGAAACAGTACAACCAGATATGAACTCCAGGAAGTGTAATCCAAATCATGATTAACTCCATTAGTTCCCTGAAGAAACAGAAACGCGGGTTGGGGTGTGCGCGGGGGTGGGGGACAGGACGCGGGGGTGGTTGGGACGTTATGTGTGAGTTAGAAAAAATTTGAAAAAAAAATTCGCGAGAGGAGGGGGTGGGGGAGGGGACGCGGGGGTGGACCGGGTGGTCGGAGCATTATGAGTGGGTAAGAAAAAAAATTTTAAAAATTTTTTTGGCGCGGGGTGCGGGGGGTGGGGGGTGGGGGTGGTGTGGCGTGGGGGGTAGCTGGGCGGGTGCTGGGGTGTTAAGGGTAATTTTTTTATTTTTTTATCTTTTTTCCTAATTTTTTGATTTTTAAAATAATTTTTAATTAATTTTTATAATTTTTTAGAATTTTTAAATTTATTTTAAATCAATTTATTCAAAAATACAATTTTATTTTTTTAATTAAAAAAGGATACCACGTGTCAACTTCTGGTTGGTCTGAGAAAGTCAACGGCTGGTCAACGGTTGGTCAACGGTTGGTCAACGGTCACCTGGCTACAAGTGAGACATTTCGGCAAAAGAGTTGTTGTTAAGTGAGTTTCATCAACGTTAGGCTGCTAAATCAGTAATGGGCCAAACCTTAGACTAATAAGTGAGATTTTCTCCTATTCATATCATCACTTCCACATTTATTATTATTTTTATTTATTAAAAGAACGACACATAAATGGTCCATCCACAAACGGATACACCAAATATTCTCATAGAACAACTCGTAGGAAGGCGTTAGGTCTGGAATTTGCTTCTACCTCTGATTCTCTCTCTTCGCTCCTCCGTGGCTTCGTCTTTAGGTTATGCCGTGTTGTTCTCAGGTATCTATCTTTTAACTTCTTCAATTTTCAAAGTTTGGTATTTCCTTCGCTTGCGATCTTTAGTACGATTAGATCTGATTATTTGTTTTCAAATGGATTCCGAATTGTAAAACATGGAGGTGTTAGGATTGTTCTTTGTGTTGTTTTCTGTTCTTGCAATTTTGATTGCTTCTTCTGGGGAAAATTTTGTTGTTTTGATGTAGAGGAGGATAGAGTTCGCGATATTGTTATGTAGGCGAGTATTTTGGGAATGTGTAATTAGCGTTGGGTTTCTCGTCGTGAGAATTTCGTATACGTTTTTCCCCCCTTCTGATGGGTGGGTGGGGGTGTTTGGGAGCAATTTGTTGTTATGGATCCAGTACGTCATAGTACAATTTAATTTGCTTTTTCTTTTTCTTTTTCTTTTTCTTTTTCTTTTTCTTTTTCTTTTTCTTTTTATTATCAATGAGCTACCTGATTCTCGTGGAATTGTGTTTTAACATTAGGTTGATTTGTTCTCATGAACATAGAGGTTAAATGATTTTTGAGATCTTTGTGCTGATTTTATTGTTTGATTTCCTTTTTTTTTGGGTCTTGTTGAGTATCTGTGTTATTAATGATCAAGTAATGGTGGGTGGTGCTTTGCTTCTAATTTAAAAAGTATTTGTGCTTTATTTCAGTATTTGGTTCATTTCCCTCTAGCCCACCCCCCTTCTCCCTTCTTGCAATCGCCTGTAACTTCAATTTTTATTAACAAAAGCTTTGGGGTTTTTCTATACGTGGGTACTTATTTCCATGAGAACAGTGGGAAACTCCTCATACATGTATCTACTTTGGCTATGTCCTATTCACAAAATAATAAAAAGTGGAGTAGGAGCAATAACCACACCATCATAAATAATGAAAATAAAAATAACTAAACGAGAGGTGCAACCTTGGACTGGTTCTGCTGTTTCTTTTGTTCTTGCAATCTTTTGTCCTACTGGATGCAGCAATATTAATATCTTCTCAGTGACTCTCAAGGAATTTCTGTCGCCCGCTATTGCATTACTGAGCACCATCAGTTCTATATATCTTGGTATTTGTTCGCATTAGGTTCTTTGATTGATAATAAGAGTGGATTCAATGTTGAAGTAGTGTCTTTCTCTGAATTTGTTCATGGCATTGACCATCTTTTGTTGATGTTTCCTTCTGTCAGGTTGTATTTGGCTGCGATTTGAATTTTAATTTACTTAGGACATGGAGCCAGTCAGCCTGTGGTCAAATTGCGAAAAGTTTCGGGGTTTCTCATTCCAAGAAGTTCTTGATTGGCGGTTCTTCATCGTTGGAGACTTTCTTCTTGTTTCTTTTGTCAATTGTACTTAGTGAATTGCTTCTCATGAACAACCAGAGCAAGAGGCCAAATGATTACTTCTTCTGAGACAGCTGTTGGATGTATGTTCAACCTTTACATGTGAGCTCAATGTTTATTAAGGTTCAAGGGCTTTTCTTTCTCTTTTAGCTGGGTTGTCAATTTGATTTTATTTCTTGATATGGTGTTTGTAGTGCACTGCTGGTACTGCATCAATTTGAGATCCTCTGAAATCAATTATCCAAGGTATCCTTTCATTGTGCTTGGAGGCTGTCCTTGTTCATTATTATTGTTTGAGAACGTTCTGACTCGCATTCTGGCTTTTCTGATGGATTACCATTTGCAGGGCTGAAGAAGTCTGTTCTGAAGAAATTTCTATAGGAAAGTATTAGGTATAGTGTTGCACTCTGTGCATTTGTCATATTAGATGTTTAGTCCTTCTTTGTTGTGTTTTGGAATGTTGTGTGGCGTGTGGTTGATCTAGAGCTTGAACAGTTTGTGAGGGTTTAGAGGAGATAGGTATTAGAAGGGATGCAAAATATGCACCTAGGCCAGCTTCAAGGATGACATCTGTGAGCCAGATTGCCTCCTTGTGCCCTTTTACCAGTTTTGGACTTGTATCAGGATGCAAAGAGCGCGTTCCTCCTTCAGTGTTGCTGTTTCATCTGATAAAATGATCTAGTTTTCATGAATAAGGCTGTGGGTATATCTGTTATTGACATATCGGTTTGCCCTAGCGTTGAAAGCAGCAGAAGAATATTGGTGGATTTTCTGAATCAGCCACGTTATTAGCTTATATCAAGTTGATTGTCGTGTATTCAGTGCAAAGTTTCTACACTCTCGATATCTTGTTCCGACAAAGGATAGTGACTGCTGTTGGAATCTGAAAAATGGATAGGTGCGTCAAGAAATTTCTGTTTTGCACTCGATTGTTACTGTGATTTGACATGATACTTGCATAATGATTCAGGTACAAGATCATCAAAGAAGTTGGAAACGGTACTTTTGGTAGCGTTTGGAGGGCTTTAAATAAGCTGACTGGTGAAGTGGTAGGTGCCCATGTTATATGTAATCTGTAAGGGAATATTGTTCATGATGTTTTAGTCCATTGTTAGTGGTTTGTTTTGTAAGTGCAACGTTGGGTATGCTCTGCTTTTTAGGTTGCAATAAAAAAGATGAAGAAAAAATATTACTCGTGGGAGGAGTGTGTCAATTTGAGAGAGGTTAAGGTGAGTAGCTTGTCTCTCTTCCCTTGTACTTCAGCCTGTTTCTTCAATTGAAGCTAACTGGTGACACGATTCTATTTCAGTCACTCAGGAAAATGAGCCATCCAAATATAATCAGACTTAAGGAAGTCATCAGGGAACATGACATTCTCTTCTTTGTTTTTGAATATATGGTATGTTGCATCCTAGTAAATTATTGATGCTTTGTCCATTATGGTTATCTATGTATGACAAGGCCATTGATTTGATAACTTCCAGGAGTGCAATCTATATCATCTCGTGAAGGATAGGGACAAGTTATTCTCTGAAAACGAAGTAAAAAACTGGTGCTTCCAAGTTTTTCAAGGTCTTGCATACATGCATCAGCGTGGGTATTTTCACCGTGACCTGAAGCCAGGTAATTTTTGCATGCTGGTCTCTCATTTTAGTGTCGTGTATGTGAGAGCTACAACATGGTATCTATTGTTTCTCCTCTACATTGAATAATGAAGACTTTGGTGGTGGTGGTGGTTGTTTTTTTTCCAAGTTCACTTCGGTTGGAATTTCTGATGGCCAAGGGTGTGGCTTGCACATCAAATTTGGAGGGCATGCTATGAATAATTTGTTTCTTATGAACTTTCCTATGGTATCTTTGTCTATGCATACCATTTGAGGTTGCTAATTATCAGCTGGATTGTTGTTTTAAGACAAATAAGATGTTTATTGAAAGTAGGTGTGTCTTACTGATATAACGAAGTGTTCTACATTTATGTTGGCTTACAACTATTGAAACAACTTGTTTTGAAGGACTTAATGTATCTATGAAATTGGGGGAAGTGGTTTTGACTAACTGATAAATTTTACCACTACATTGTTTTCTGTATTGTCCAGAAAATTTGCTTGTTTCAAAGAACGTCATTAAAATTGCTGATTTTGGTCTTGCACGGGAAATCAACTCTCAACCTCCATATACTGAGTATGTGTCGACACGGTGGTAAGTCTCTTCCTGTTAATGTTCTATGTTTTAAAAACATTTGCGTCTTTTTCCGTAACTTTCTTTATATCTTGGGGATTCTATCATGCAGGTATAGGGCTCCTGAAGTGCTGCTTCAATCACCATCATATGGTCCTGCTGTTGGTGCGTACTGATCTATTCCGAAACATTTTGTCCTGTGACATTTTATATCTATTCGTGTAAAAAATTGAAACTTCAGATATGTTGCTGTCAACTAAGGCAGTTATCTTTTGCTTGTCAGATATGTGGGCAATGGGTGCAATAATGGCCGAGTTATTTAATCTTCAAGCTATATTTCCGGGTTCAAGGTATATACTCCTTTAAATGTTTCCTTCATCAAGAATGTATCCTTTGCACAAGAAGCCCTCCTCCATTTTGGACAATTGCATCTATCCATCAGTCTTACGAGCTCTCAAACAAACTTGGTGGAAGTAAAAGATTTTTTTTCCTGGGGTTGTAGTGAGTGCTTTTTTGGGGGTCAGGGGTGGGAATTGTGGGATTGAGGAAAACTGATGGTCATTCTTTTTATCTTTAATCAACAGATAAGAGGGGTTTCTGTGGACAGTGTTGTCTGTAGTGCGCCTATAGCGCGCTTGTAGCGCAAGATCAATCGCTACAAGGTCATGTAGTGTAGCAACCTCCTGCAAGCGCGGCCGAGGCGCACGTAGCACGCGAGGCGCACGTAGCGCGTGCTTCAGTAATTTCAGTTTTTTTTTGAAAAAATAGTAATTTCAGTTATTAAAATAAAAGAAAAGAAAAACTAAATAATAAAGCCTAAGCTACAATCCCATCAAATTATGTGTTTGATGATGGTTCATTATTGAGATGGAGCGCGATTAGTAAGGCTGCCGGTGTTCACGATCCTATTTATGACACTAGATCCACCAAAGTTGCTAGGGGTGAAGGTTCAAGTTCGGTAAATGCAAGTTCTCGTATGCTTGTAGATGAAGAAGAAGAAGAAACTGATCTTCTAGCTTCAGATGGAGAAGATAACAGGGATGAAAAAAATGAAGATTTTGTGTTTGATGATTCGGAATTATTTAAGTTTTATCTATGTTGGGAATCTGAACAATTGTTTTTATGTTCTATCTATGTTTCAATTATATCTATGCTTAAACTTTTTGAACAATTATGAAATTTTATATTATGTTTATAGTTGTTACCTAATATTTTAGTTTATTAGCTGTCTATGCGCCTCGGATGCGTAAAATTTGGCCGTCGCGCTACAGTGCGCCTCGCGCTATTGACAACACTGTTATGCATACTTTTTGCTCTTTGTGAGTAGCATTCCTCATTTCCTCTTGTTGTTTGAATTTCACAAGTATGGTATACCTGACTGTCTTTTGTTGCAGTGAAGCGGATGAAATTTACAAAATATGCAGTGTTATTGGGAGTCCGACAGAAAGTGAGTGGGGTGATGGGTTAGATCTTGCTAATGCCATCAACTACCAGTTTCCCCAGGTATGTACTGTCTGATGCTCTTTTGTGGACAAACTGCTCTATCTTTTTAGCTCCTGTTCTTGGTTCTGTTTTTAGAGGAAGATGGCTAACTTCTATGTTATGGGTTTTTTACATCTAAAATCTTAATGGTTGTAGTGAGGTAATCTGCAAGTGATTTTACCCTAACGCGCTAGCTCATTCATATGTTTCTATCAAGTATAATAGACAATGCTAGCCCATCAACTTACTCATATTTGCTAATTATGTTGGTTGATACTGCCTTTTTAAAGTTAGTTTTACTATGGCTGCATGTTCTTTTCCCTTTTGCTGTTCTATTTTCAAGTATCTAAGTTCTTGTGGCCATAACCTTACAGGTTGCTGGCATTCCACTTTCTGTTCTGATACCTTCTGCAAGTGAAGAGGCCGTTAACCTTATCGGAGTAAGCATTATATACATCTGATAGGAATTTTTTTTTTACTCGTAATACTTCTGGGGCATTTCCTAGAACTACTACGTGGTAGTCCTGGAAAGAAATTACTGACCCCCTTAGGTTGATGTAATCTTTTTTGCCACTAGAGATTGGTGTCTAAAGAGGCGTGTTGCATTTTGTTTGACTTAGACGCCTCAGCTTTATTACAAAAATAGTCAGAAGTAATTGAAAAAGGAACCATAATTAGAATAAGCTTTCTGACATTGCCTGCATTGATTATGTGAAGTTGCTATGTTCCTGGGATCCCTGTAAGAGGCCCACAGCGGCGGAGGCACTTCAGCATCCGTTCTTCAAGGTGACAAATTTTTTTCTCTTTCTATAGGTTAACTACTGCTACTATAAGTACTAATACGCGTGTTGGTTGATGTGCAGAGTTGCTTTTACGTCCCACCTTTTTTACGACCAAAGAAGTCTATTGCCAAGACGCCCCCTTCTGGTTCGTACTTTTAGGTAGTTTAATCCTTTTTTTTAAGATAACCATCTGCATACAGTCTTAAGACCTTGCGCCTCTTTAGTTGTTGCAACTGGAGCAAAGGCTACACTAGGGCAAAAAGCAGGTAGGAATTATTCAGGAGTTTTGCCTAATCTGAAGTCCAGCAACAAGTTATCACTAGAGCCTGTGCATGCGGGTGAGTTGCTGTTTAAATGCTTCTTTAGAACCTGGATTTACTGCTGGAAGTCTTAGTTTAATCTGAGTTATTTGGTTCCTGATATGCATTATGCTCTTTGGTCTTTTGCTTGATATTTGAAATAGGTTTCTCATTGTATTTAACCCTTGCTGTTACTCTACCATGTAGATGAAGGCATGTTGGACAAAATATCTTGTTTCAGATGTCAAAAGCTTTTCTATTGTGTCTTTTTAACTGGGAAAATAAGGGTCTTTGACTGTAAGTTGTGACTATAGGACTTGTGTCTGAATATCCATCCTGCACCTTCAAATCTCTCTATAGAGCATATACCCTGTCTGTATTTAGTTTGGTGAACTTTCATCTAGCTTCTTCATAGGAGTTCTACACTGTGACGTGGAAGCACTTTCAAGTTGCAGTAATTTAAGACCCGTAACACGAATGGATTTTCTTTTGCCCATAAGCACTTTTCAGACAATCTATAGTATTTGTTTGTTTCATTTTTAACCACTGCCTTTCATCCCCACAGTAAAATTGGATTTGGTTGACTTGGTCAAACCATGACCTAGCCTGTCATTCTGTCAGATTAATATGTTTGCAATGAATTGCTTAAGCCATGTTAGGGTGGGTATTCTGTATGCCGGTTAATTAAATTGAATAGAGTGCATGTTTCAGTCTATAAGTTATTCAAACTGTGCTGAGGCTTTGGGCTTGATTGATGAATTATGAATGGGTCACCAGTTGATTTGGGGGTACTAGCAATCACTGAGGTAATGCTGCTTGAAGGAGAAAAAGGATTGAAGATGAAGAGCTGTGTTTTAGATCAGGAAACATGTAGCTATAAGGGAGGTCGGTACAAGAGTGGTTTTCTTGTGATTGCTAGTTGGGATTACAAATGAAGTATAACTTTAGGAAGCAAGAAAAGCATGATCGAGATACAAGCACTTGATCTTGTGCTTTGGTGAAAGGAGATAGGTCAGCTACGTTTTCCCTACGTCTGTTACAAGAATTCATTTTGTCTGCTTTTTTTTTTTTGGATTTTACCGCATGACGTTTAGGTAAGTAAGAATGCCTTTTGTTTGAAGGGAAATCTGTATCTCCGTTTATTCGACACTACCAATAACTAACTTATTTCCCCCTCTCTCCGTAAAGTTGGGAATAGATTTAAGTATGTACTGTATTTGAAGACGGCTGTTTTTGCAGGTGTTCAGAGGAAGTTGGAGATGACTCAGGTACATATTCAACCTCTGTCTTATGTAAAAGTTGTAGATGTTTGGCATTTCTCTTATACATCGTTAGGATGGTGTTATTTCTGGTTTATGCTTTATGGTCTGATTCCATCAGGTTGTTGGTGGGCTGAGTGTCTTACACTGCACTTTCCATTTGTGTTTCGTGTTAGGACCAGAAATATTCAAAAACAATCCCTAAGCAGCCACCAAAATACTATCCTCCAGCAAAGAAAGTTCCAAGTAAGTTCAGTATTTTGTTTCACGTTTTATAATTTGGAATTGCTTGAGCTTTGGATAAACTGCCGGTGTAACTCTTTCCATTTTTCAATTAGACTTCTAATTGCTAACACGAACGCCAAATCAAACAAATAACTAGACAGTAAGGGTTCATGCTTGGTATCATCGTTAATTGCAGTTGCAAATCCTATGAGGAAGACTTTTGCTGATACAACTCAGAAACTCGCAAACATGGCAATCAGATCTGATGAAATGCCGAGGAAACAGCAGCAGCTTCTAGCAATGAAAGCTGGGGGATGGCACGCTCAACCTGATATGTTCCTGGGAAAATCTCAAGAGGTTATACCTGGAAGAACTATTTCGAGGAAAGTCGCAGGGTGAAGCCTATATAAACAGTGCGTATATTTCGTATGTTCTACGCATATTTTGAGTGTGGTTCCTTACCGTTGTTGGCCTGAATAAAGTTTGTGTTAAGAGTGGTTGCTCCCGCTTTGGCCTGAATAAAGTTTGTGCTGGGTACTCTTTGTAACGATTTGATTTGGCCGTGGAGTCGAATTCAGGTTCCTAAGATCAGGGATCCAAATATGCTAATCTTATAAGCATGTCTAAACAGTTCTTGTAACTTGAGTTTCTTATTGGAACTGAATTAAAATTTTAAATAAAAAGATGCATGGTGGTTTTTTCGGCTGGTCCGGCTGGGTTTTCAGAACATTGATTACAAGTAAAATGGGAATTACGTTTATTATTGATTTCCCTTATGTGCAGATAATACGAAAGCGTGAAAGCCAACACTTTCTCAGCCATCATAACGCTAAAGTTGGATTAAAAGAAATAAAAGTCTAATAGCTAACGTCAAATAAATGTGACAATAATGGCAACGAGACACGGGAAGAGGGATAGGGCATGCGGATCCCAACAACCAACTTTCTTTTTTCGGGATAGGGAGAATCGACCTAGTGAATATCTTTCTTTCCATATTTGAATATAAATTTATTTGGATTTTTTTTATCACACGAGGGCATTTCGGAAACAACAGATTTCATCCGTATGGTTTGGCCGAAGTTGGCCGGTAACCACTTTAACCCAAACCACAAGGGAAGTAAAGGTCTATTTTCAAACCACAGAAGGGTTGTTGACGAATTAGCCAAACCATAGGGGTTGTTGACGAATTAGCCAAACCATAGGGAGGTAAAGTTAATTTTCCCTTTGGGATATAACCAATTGCGGTTCTTCACCATCTCTAAGATAATAATTCAAAACTAGATTACTAAATAAAAGATGGTAGAGAAAAACATCTATGAAAATGGTAGTTCCTACTAATCCTATTCTGGGTAAAGAAATTAAAGTATTATGGAAGGATACCTATGTACAAGTAGTTGCCCTCTAATTTAAAATTTCCATACTGAATGCAATTATACGTTAAATTAAAATTTTAATTCTTCCATCATGTAATGTTGTCGTACCGTGCGTACAGAAAACTCTTACTATTGATGGTAGTTGCGACGTATTGGACTAGTGAGTTTGTCGCATTTGTAGAGATTTATTTATTGATTTGGACATCTCTTAGACGTGTGACGGTGTCATTAATTTTCTACAATGGACGATCCATGCGAAAAACTAGTACTATATATCATGTCTTGGGCTACCAAAATATGCAAATCCGTTGCCGACATTATCGCAGCAAATAATAAGATATCTTAAATCCAACATTCTATATTTGGACAACTTGAGCCCTCGAATAATCTAGTCCCAGACTAGCAGGCTACTTTTTTTCACTGTTATGAATCCGCTAGCAGAAAATCGGATGGAGATGTTCTTCTTAACTTTTTCTTTCAATTTTTTAAGAAAAATATTTATAACACACACTTGAACATGTAATATATTGAATCAGATGTTGGAGGAAAATTTATAAATGAGTTTGTCCAAAGTTGGTGAGCAACATACTTTGAGCTTAATTAAGATTAGTTTTCGTTAATCAAAAAATGAAAACTAATGAATCCTAAATTATCTACGTGATGAGTAGATGATTTTAGGCTTTTGAATCACTCAATTTCGATATCGGGTGAATGAGAAATTAATGCTCAAAGTAGGAATAAAAATTGGTTGCAAATTGGAAAATTGGTGATGTGGCTTCATGAGAAGAAGACACATCACCTTTTTGCAAATATACCACATTGGCAAATTGAAGGGAAAATGCCACCAAATATAGTGCTAGGAGAGACACTTTAGATGTGCCCTAAGGGCATGAGAAGTTTTTGACCGGAGGGAAGACCTAGAAAGTGCCACACGCGCGCCGCCCGCCCGCCCGGCTCGGCTCGGGCTCGTGGCTCGTGGCTCGCCCGCCCGGTTATTATCCTTTTGGATAAATTTTCTTTTAAAAGAAAATAATTTACTTGATCCTACGGTTATGATTTAATCCTACGATCTAACGGCTCAGATTGAGCTGACAGTTTTAACTCACTGATTCCTCCCAGTCGTGGGATAATGGCCGAGCTGAGACAGTCGTGGGGTGCGTGGTGAACGTGGGGTTACTGGCCGATCAGTGCGGTCGTGGGTTGCCGTAACCTCCAAGAATTCCCTCTATAAATAGAGGCAGTACACTGCTTCTGCAGATACATAAATTTTCCTTCTCTTCTCCTACTGCATAATCCGTTGCTGCATATTGCATACACTGCTGCTGCATTTCATCCATTTGAGGAAGTCAGAACATTTGTCAGGTTCGTGGAGTTTTTACGTAGTAGTGCCACTCGTATGAACTGTTAGCCGTTGTATCCTGGGAGACGTTTGCAAATTTTCGGTTGGGCACAGTATACCGGAGCAATTCGTCTTAAGGACAGAGTCCTGGACTCGCCTCGGTCCCTATGTTGAGCTCATCCCTGTGTTGAGCTCGTCTCTGTGTTGAGCTCATCTCTGTGTCGAGCTCTTCCCTATGTTGAGCTCATCTTTGTGTTGAGCTCATCGGTTCGGCTCATCCCTGTGATGGCAATTTGGCTCATCACTGGGATGACCTCGTATTTCATCTCGGCTTATCCCTGTGATGGCATTTCGGCTCATCACTGGGATGACCTCGGATTTCATCTCGGCTCATCCCTGTGATGGCACTTCGGCTCATCACTGGGATGACCTCGGATTTCATCTCGGCTCATCCCTGTGATGGCAATTTGGCTCATCACTGGGATGACCTCGGATTTCATCTCGGCTCATCCCTGTGATGACACTTCGGCTCATCACTGGGATGACCTCGGATTTCATCTCGGCTCATCCCTGTGATGGCAATTGGCTCATCACTGGGATGACCTCGGCCATTCATCTCGGCCATCACTGTGATGGCACTTCGGCTCATCCTTGTGCTTTACAGAATGTCAGTTTCGTTCTCTAATAAATCTGAGTTTTTGTATGTAGACAACAAACTTAAGACGAATTACTGTTTTGTACCGATTTATTTACAGTATTCTGTTGGTATACTGACTTCTTGTTTCATGATTTGTCAGAAATTGAAACGAGATGGAGAACGAAAGCTCTAACTCGCACATCGGCGCTGAGGAACAGAACACTGCTGTTCCAATCGCACCTACTGTTGCTGCACCCATTCCTGCACCTGTTCCTGCTCCTGGACAGGTTGAGAAGCCTGAGAAGTTTGGAGGCAGTTTCTTCAAACGCTGGCAGCAAAAGATGCTGTTTTTCTTGACAACATTGGGCTTAGCAAAGATGCTGAATGAAGATCCTCCGGAGGTGGTTCCGGTTGAAGATCCGAATCTGAACATGCAGAACCATTTGATGGCTGAAGCATGGAATTTTAACAATTATGTATGCTTGAGTCATATTTTGAGTTGTTTAGATAATTCATTGTATGGACTGTACTGTACTTATAAAACTGCAAAGTCATTGTGGATGACCTTAGATAAGAAGTACCGCACGGAGGATGCCGGTACAAAGAAGTTTGTCTGTTACGACCCGATATCCCGGGCTAGTGGAAATGATGAAAATAGAATGCAAATGCGATATTGATGAAATTTCAGTGGAATTATAAATTTCTATTTAGAATTAATAGACATCGACATTAAATATCGGGGTTAGAAATACACATAAAAATAACATTAAGGTAAGTTAACTGATATAACGAGACTGGTTGGGACTAGACAATGACCTTATAGGACATACAAGGTATTTAAATAAATTAGTCGGTAACAATATAAGTCGATAGAGATAAATCAAAACGAATAAAAATACACGATACGATAACTACAATACACACTAGTATCATATTTTCTTTCACTTTATCCTACATGGCAACAAAAGACAAACCCTCTCCCCATTTTTTCCCCATGGCCGCCCCACCCCCCTACACAAGTGGGAAGAATCTTTACTTTCTTCACATGGCAAACCATGTCAACCTTTACTACACACCCCACTTCCTTTCACTTTTCTTCCATTATTCCAACATGCTCACAAAACAAATAATTCTTTTCCCCTTTCCTTTTGAATTTTCGGTGAAGCACCTCAAGAAAGGAGATAATTTTGCTTTTCTTTAATTTATTACACCCCATCATTCCTTTACTTTACAATATTCTTCTACTTTTATTAAACAAAGCAAACCACTTCACAAATGAATTCTTCCACCTTATTTTGCTCTACTTTTCGGTCATGGATGTGCAAGAAAGCACATTTGATACTTATTTATTTTATACACCAATTATTCATCTCCTTGCTACAAGAAAAACACTCAAACCCATTTCCTTCCTAGAACTTTCGGTCAATACATTCAAGTGGAGCAAGAAGAATGCTTTTCTTCATATCTACACCAATAACCATTCCTACACTAAGGTTAGACAAATTCCCATCATTCAAGAAAGGATCCAAGAGGTGTAATGTTTGGAATAGAAGGAAATCAAGGTAAGAAACTCCATGAACTTAGGCTAAATTCTTCTATTTTCTTTATCTTCATAAGTTGTACACTAACTCTCCTTTTTGGGCATCATAACCGTATACACCAAGGAGAAGGAGGAGAAATGTGTTCTTCAAATCCAAGTGAAGGAATCATCATCTAAGAGTAAGAGAGAAAATCAAGGCAAGTATTCTTCCTAGATCCTACATGATTTTACAAATATTAAGTATTTATGTTCATATCAAAGTTGGATCATCATGTAGTATGTTCAAGATTTCTTTTCAAGAAAGTATAGATCTATGTTGAGTAATAAGTATATATATATATACACACACTATATACACGCACACTATATACACATATATACATTATATATAAACACGTATATATATACATATTATAAAATATGTATGTTGATATATATATATATATGTATAAGTGTATAGATCTACATATGTATATATACGGATCTATATATATGTGTATACATATGTAGGTAGAGATGTGTAGATACATATAAATAAACATACTATTTTGTATGAAAATATATTAATATAAATAGGTATATACGGTTTGTGAATAGGTTAAAAAGAGAAAATGAATACGTATTGGTGTATTATGTATTATGTATTATACACCTATATATTATATATATATATATATATTTCGGTTTTATGTCTAATTATGATTATGAATACTTTTTATATGTATTATGAACACATAAGTATATTATATACATTAAATATGAATAATGGTATTTAAAATGACTTATATGTATCTATATATGTATAGTATATAAACTATTGCAAATATAAATATACATTTCGGCCACTAGGCCTTAAATGACAAAAAGTGATTCCAATATATTTTTATACAAATATATATATATATATATATATATATATGTATATATGATGAATATGTTAAGATATGAAAATGAATAAGTTTTGGACATTACATAATATATCACAAAATGACTTATATATGTATATATTATGTACATATATGTTCGGCCCTTAGGCCTTAGTAACAAAGATGATTTCATCATATTTTATAAGTATATATGTATATATGATGAATATGTTAAGATATGAAAATGAATAAGTTTTGGATATTATATAATATAGCATAAAATGATTTATATATATATATATATACACCATGTATATATGTTCGGCCTTTAGGCTTGGTGACAAAATGATTTTATTATATTTTTACACAAATACATATGTATATGATGAATATGTTAAGTTATGAAAGTAAGTTAAGTATGTAAATTATGTATTAAGTTATGAAAAGTATGAAACATAAATAGGCCATATTTATGTATGTGTAAATATAAGACTATTAACTTTTACAATGTATGTACATGATATGTTACATGTTATATATGCTAACATAGATAGGTTATGATAAATGTAAGTTATGAAATCTTAGATGAAATGTAAAGTACTTAGAAATTTTCATGATGCAGGCATTTAAGTTATGAATTATGATATGCATGTATGGAATAGATGCTACCAAATTCTTGTGTGATGATAAAAGAAAAAGGGGGCTGTTTTAGAATGATGGCCGAATGGTACTTATTTGTAGATGAAAATGGTATTTTGTTTAAGTTGTGATATGTAGAAGGAAATTAAGTGAGTGATGTTACTAGTGGTAGTATGACAAGATATCCGTATTTGACCGAGTCTCACGTTGCATGAAAACAAGATTTGCAAAGTTATGTTGTCACATCTCATGTTTTTAAAAGTTCATATGCATAGGAATAATGAACACGAGACGAATGATTCCGATGAGACACGATATGTTATGTTATGTCATGATCATGATTATGTTATGTTATGTTGAAGCGCTGTCCTGACATCGGGACCGGAGTGGTAGGTGTCAGGGGCCCATGTTTACGTTATGGTTGAGTGTAACACCGGGTCTGGGACACGGGATCTCAGTCATAATGCGTCACCGTTAGCACATGTGCATATGATTCATGATGTTATGTCGCACATGTACTATATGGGGAATCATTCGGTATGTCGTGCGTTATTATTCTTATGAAAAGTGCTATAGCCAATGATGTAAATGTTATGTCTTCATGTTATGAAAAAGTCATTTACGCAAGTTATGAATATGTCATGTTATGCAAGTTATGAAAATCATGTCATGATTACGAAAAGTCATGTTTATGAAAAGTCATTTTATGAAAAGTCATGTTTTATGCATCACGTCATGACCATGTCACCTTAGGGTATGATTAAGAATTCTTATATGATAGCATTACAGTGGACAACGTAGTGTTAAGCATGAGAATGTAGTACATGTAAGATATGCGAAGATGGTATAAGTTATGGATTAGAAGTTAAGTATGGATGTAGTATGATGTTACGGATTAAGCAGAATGAGATGCTGTTATGCTATGTATGCTTTGAAATCTTCTTTATTTATCTGCTTCCAGTTTACAGCAGTTTATTGATATGATATGATACTGTACTTATTAAAAAGGAGACGTGCTTATTATACTCAAAATGTATGGTATTATGATTTGTTACCCCGTCTTCCCATGTATGATCCACATGTCGTATTTGGTAAGACTACTTGCTGAGCGATTAAAAGTCGGTGGTTATCGCTCATACTTGCCTCATTTATAATTTTCCAGATAACAGGTATCAAAATACAAGCTCGTTGAAGACATGCTAGATAGACCATTGATAACGAAGAGCATACTGAGAGATTATTTTGAAGGCATTAAGTTTCGGATTATGATGTATTATATATGATTTCAGTATTCTGTATATGATGATTGTACAGTTTATGAGGTAGTACAGTGCATGTCGACGAAGATTTGTTTATGTTATGTTGCTTCCGCTTATCGATTCATTATTCATGTCGACATGTACATGTATAATATCGACGCTTCGTACTCTATGGAGTAGAGTACGGCGGGTGCACTGAGCCGGAACCCTGGTTTCGGGCGGGGCGCTACATTGTCGTTGGCAAATTTCTTGATTTTAAAATGTCAGATTCCAAGACTGTTGTTTCTCAGATTTAGGAATTACAGATGCTGGTGGCCGAAATAGAAGAAGAGGGCATGTCGCTCAGTGAATCTTTCATAGTGGCGGCTGTGATTGAGAAGCTACCTCTTTCGTGGAGGGAATTTAGAAGCTATCTCAAACACAAGCGAAAGGAAATGACATTGGAGGATCTGATTGTTCGACTCCGTATAGAGGAGGACAATCGTAGATCCGAAAAAAGGCCAAGTTCGAGTTCTGGTCATGCTAAAGCTCATGTCGCAGAGGCGACGAAAAAGAAAAAGAGAAATCCTGTCGGAGTGAACACTAAAGGCAAGAAAGTTGCCAAAAAGTTCACTGGAGGAAAATGTTATAACTGTGGAACTCAGGGGCACCGCAGTGTTGACTGCCGTAAGCCCAAGAAAAAGCAGGAAAAAGCGAAAGCCAACCTTGTCAGTCAGATGGATGATCTGGATTTTTGCGCTGTTGTTTCTGAATGCAACGCAGTTGGAAATCCTCGTGAATGGTGGGTGGACACTGGAGCCACTCGACATGTCTGTACAAACAGGGCAATGTTCAGAGACTATTCTCCGGCAAAGAATAATGAAAAGCTGTACATGGGGAACTCTGATAGCTCGAAGATTGAAGGTTCGGGCAATGTGATTCTGAAGATGAATTCAGGAAAGGAATTGACTTTGCGAGATGTATTGCACGTTTCTGACATCCGCAAGAACTTAGTTTCTGGAGCTTTACTAGTCAGTCATGGTTTTAGACTAGTATTTGATTGTAATAAATTTATTCTGAGTAAGAATGTGGTATTTCTGGGGAAGGGGTACTTGACCGACAACATGTTCAAACTTAGTGTGATGACTGTTGTACCCAAGAAAACTTTGCCCAAAGAGGCCAATAAGAATGCTTCTACTTCTGCTTATATGCTTGAGTCTTCTTGTTTATGGCATTTTCGTTTGGGACATGTTAATTATAAGTCAATACAAAGGATGATTAATCTTGACTTATTACCCAAACTGAACATTAATAAAGAAAAATGCCAAGTATGTGTTGAAGCAAAAATGACAAAGACAACATTTCCTTCAATAGAAAGGAACACTGAACCTTTGGATTTAATTCATACTGATGTGTGTGATCTAAAATTTGTGCAAACAAGAGGTGGTAAAAAATATTTTGTAACTTTTATCGATGATTGCACACGATACTGTTATGTCTATTTGCTAAGTAGCAAAGACGAGACCCTTGATGCTTTCAAGGACTATAAAAATGAAGTTGAGAATCAACTTAGCAAACGAATTAAAACAATTCGTAGTGATAGAGGCGGCGAATATGATGCACCGTTTAATGAATTCTGTTCAAAACATGGCATTATTCATCAAACGACTGCACCATATTCACCTCAATCGAATGGTATTGCTGAACGCAAAAACCGTACTCTGAAAGAGATGATGAATGCTATGTTGATAAGTTCGGGTTTACCACAGAACTTGTGGGGGGAAGCAATTCTCTCAGCCAACGTCATTTTAAATAGAATTCCACCTAAGAAGATGGATGAAACCCCATACGAGCTTTGGAAAGGCCATAAGCCTAGTTACAAATACTTGAAAGTGTGGGGGTGTCTGGCGAAGGTTGCAGTACCCAAACCAAGACAAGTTAGAATTGGGCCTAAAACAATTGACTGCATATTCATAGGATATGCAACTAACAGTAGTGCATATCGATTCTTGGTGCACAAGTCGGACATTCCTGACATACATGAGAATGTGTCATGGAATCAAGAAATGCAGTGTTCTTTGAAAATGTTTTTTCAAAGAAAGACGAAAACAACGAAGAAGCAAGCACTAGTAAGCGAGTGCGTGAGACGACTCCTCAAGAAATTGAGGAACTGCGTCAAAGCAAACGAACTAGAATACCAACATCTTTTGGACCAGATTTTCTAACATACTTGGTAGAAAACGATCCAAGAACCTTTTCTGAGGCGATGTCAACTCCAGAAGCTCCCTTCTGGAAAGAGGCAGTAAATAGTGAGATAGAATCGATTCTTCAAAATCACACTTGGGAGCTGGTTGATCTTCCACCAGGAAGTAAACCACTCGGATGCAAGTGGATCTTTAAGAAAAAGCTTAAAGAAGATGGGTCTATTGACAAATACAAGGCCCGGTTGGTAGCTAAAGGCTATCGACAAAAGGAAGGCTTTGACTTTTTTGATACCTACTCACCGGTAACTAGGATCACTTCAATAAGAATGCTAGTTGCTATCGCTGCAGTCTATGATTTAGAAATACATCAGATGCATGTGAAGACTGCCTTCCTAAACGGTGAGTTAGAAGAAGAAATTTATATGGAGCAACCTGAAGGGTTTGCTGTACCAGTGCAAGAGAAAAAGGTGTGTAAACTTGTCAAGTCTTTGTACGGACTTAAACAAGCACTCAAACAGTGGCATTTGAAGTTTGATGAGGCAATGTTGTTAAATGGCTTCAGGATCAACGAGTGTGACAAGTGTGTGTACATCAAGAACACACCAGACGCCTATGTGATAGTGTGTCTATATGTAGATGACATGCTCATCATGGGCAGTACTCGTGACATCATTTTGAATACCAAGAAGATGTTAACACGAAATTTTGATATGAAAGATATGGGGGTTGCCAATGTTATTCTAGGAATTAAAATTTCTCGGATAACTGAAGGCCTCGTTATGTCACAAACTCACTATATTGAATCTGTTCTCAAACGATTCAGTATGTTTGATACAAAACCAATAAAGACCCCACTAGACTTAAGTGTACACTTAAGAAAGAACCGAGGTAAACCTGTAGCTCAATTGAAGTACTCACAGGTAATAGGAAGTCTGATGTACATAACAAACTATACAAGACCAGACTTAGCCTGTTCAGCAAACAAATTGAGCAGGTTTACGAGTAATCCAAGTGAAGATCATTGGAAAGCTCTAAATAGAGTGATGAGGTACTTGAAGTACACAATGAACTTTGGATTACACTATACAAGATATCCAGCAGTATTGGAAGGATATTGTGATGCGAATTGGATATCAGATAGCAAGGACTCTAAGTCCACCAGTGGATATCTATTCACTGTTGGTGGAGGTGCCGTGTCATGGAAATCTACAAAACAAACGTGCATAGCTCGGTCCACTATGGAAGCCGAGTTTATAGCACTAGATAAAGCTGGAGAAGAGGCTGAATGGCTTCGAAATTTCCTAGAAGATGTTCCATGTTGGCCTAAGCCAATAGCTCCTATCAGCATACACTGTGATAGTCAGTCTGCTATAGGACGAGCACAAAGCAGCATCTACAATGGTAAGTCTCGACACATACGTCGGAGACATAATACCATTAAGCAATTGATCTCTAATGGCGTGATTTCCATTGATTACATAAAATCAAAGGAGAATCTTGCGGATCCGCTTACAAAAGGCTTGCCTAGAGATCAGATGTCAAAATTGACAAACGGAATGAGACTTAAGCCTACTACGCAAGAGTCTTTGTAACGGTAACCCAACCTTGTTTGACTGGAGATCCCAGGATCTTGGTTCAATGGGACAACCAAGTTATGAAGATTCAGTTTAGCACTTACTCATTCCGCTACATAAAAGTGCTGTCTGCAGAGAATATTTAGGGTAAGGTAAAGCTTTTAATGATGTCCTATATCTTGACTCACCAAGTGGGGTATGGCAGAATGCTCCTGATAGGAATCACCTATGTAAGTGTGAAGTGGGGCCGCTTCTATGAGAATTCTGTGAGGCAAAGAAATCTCTAAAACACTTTCTGAAACCAGGTTGTTCATGGCCAAAACGAACACAACCATGAGAACCAAAAAAAAAAGTGTTAAAGGAAATGTTGTGTGAGTATTGTTGTCTAGGTTCACAGCAAAGGCTGACTAGTTGAAGACATCAAGTCACTACTTAGCCGAGTGAATCCGATGGTACATCACTACGAAAGGTTCAAAGCCAGAAGCTACCTCTTCTGATGCAATATTTTCTTGTCTGACTTCTCGTTAGAGTCTGCATTTGCATTTGCATTAATTTCCATTCATGTGGGGGATTGTTGGAGGAAAATTTATAAATGGGTTTGTCCAAAGTTGGTGAGCAACATACTTTGAGCTTAATTAAGATTAGTTTTCGTTAATCAAAAAAATGAAAACTAATGAATCCTAAATTATCTACGTGATGAGTAGATGATTTTAGGCTTTTGAATCACTCAATTTCGATATCGGGTGAATGAGAAATTAATGCTCAAAGTAGGAATAAAAATTGGTTGCAAATTGGAAAATTGGTGATGTGGCTTCATGAGAAGAAGACACATCACCTTTTTGCAAATATACCACATTGGCAAATTGAAGGGAAAATGCCACCAAATATAGTGCTAGGAGAGGCACTTTAGATTAGGGATGTCAAAC